>OZ012739.1:15378725-15398075 GCA_963859935.3 Lathyrus sativus | reverse complement strand
TGCAGTATTTCTTATGAGACACAAGCCCATGACTTTACTACTACAACTCATTTTTCTCTTTCAAGTCAAAATAACAAACAAGTCATTCCTTTTCCTCTCTCTTTCACTCTCACATAATATTCTCTTCACCCTCTCAAAAGGCAGCTTTAATTTTTCCTTTCCTAACTCAAAACTCTTGCATTCAACTGTGATTTCTTAATCTCCATAGAATTCTACAACTAAGGTGAAGTTTAATTGCTCTATCATTCTTATCTCAAGAGAAATCCACCTATTACTCGTTCTCTTAGAATTTACTGCAAAACTTCAAATTTATGGTTGCATTGCGTTTTATTGATCATTGAAGTTTGGAATTGATGATCAGGAGCTAACCTTGGGAGAGAGAAGTGAGAATTAAAGCTTGAAGGTTGGAATTTGAAGTTCTGTGAAGAAAATTCAATTAAGATGAGTTCCTTTAGTTTGGTTCCTACCTTGGGGTACCTTGGGGTAGCTTGAACCTATATAGCTTCATTATAGCTTGAACCTATAATGAACCTTGAGCAGGGAATTGGTGTTTTTGATTCTTCAATTTCTTGATAAAGAGAAATTTAAAGATACAGTTCACAAGTAAGTTAAACACTTTCATTGTAGTTGATTATTGAATTTTGATTTTACTTGTTTTTTTGTGTGTGCGTGATGAACTGATTATTGTGTTGAATTGGGAATGTGGTTTTGTATTTGATTTTTAAGTTGGAGGAAAAATATGGTTATCACTTCAAGTATTTTGAAGAGAACGTACTGGGTGGAGAGTGTGATGAGATTGAGAAGTATCTTTCTGTTGTAATTCTCTTTCTGTTGCTGAGTTTTCTTGTTTGTGCTTAGGAATGAGAAAATGAAGGCTGTTGATATACTGGTGAAGGATTTACAGGTTTTTTCACAATTTAATGAAGATTTGTTCAAAGAACTTACTCATCTTTTAACCCTGGACAACTTCAGGTACTTGGTTTGGTTTTTGCTGAATCAGTTGTGAAATTTATGAAGTGTGTTTTACTGTTTTATTTTTTATTTTTTATTTTTATTTTCATTTTTTATTTTATTTTTATATTTTTAAACATGGGCTTTTGATTGAGTACAAGGAAAATGAACAATTGTCGAAGTATGGTGGTACAAAAGCGGCTCGAAATATAATGTTCTTAGAGATTAAGAGTCTGATAGAATCGAATCCTGTCTTTAGAGATAAGCTGGTATTCCCTTCTGTTGTGAATCGGATACCTTTAAACAAAGTATAAACGGTTTCTTAATGATCAAGAAACACACAAGGGTTAGGGTTAACAAAGAAAACAAGGTAAAACAACAAGGAACAACAAGGATTGGTTATTAAACTGCTATTTTTTCCTTTCTCTTTGAACAAGATTACAAGTATACAAGAATAACAAAATAACCTCTCTCCCTTGAAATTAGGATTTTATCTTCCTATTTTTCCTTATGCCAAGATTGAGAAACTAGCATCCTATTTATAATAAAATAGCACATGCTAACAACCCTAGCAATATTTACTCATGCTAACAACCTTAGCAATATTTACACATGCTAACAACCTTAGCAATATTTACTCATGCTAACAACCTTAGCAATATTTACTCATGCATGTTAGAACAAACTTCGACTACAACACGCATTACTTGCGAACAGACTTTGACCACACTAGAGTTCGATCCAATGTCTCACAAATCTCCACCTTGGATCTAACTCTATAACATCAAGAAACTAGCTTTCTTCATGCAGATTTATTAACTGCATACAGTGGAAAAACTTGCAACTGGGCAATGTCTTGGTGATCATATCAGCAGCATTATGATTTGTCGAAACTTTCAGCACTTGGACTTCTCCACGCTCGATTACCCCTCTGATGAAATGCAGCCTCACATCAATGTGCTTGGTTCGCTCATGATATGCTGAATTCTTCGACAGATGTATTGCACTTTGACTATCACATTTAACAGTGATAACTCGACCTTGAAGTTTTAGCTCCTTTGCAAAACCTTCAAGCCACACTGCTTCCTTCACAGCTTCAGTTAGAGCAATATACTCCGCTTCAGTGGTTGATAAGGCAACGACCTTCTGAAGTGTTGCTTTCCAACTGATTGCTGTCCCAAACATAGTGAACACATATCCGGAGATAGATTTTCTAGAATCCATACAACCTGCATAATCAGAGTCGACATATCCTTCGATTACTGCTTTACTATCTTCACCCAAGGCTCCACCATAAATTAGGACTCTATTCAGAGACCCATTTATGTACCTTAAAATCCACTTCAATGCTTGCCAGTGAGCCTTTCTAGGATTCGCCATGTACCTGCTTACAAGACTTACTGCATATGCTATGTCAGGTCTAGTACAGACCATAGCATACATCAAAGACCAATTTGTCTTCTTTTGATTCCTCATAACTTCCTTATAGTCTCTAGGTTCTTCGTCTAGAACCTCACTTGCAGAGATTAAGGCATAAGCTATAAGATCTGCATACCCAAGTCTCTGAGGTGGCTTGATGACTCTCCTCGACCTGTCTCTTGCTAGCAGGTAGTCATTATCAGTCTCCTCATCTTCGACAACATCTTTTGTGTCTTCTTCGACTTCATCTGGGGTAAGCAATTCAGCATCAACATGCTCCACCTCAACAGGAATCTCTCCCTGTTCCAGCTCTTCGTCAGCATCATCAGTTTTCTTGAAAGCCATCTCTGCTTCGTTGAAAACTACATCTCAACTGGTGATACACCTCCTGTGACCTGGCTCTAGGCACCATAGCCTATAAACTTTGACTCCTTCAGGGTATCCCATGAACATGCATTTCAGAGCTCTAGGTTCGACCTTGTCTTGCCTAATATGAGCATAGGCCACACAGCCAAATACTCTCAGTCTATCGAGACTAGGTGGATGTCCCGACCAAACTTCTTCAGGTGTCTTCATTCCCAAGGCAGTCGAGGGACATCTATTTATCAGGTAAGCTGCTGTCGAAACAGCTTCCGCCCAAAACACCTTCAATCCAGCACTAACCAACATGCATCTAACCCTTTCAAGGATTGTTCGATTGAATCTCTCAGCTAAGCCATTTTGTTGAGGAGTACCTGCTACAGTCTTATGCCTTGCAATCCCAGACCCAACACAGTAACTGTCGAAAGCTTCGTTGCAGAATTCAAGGCCATTGTCGATTCTCAACCTCTTAACCTTTCTGCCAGTCTGAGTTTCGACTAGAATCTTCCAACTTTTGAAATTCTCAAAAGTTTCATCCTTCGTCTTCTGAATG
Organism: Lathyrus sativus; assembly: GCA_963859935.3. Taxonomy (NCBI): domain Eukaryota; kingdom Viridiplantae; phylum Streptophyta; class Magnoliopsida; order Fabales; family Fabaceae; genus Lathyrus; species Lathyrus sativus. The sequence continues at coordinate 15,394,792 of OZ012739.1, read as the reverse complement.
AATACCCATAGTTTTCTGGAATAGTCATCAACGATGGATAGAAAATACCTTGCACCTGAGTGTGAAGGATTCCTTGCAGGCCCCCAAAGATCAGCATGAATGTAATCCAGGGATCCATGTGTTCTTTGCTTGCCTTTGTTAAACTTCGCCCTACAGGATTTACCAAATACACAAGATTCACAAAATTCCAACTTTTCGACTTTGTCACCTCCTAGCAGGTTCTGCTTCCCCAATTCGACCAGACCTCTTTCGCTGACATGGCCCAATCTCATGTGCCATAGACCGAAGTCATTCACTCCGGTGAACTTTTCAATCTCATACATTGTTGAAGGCATCTTCTCCACGCTCACCGCACCAATTTGTTGTGAATCGGATACCTTTAAACAAAGTATAAACGATTTCTTAATGATCAAGAAACACACAAGGGTTAGGGTTAACAAAGAAAACAAGGTAAAACAACAAGGAACAACAAGGATTGGTTATTAAACTGCTATTCTTTCCTTTCTCTTTGAACAAGATTACAAGTATACAAGAATAACAAAATAACCTCTCTCCCTTGAAATTAGGATTTTATCTTCCTATTTTTCCTTATGCCAAGATTGAGAAACTAGCATCCTATTTATAATAAAATAGCACATGCTGAGACAGCCTATGTCCCATTAGTGGAATTCTAATGAAACCTTATAAAAATACAGAAAAATTTGAAATTTTTAAAGGACAATACTTAATTATTTAAAAACATACTGTTTCACATACATATGCTTCAAATATATTTTACAGAGTTTGACACCGTTAAGACTAGCGGCCTTGCCACATAGATAAAACATAAAATAAAAGTACAGAAAGGAAACCAAAAAGAAAGCATACCAAAAGGGACCTCCTAAGTCCAACAAGACTGACACTTATACTGACTGTAGTAGTAGGGATGTGATTAGCGTTTGACAAAACACTAACAGCTCCCAATCTAGATGTTATAGTAACACATCTCCACGTCACTTCATATCCTTTCCTTCTGAGTTGTCGGGAAGTACGCAAGATTCGAGCTCATCGTCTGATCGTCATAAAATAATCCAAAATGCAAAACAAAAATGACACAGGGCTAAGATTCATGTACAAGTTTAAAAGTGGGAATGAATGTGTAAAATAATAATATATATGGAAACCATATTTATACAAACAAGCGTATCTTATACCCACAATTACATATACTTTATTTATTCTAATGCATCCCTGAACTATATGCTGACTCAGGCCACTAAACGCTGTCAATGATATCTATCCCATTTACCAAGATCAGATATCACTAGACCACATGCCACCAACGTACTCCCAATTACCAAGAGCTACGCCACCTAACTTCACATGGAGCCTAGGTGTTATAAGTCGATCGTCCCTGAGAATTCAGGCCAAGAACCTTGTCTTGCCTAGCATGCATAGATAATAATCCCCGTCGGGATTGCAGGCGACTGATCAACCTCGTGCGTCCCATACCGCACGGCGGTGGACTTACACATTCCTTAATGCAAGTCTATATGATCACTCACTCATCTTGTGGCAACTCTTAGCCATAAGTATTAAGTTAATAATGGGGAATTATCGTATCAACTTTTCAAGTTATACTTATTATCTAGATACTTAGGTTGAGTACCAAATCCATCCAATGTCTTGCCATATTTGATCTTTGTCCTTACATAATAAGTTCAGTTTGTATAATGGGTAATTGTATGGTTAACTTCCCAGGTAAGAGAGGTGGACTGTAAACGGCATAGTCGACCAAGTCTTTCCTTAGCCAGAACCCAACCAAATATAACTACTCATTGTATCCAACTTTCCTTATGTTAATGGGGATCAATTACTTAATATCTAGCAATGTTTTTCTCTCATTAACCGATTATTTCCTTAATCTATCAATCACAATCATTCAAGTATAAATAAAATAAACAATTATAAAATTAACCGAATAATGCAAGCACAATACAATACCAAATTGTCAAAGATTATTCCTATGATAATTAATTAAGGCCGGCGTAACCTCGCCTAGTGATTTGTGAAAATCATTATTTGAGAATAGGCTCTCCTTAATTATTTATCGCTAGTAGGGCTTAGGTCACCACTACACACATATATATTAAGTTATTTTACGCTAACCGTCCCAATCGTATACGAAATCTTGCCCCCACCTTTTGTTGAGTGTTGTTGAAAGTCCACAAGTGTTGTCTTCGATCTTTGCCAAGAACCGATTACTTATGAAAATGATTTGGGCAGAACTTTGACGTATAAAACTCCCTTGAAACTTTAGAAGAACTTTTACCACAAAATACTCTAAAGGTTACGAACCGATATCGTGGGAACTTCGATAACTAAAACTAATATTGCTATATGAAGAAATTAGAGAAGGAAAGAAGTAAAGAAGTAAGAAAGATGATTTGTGAATGAATGAATGAAAATGGGGTGGAAGAGACCCCTATTTATACTAGTTGTAAAATATTAAAATAACATAATTTATCATCTTTTGCCCATACCTTCCAACTTTTCAACTCTTGCTAGTAAATATGTCTCTATCAAATATTTACTAATCTTTCATCAATAGTGCTTTAGGTGTTCTAGTATGACTTTGTGAAAATAATTTATGACAAAGGTATGGGAGCTTGATTTCATGACATAATATTATGTAGGATATTAATAGAAAATGAGATATATATTTCTTTTATAAAAAGTAAAATGTTAATAATATTAATAATAATAAAAATAGTAAAAAGGATAGTTATTTGATATTTTTATTGTCTTAAGATTATTTTATTTATTAATTGGTTTATAGAGTAAAATGATAATATTCAAATAAAATAAAATCAATTAATAATAACAAAACAAGAACAACAATAATGATAATAATAATATGAATAATTAATTAACTTAAAGTTAAGGGTTTTAAGTACCAATTTAAATTTCAAAGTTTAGTTTATAAAATGAAACGATGATATTCAAATTGAAGAATAAAAGTAATAAATATAAAAAGTAATTAATTAATAAATTAATTATTATAAGTGTTAGTTTCAACATTTAATTTTTAATAACTAGCATTGTTAAAATCTCAAATCTAACTAGATATATTATTTAGTGTATGGAAAAATTAGGATGTTACATTACCACCCCCCTTAAAAGAAATTTCGTCCTCGAAATTTAGCGTACCTAAAACATATGTGGATACTTCTGACGCATGTCTTCTTCTCTTTCCCAAGTAGAATCACCAGTTACATCATCCCACACGACTCTAACCAATGGTATTTGCTTTCCACGAAGTTCTTTAATACGATGATCTAAGATCTTGACAGGTATAGCCTCATATTCCAAATTATCTCTAAGTTCCACAGTTTCAGGCTCAATGACATGTGAAGGGTCCGGATAATACTTCCTCAGTTGTGATACATGAAATACATCATGAAGATTAGACAAGTTTGGCGGCAAAGCAATGTGATACGCTACAGGTCCAATCCGCCGTAGAATTTGAAAAGGCCCGATAAACCTTGGTGTTAACTTCCTAGTTTTGATTGCTCGTGCAATTCCCGCCCTAGGAGTTACCCTAATGAACACGTGATCTCCTGCCTCGAACTCCAAAGGTCTTCTCCTCTTATCATTATAACTCTTTTGACGGTCCTGTGCTGCCTTCATTTTTTCTCTAATAAGTTTAACCTGATCTGTCGTTTGTTGCACGAATTCTGAACCCAATATTTTATTTTCTCCAACCTCATACCAACATAAAGGTGTACGACACTTTCTTCCGTATAATGCTTCATATGGAGCCATGCCGATACTTGAGTGAAAACTATTGTTGTAAGTAAACTCAATCAATGGTAAGAACTCGTCCCAACTTCCTTTGTGTTCAAGAGCACAAGCTCTCAACAAATCCTCTAACGATTGAATCGTCCTCTCAGACTGGCCATCCGTTTGGGGATGATAAGCTGAACTTAACCTCAGTTTTGTTCCTAACTCTAAATGCAACTGATGCCAAAAATTTGATGTGAATCTGGGATCTCTATCACTGACTATACTTGAAGGTATTCCATGCAATCTAACAATCTCCTTTACATATACCTGAGCTAGTCTCTCTAATTTAAACGTCTGGTTGATGGGAATGAAATGTGCACTCTTTGTCAACCTATCAATGATCACCCAAATTGCATCATGTTGTTTCTGAGTCTTAGGCAAAGCGGTTACAAAATCCATGGCTATTCCGTCCCACTTCCACTCTGGAATATCTAAAGGTTGTAGCAATCCGGCTGGCTTCTGATGTTCAATCTTTGCCTTCTGACATACCAAGCAACTTTGAACATATTCTGCTATATGTCTCTTCATTCCAACCCACCAAAACATTTTCTTCAAGTCTTGATACATCTTTGTGGCTCCTGGATGAAAACTCAACTTACTTTTGTGGCCCTCTTCCAAAATCAACTTTTGAATATCCTGATTTTGAGGTACACACAACCTTTCTTTAAACCTTAGGATTCCATCACTCCTTATGTTAAACTCTCCATTTTGACCATTTCTTATATTTTCCTTTATGCTCACTAGACGGTCATCAAGTTGTTGTTCATCTTTGATCCATTTCAGAAATTCATTAGACACGACAATAGCGCCTATGAATATACTTCCTTCATTGTGATGTACTCCTAAGTTTAAATCCACGAATTTGTCAATCAACTCTTCTTCCTTCAACATCATTGCAGATACATGAAGTTTCTTTCGACTCAAAGCGTCTGCTACAACATTGGCCTTTCCGGGATGATATTGCAACTCAAAATCATAGTCCTTCAAGAATTCCATCCAGCGCCTTTGTCTCATGTTTAAATCTTTCTGATCAAATAAATGCTTCAGGCTTTTGTGATCACTTAACACAGTGAACTTTGATCCATAAAGATAATGCCTCCAAATCTTTAAGGCAAACACAATTGCCGCTAACTCTAGGTCGTGAGTTGGGTAGTTCCTCTCATGCACCTTCAATTGTCTTGATGCATAAGCTATCACTTTCCTTTCTTGCATCAACACACACCCAAGACCTTGATATGACGCATCACAATACACATCAAAATTTCCTAATGGGTCTGGTAAGATGAGTATTGGTGATGAAGTCAATCTTTCCTTTAGCTTCTGAAAACTTTCTTCACACTCTTTAGTCCATTCAAAGTTTTTACCTTTCCTCGTTAACTGAGTCATGGGCAAAGCGATCTTTGAAAATCCTTCAATGAACCTCCGATAATATCCAGCTAGTCCAAGAAAACTTCGAATCTCGCCAACATTCTTTGGACTCTCCCACTTTGTTATTGCTTCGACTTTACTTGGGTCTACTGCAATACCTTCTTTACTAATTACATGACCAAGAAATTGTACCTCCTTCAACCAAAATTCACATTTCGAGAATTTCGCGTACAATTGAAGGTCCTTTAATATCTGTAGCACAATTCTCAAATGTTCTCTGTGCTCTACCTCATTCTTGGAATAAATCAGAATGTCATCAATGAAAACTACAACAAATTGATCTAAGTATGACCTAAAGATCCTATTCATGTAATCCATGAATACTGCTGGAGCATTAGTCAAACCAAATGGCATAACTAAGTACTCATAGTGTCCATAACGGGATCTAAAAGCTGTTTTTGGAATATCATCTTCCTTCACCCTGATCTGATGATATCCAGACTTCAAGTCAATCTTTGAGAATACTGATGCTCCTTTTAACTGATCCATCAAGTCGTCGATTCTAGGCAAAGGATACTTGTTTTTCACAGTGGCTTTATTGAGTTGTCTGTAATCCACACAAAGTCTAGAAGAACCATCCTTCTTCTTCACAAACAAGATTGGAGCTCCCCATGGCGATACACTTGGTCTAATAAATTCTTTCTCTAACATCTCGTCTAATTGTTTCTTTAACTCCGCAAGCTCTGAGGGTGACATTCGATAAGGAGATATAGAAATTGGTCCAGTTCCTGGAACCAAGTCTATAGAAAATTCCACTTCCCTAACCGGTGGTAAACCTGGAACTTCTTCTGGAAAGACTTCCGGGAATTCACAGACTACGGGAAAATTTTCCACACTAGGGGTTTCTCCTACTGACATGGAGAATAGCATCATAAAACTTTGAGTGAGGGTTTCAGCTTTGCTGATTTCTCCACTATCTTCTCCAAATGTAAAAATTTTCTCCTTGCATCTCAAGTTGACATCGTTGGCTGATAACCAATCCATTCCTAAGATGACATCTAGGTCTTGTAGCGGGAGTACCACAAGATCTACTAAGAATCTTCTATTTTCTAAGATTATTGGACAGTCTACACAGACTGAATAAGTTACCATTCTTTCTCCCGAGGGAGTTGTGATAGTCAACTTATAATCGTGATCAACAATTTCGAATCCCAAAAATTCAGCACAAGAGGTAGATATAAAAGAATGTGTAGCTCCTGAATCGAATAAAACTGATACCAACTTATCTCCAATTAAACACATACCTTGAATTAACCCAGCTGACTTTGAGATCTCAGCTCCTCTAATTGTAAATACTCTTCCTGTGGTTGGCTTATTTTGATTCTGAGGTCTCTGACCAACACTTGGGCCTCCATTTCTTGCTCTCCCTATGTTGTTATTGTTTATTAGGCCGCTCCTCTGGCCTGTTGGTTGACTTTGTCCTTGGGGACAATCTTTGAGAAAGTGGCCTTTCTGACCACAGCGAAAACAAGTTCCAATATTTCTATTTGGACAATCTTTGTTAAGATGTGCCCCTCCACAGCTGTAACACTTGAACATTAACCTTCTAGAATCCTGGTTATGATAAGGTGTAGGCCTTTGATATGGCCTACCCCCTCGTTGGATTCTTCCTCCGTGGCCTCGGTTAAAGTGGCCCTTGTGATTGTTGTTTTGGGTTGATCCTCCTGATCCATATTGATTCTTCCTATTGTCAATCCCTTCCAACTCCAGACACCTTTCTACTAGCTCACCAAAGCGCATAATATGCAGAGGTAAAACTGCCCTCTGGATATCATATTTCAATCCATCTTGATACTTTTCACACATCCATTCTTCCCTTGGATGCAAGCGGTAAAACTCAGAATACTTTAGCAAGGATTCAAACTTCCTAGTATATTCTCCCACCGTCATCACACCTTGACGTAGATTCTGAAATTCTCTCTCCTTCTCTTTCCTACATAACTTTGGAAAATACTTCCCCAAAAATTCTTCTTTGAACAAGGTCCAATTGATTTCTCTTCCTTCCTCTTCCAATAATCTATACTTTCCTCTCCACCAAGCTTCAGCATCGCCTGTCAGCATGAATGTTGCATAACCAACCCTTCTATTCTCTCTACAGTGAGTGAAAGAAAATATCTTCTCCATTTCTTGCAACCATTTCTCAGCACCCTCCGGATTAAAGTCACCACCAAACTGTGGTGGTTTTCCTTTCAGAAACGAGTTCAATCCTGTATCCTCATGCACCATTTCCCTTTGTTGTTGCTGAAAGAGTTGATGATCTCGAGTGATTTGCAGGATTTGAGCATTTTGTTGTGTTTGAACTAACACAGCTGCAGCAAGTTCACGAACATCTCGAGTGTCAGCTTGAGAGTTCGTTCCAGTTTGGGAATGATCTTCTCGTCCAATGGGAATGGTAGGTGCTCCTTCAGGAGTAACTTCATCACTCGCATTCCTACGTATACCTCTAGTAGTGCCTCTAGCAGCACTCCTACCACGCCTCGCACCTCTGACGTTCTGAACCATAACTTCCTGAAAAGGAATAGTTATTAGGTTCAATCATTCACAAGACATAAAGAACATAACAATTATGTATATTTATATCCCAATGAATGATTCATCGATAAGGATTTTTATCAAGTCTCCCACAGGCAAGGGATAATTGTGTCTAAAATGTTGAATTAATATCTTAAATATAACTAGAATTCAGGAAAACATAATCAACATTTAATGTATAAACAAAAATGTATCAATTTATTTAATAACAACGATTACAAAAATCGTGACCATGTCTCATTCAAAAACCTCTACTTGTAAACCAAGCTAAGACTAATAGTGGTAAAACTATAATTATCATTATTGCTACGAAATCTTTACCTAATTCTTCATGCTTGATGATACCAATAACAAACAAAATAATGACAAGAAGAGTGATGAATAAAAGAAAGGATTTAGCCATTTGAAAGGTATAGATAAATATTTAGGAATTGATATGAAAATAATGGATGGGTGTGAAGTATTTATAAAGTGAATTTTGTGAAGTGTCCGTTACGTTACCGTTGGGTTTGTGACCGTTGGGGAGGAAAAATAAAGTGTGCTAAATAAGTTTCCTAGACCATTATACTAGAAGGCTCTCAAGATGAAGACTCAATGCACAGAAGAAAAGTTATCATCCAGTTTGGAATCCAACTTGATACAGTCAGTATAATTCTAGACACTTACGGTCCGAGCTGAATCGACCAGCTCTGATACCATTAAATGAGACAGCCTATGTCCCATTAGTGGAATTCTAATGAAACCTTATAAAAATACAGAAAAATTTGAAATTTTTAAAGGACAATACTTAATTATTTAAAAACATACTGTTTCACATACATATGCTTCAAATATATTTTACAGAGTTTGACACCGTTAAGACTAGCGGCCTTGCCACATAGATAAAACATAAAATAAAAGTACAGAAAGGAAACCAAAAAGAAAGCATACCAAAAGGGACCTCCTAAGTCCAACAAGACTGACACTTATACTGACTGTAGTAGTAGGGATGTGATTAGCGTTTGACAAAACACTAACAGCTCCCAATCTAGATGTTATAGTAACACATCTCCACGTCACTTCATATCCTTTCCTTCTGAGTTGTCGGGAAGTACGCAAGATTCGAGCTCATCGTCTGATCGTCATAAAATAATCCAAAATGCAAAACAAAAATGACACAGGGCTAAGATTCATGTACAAGTTTAAAAGTGGGAATGAATGTGTAAAATAATAATATATATGGAAACCATATTTATACAAACAAGCGTATCTTATACCCACAATTACATATACTTTATTTATTCTAATGCATCCCTGAACTATATGCTGACTCAGGCCACTAAACGCTGTCAATGATATCTATCCCATTTACCAAGATCAGATATCACTAGACCACATGCCACCAACGTACTCCCAATTACCAAGAGCTACGCCACCTAACTTCACATGGAGCCTAGGTGTTATAAGTCGATCGTCCCTGAGAATTCAGGCCAAGAACCTTGTCTTGCCTAGCATGCATAGATAATAATCCCCGTCGGGATTGCAGGCGACTGATCAACCTCGTGCGTCCCATACCGCACGGCGGTGGACTTACACATTCCTTAATGCAAGTCTATATGATCACTCACTCATCTTGTGGCAACTCTTAGCCATAAGTATTAAGTTAATAATGGGGAATTATCGTATCAACTTTTCAAGTTATACTTATTATCTAGATACTTAGGTTGAGTACCAAATCCATCCAATGTCTTGCCATATTTGATCTTTGTCCTTACATAATAAGTTCAGTTTGTATAATGGGTAATTGTATGGTTAACTTCCCAGGTAAGAGAGGTGGACTGTAAACGGCATAGTCGACCAAGTCTTTCCTTAGCCAGAACCCAACCAAATATAACTACTCATTGTATCCAACTTTCCTTATGTTAATGGGGATCAATTACTTAATATCTAGCAATGTTTTTCTCTCATTAACCGATTATTTCCTTAATCTATCAATCACAATCATTCAAGTATAAATAAAATAAACAATTATAAAATTAACCGAATAATGCAAGCACAATACAATACCAAATTGTCAAAGATTATTCCTATGATAATTAATTAAGGCCGGCGTAACCTCGCCTAGTGATTTGTGAAAATCATTATTTGAGAATAGGCTCTCCTTAATTATTTATCGCTAGTAGGGCTTAGGTCACCACTACACACATATATATTAAGTTATTTTACGCTAACCGTCCCAATCGTATACGAAATCTTGCCCCCACCTTTTGTTGAGTGTTGTTGAAAGTCCACAAGTGTTGTCTTCGATCTTTGCCAAGAACCGATTACTTATGAAAATGATTTGGGCAGAACTTTGACGTATAAAACTCCCTTGAAACTTTAGAAGAACTTTTACCACAAAATACTCTAAAGGTTACGAACCGATATCGTGGGAACTTCGATAACTAAAACTAATATTGCTATATGAAGAAATTAGAGAAGGAAAGAAGTAAAGAAGTAAGAAAGATGATTTGTGAATGAATGAATGAAAATGGGGTGGAAGAGACCCCTATTTATACTAGTTGTAAAATATTAAAATAACATAATTTATCATCTTTTGCCCATACCTTCCAACTTTTCAACTCTTGCTAGTAAATATGTCTCTATCAAATATTTACTAATCTTTCATCAATAGTGCTTTAGGTGTTCTAGTATGACTTTGTGAAAATAATTTATGACAAAGGTATGGGAGCTTGATTTCATGACATAATATTATGTAGGATATTAATAGAAAATGAGATATATATTTCTTTTATAAAAAGTAAAATGTTAATAATATTAATAATAATAAAAATAGTAAAAAGGATAGTTATTTGATATTTTTATTGTCTTAAGATTATTTTATTTATTAATTGGTTTATAGAGTAAAATGATAATATTCAAATAAAATAAAATCAATTAATAATAACAAAACAAGAACAACAATAATGATAATAATAATATGAATAATTAATTAACTTAAAGTTAAGGGTTTTAAGTACCAATTTAAATTTCAAAGTTTAGTTTATAAAATGAAACGATGATATTCAAATTGAAGAATAAAAGTAATAAATATAAAAAGTAATTAATTAATAAATTAATTATTATAAGTGTTAGTTTCAACATTTAATTTTTAATAACTAGCATTGTTAAAATCTCAAATCTAACTAGATATATTATTTAGTGTATGGAAAAATTAGGATGTTACACATGCTAACAACCCTAGCAATATTTACTCATGCTAACAACCTTAGCAATATTTACTCATGCTAACAACCTTAGCAATATTTACTCATGCTAACAACCTTAGCAATATTTACTCATGCATGTTAGAACAAACTTCGACTACAACACGCATTACTTACGAACAGACTTCGACCACACTAGAGTTCAATCCAATGTCTCACACCTTCGATGAAGTCCTTATGGTTACGAACACTAATTAACCATATGTAAGGTTGCTGGTTATGTTCAACTTTTAGTTTTTGTGGGTGTAATACTCAATGGTTGTGCAATTCACTTATTGTTTAACTGTTGACAAGACACATAATGCCATCCACCAATGATGTGATTTACTTTTATAGCTTTATTAATCATGTCTTTCTCGGTTAACTTTCACTAACATTCTCTGTTCAGTTTGAATTGGCAACACCAGACGTGCAAGAACCCAAAGGCAAATCCAGATGTCAAAACTCTATTCACCGACCACAGCTGTTCACCGTCAAATGGGCTCGTGCATCTACTCCTGTCAATCTTCCTGCCGCAGCTGTTGCAAGCCCTTCGTCTTTTGTTCCGAGTAGGCCTGAGGAATGGGAGACAACCCCTGATCCAAAGAAATATTTTGTTCAATTCTTTGGCACCAAAGAGATGTAAGCCTCTCTTACCTGATTTTTCTTGTAAGTAACATGTTGCCAAGTTACCGGGGAATGACGGGGATGCACCTTTTATAATTTGTGATCAAAATTAGGGACTGATGTGTGGAGTTAGTAAGGAGGAACACACTTTAGTGTAAACTGATTAGTAGCCAATTCACAAATTTTAAATTTCCTTCATAACATTCACTATCATTTCACACTATCCAAATTCCACAACCATAAGCTACTAGTTCAGTAGCCAATTCCAAACACACACACCAGACAGTTTAAGTTTCATAGCAACATAGCTTCACATAGTAGTTCAACACCTAATATAGAGCATGTAATCCAAAGAGGCATAACAATTAACAGTTGGCATAACATATAACAGTCAACAACAATTAACTTGCCGACTGTCCTTCAATTCCTTTAACAATTCAGTGGAAATACAACTAACTCCTTCACTGTTCAGTTCTAACTATTCAATACCAAAGCTAACTGACCGCGGTCCTAGTAGATCGTTTAACATTCCATGACAGTTTACAACCCGACTAACTTTCATAAACATTAACTAATATCAACTAACAGTCAAGTACTAATTCTCTAACTAATTTTTAGAGTTTAAAACTAACTAATTCTGATTCATGTTGATCAACTAACTGCCATGTAATCAAGCTAACCCAAAATACTTACTAATGTTAATCACAAGCAAATTTCATAACAGAACCTCAAATGCATCGGGACTAAACTAACTTAACAGAAACCAACACATAACAGAAATTCAATTCATAACAGAATTTGAACACATCCTAGACAACTTTCATCCTGGCACAACTAACTATAACTAACTCAATCCAAAATCCTTAAATAACCTGTAACTCAAGTTTTTGGTTGTCATTTTACCTGCTTATTGTGCTGAGAAGAGTAATTCTGAGTTATTGTTGGTGCTTGCTGTTACAACTTCAGAACTGCATGTCATAGATGGGATCCCACAACTTATCTTTGTTCGGTCAAGCTATACTATTAAGGTTAGGCTTTTATAACTGCTATTGTCCTTTTTCATTTTTCATATATGAAATCTTTGTAAATCAACAAACAATCGAATTTGACTCCCCCTCCATTCTTCTTGCTTTGCTGAAGACGGTTGAAGAAGAACCTATCTCAGTGGATCATGTTGTGAGAATTCACTATTAAGGCAAGTGTCGAGTCTCCTGAGAAGATTACCTTCTATGCTATTGAATCTGGGAAATTTCAGGATGATTTCTTGATGGTGAGTGAGTGTATTTAATTTTATTTTGTGATGATTGTTATTTATTTTGATATTTAGTGTTCGAAACTTTTTTCTTTCTGGTTGTGGACTTGTGTTTATCTGCCAATCATATTTAGCAGCATCTCAGTTACTCTTTTTTGTTCTCTGATTCTCGAGATCACGTTTCAGATCTGCGATATCTGTGTGAGCGTTATTTTGATTTTTTAAGTTGTAATGTTTTTTTTGTTTCAATCGTGTTTTGATTGGAATGTGAAGAACCCTACCTAGGTGTCGGTACCGTATGGGATCTTTCTCCGCATTGATTGCTCAGCAACTTATTATTATTTCATTCATCTTCGATTTTTGCAAGGTACAATTCAGTTCATCTTTCGCAGGTCTGCAACTTATTACTATATATGCATTTTTCTGTGTTTCGTAATTGAGTTCAAAGGTTGTTGGCTTCGATTTCTCAAACTGTTGAATTTGTTTTCGCAATTGATTCATATATGATTATGTTCCTAAACTGTGTTGGTCTCACAAAGGCTAATACTGAAAATGCTTTATGTGATTTGGGTAACAAGTTCAGTTTTTAAGTTGTGATTCTAATGACGAGTTTAAAGTATTCAATTGTGATTCATCAATTTTGAAACTAAAAGACTGTAAGTGTGAAAATTCTGCTAGTATTTAATAACTTCTATATGCTTCCTGTGCTGATATAATGGATTTTCTTAATAGGTACTTTAACAAGTTCTGATAATGCCAATCGCGCCTCTGGTAGTTAGAAAAGTAGACAGCCTTTTGAAAAATTTGAATTGCCTTAAAATATAGAATAAGAGCTCTTTGTAGGATTTAGTTAGGGGAGGCTCACACTGTTGTTTAAAGACTTAGCACATAGGATACACTGCATATGCTAATAAACACACCAAAGTGTGGAAATGAAGTAAGCCAAAGAGCACTTCAAAATAAGTTCCTGTGCCCGAAACTGGAGGAACAAGTTCCTGTGCCCGAAACTGAAGGAACAATAGATGTCTTCACCATTAGTATCAAGTTGGACTCATTACAAGTGAGATCCCGTCAGGTGAAAAGGTGGAGCATCTTGCAAATTTGTGAATAATAACAAGTTCCTGTGCCCGAAACTGGAGGAACAAGTTCCTGTGCCCGAAACTGGAGGAACAGGTTCATGTGCCCGAAACTGGAGGAACATTAGATGTCTTCACCATTAGTATCAGGTTGGACTCATTACAAGTGAGATCCTGTCAGGTGAAAAGGTGGAGCATCTTGAAAAATTATGAATAATAACAAAATTGTGAAAAGGTGGAGCATCTTGCAGAATTTGTTCGTATTTTAGAACAAAAATTAAAAGGACTTAATATCACTGTCATGTCCCATGAAGATTATTCTGAGGATAATAATGATAACCATATTGACCAGCTTTCTGATATGTTTGCTAATTTAGACATTAGTAACCTTGATATTAATAATACTAATAGTATTAATAATACTACTAGTATAAATCCTATTTATTCCCCAAGACTTATAGAAAATTATTACTACAAGCGTCCCTCACCGCAAGATTTGTTTGTGAGGAATCAGAACCTTTCCAGAATTCTTATTCAGGAAAAGCCATTTATGAATGGATTTTTGATGGTCTTAATGACAAACAAATTATAGATACAACCCATAGGATGATCATGTACTCGATTGTTTGCAAGCAACATGAAAATTCTGATAGTTCAATAGCATCCTTTATAACAACAGGATTTGTTGGCCAACTTAGAGGATGGTGGGATCATTATCTCACTGAATCTCAAAAACTAGAGATTCTTAATCACAAAAAAATCGTTAAGAGCGAACCAAGAACTAGTACGAGCACTATTGTGGCTACGACCATCACAGGAGAAGAAGATGCAGTGTATACCCTGTGTCTTTCCATCTTACAACCTTTTGTAGGAACCAATGTCCCCATTGGAGAAAAAATCCAGACACTTCTCCAAAACCTTAGGTGTCCTTCTCTTACCCACTTTAGATGGTATAAGGATACTTTTCTTTCAAGAGTTTATCAATTAAACAATCCCAATTCTTTGCACTGGAAAGCAAAATTTATTGATGGATTACCCCATTTCTTTTCTGAAAAGGTTAGACAATCTTTAAGACAAAAAAGTGATAGAATAAATATAAATTATTCTGACCTTACTTATGGTCAAATAATTAGTACTTGTGTTAATGAAGGATTAACTTTATGTAATGACATAAAGCTTAGAAATCAACTTAAAAAGCAAAAGCATTATGAGAAACACCAACTTAGTGAATTTTGCGAACAATTTGCTTTTGATCTGGGAAAATCTCCAAATAATAAAAAGAAAAAAGGAAAATTTTCCAGAATAAGAATAAGAAAAAGGGTCACTACAATAAGGGTAGACCTAAAGAAAAATCTTTTGACCCTAAAGGTAAAAGAAAAGCCAAAAGGCTTGACATAACATGTCATAAATGTGGCAAACCTAGCCATTATGCCAACCAATGCTGGAATAAAAAAGCTCTTAATGAGATAGAAGATGAACAATTACGTTCTTAATTAGAGAAAGTTCTACTTTTCAATTCTGATTTTGAAAATTATTCTTCAGAAGAAGATATTAATATGATCTATAAACCCTCTACTGATTCCTCTTCTGAATATTCTGACAATAATGATTGTCAATGTAGTCTATTAGATTATTGGAAATCAATTGTTGAGATGAATGGATTAAATGTTTTAATCTCCGAACAGGACGAAGCCATAAAAGCTATAGAATCCATTTCTGATAAAAAAACTAAAAAGAAAAATGCTTGAAGTCTTAATACAAGAAAACTCTAAAAAATAGTTTCCCATTATTACAGAAGCACCTTACTAATTAAGTGAGGTTTTATCTAGGTTTATACAGTTTAACATCCGTGAAACTCCCGTTTCTATTATGGATTTAAATAGAGAAATAAACCTCTTAAAAAATGAGATATCTCAGATTAAAAAAGAAAACTATGGTATATCTCAAAGAGTCACTTTTTTAGAATCCAATAATTCAAAGGTTGAAGAAATAGCTTCAACTAGTAATCCTTCGCCTAGTGATGATTTCCTTTCTCTCATTGATAGAGTGGCCTCTCAAAAGTGGTTTGTTAGAATAACTTTAGTTATTAATAGAAATTTCATA
>OZ012739.1:14926225-15373725 GCA_963859935.3 Lathyrus sativus | reverse complement strand
GTCATTATGTTCTTTAACTTAGTTAA
Organism: Lathyrus sativus; assembly: GCA_963859935.3. Taxonomy (NCBI): domain Eukaryota; kingdom Viridiplantae; phylum Streptophyta; class Magnoliopsida; order Fabales; family Fabaceae; genus Lathyrus; species Lathyrus sativus. The sequence goes on along the minus strand of OZ012739.1, from coordinate 15,373,699 downwards.
GTTAGAACCTATATCCATTAGACTTTGCTTTGAGTCTAAAAGACCTACCCCTTGTTAAAAGTATCCTTCAATTAGAACTTTAAGATAGAGTTGGTTAACTCTACATAAGGATCATTGTCATAATTACTTACTCCCCTCTTGGCTTTTGTCAAAGTCAATTCCCTTTAAGTGTTAAACTTAGATCTGGAGAGTTTTGTTGAACTTTACACATTGTTATTTTTGTTACCCTTGGAGTCTTGACCATAGTCAAGTATTTCTCAAATCCTAGTTAGGAGAACTACGGTTGCTATGGTTTCATCCTAGTAAGGATACGTAGACATAAGATGTGACATCTTTGCGAGGAAACTTAAAACTATCCTTAGGTCTTTACCTTAACTATACACTAACAATTGATCCCATAACCTTAGCAAACAACTGAGATAACTTAGCATACACACACAAAATGTTCTTGTAGAGTACTACAGATGTCTAGGATATGAAATACCTACCCTAGGCATAACCAACCACCGATTCCCGAATCTTTAGCGTTGTTACATCGCGCAAAAGGTTTTTCGTTCTTTAACCTTTCCTTTGGATAAATCAAAGCTCGGTGCTGAATTTCAATGAATTAAGATTCAAGTTAATTAATAGCCCGATATCTGATTCTCACCACAACAGACGTCTACCAAGAATTCCACTCTACTGGGAATTAACAAGTTCTGCTGAAAATATCAACTACTGGGAGATCGTCCTGAAACCTGATTCTGAAAAATGCCAATGACCATTGGACTTTGTCGGAGATATCAACATGTTGTTGACGTACCTGCGAGAGAATCAACACCAAGTTCTACTTGGGGAGAGAAATCAAGAATACCGACCTTGCTAGGGAAAGATGTCAAGAACGTCAATCTTGCTGAAGAGGAATCCACCCTGCTGGGGATTATAGCACACTTCTGTTGGTGACAAATTTCTGATTCGATATCAGGACTCTGTGAGGAGAGCCAAAATCTATGTTGTGGGAAGACCAAGTCCAAGTCCCTGTTGAACAAGTACCCAGATGCATGTCAACACCACTCTACCTGAAGTAGACAATCCTTGAACACTCGCTGAAGAGTACAAATCTAACTCGGCTGAAGAATACAATCTTCTGAACTCCTGCTAGGGAAGAAATGATTCACTACGCGCTACGGTTAAAACTTCATCGCTGGAGAGAAAAGTTCTATTGGGGATACAATCACGTCATCCCGCAAACAACAAAGAAACAATAGGATACAATCGTTCAAATAAGTTCATTGTTTTCATTGTGCTCTATAAAGCCTTTTGTTTTCACCTGTAATGTTTACCAAAAATATCAGACGTTTTTTGCAAATAAAACATTAAAAGTAAAAACAGAAATGAACACCTCTTTGACAGAAATGGATACTTTATTGGTGAAAGGCCTGTAAATAGGCAAGTTACAATTTGGATCCAATTCCTAAAAAGAGGTAGTTGTGCAAAAAGAAAAAAGAATATACAAATCTCGGTAATGTGAAAACAGATATCCACCATGTGTCGATTCAGCTATAACCTATATGTCTTCAATGTTCACAAATGCTCCGTCTTCTGAAAAGACTGGTTGGACTGATTTCTTTCTTTCGGGATAACCATGTATCAGGACGAATTCACAGATCAAACGCAGATCGCAACCGTTTGCCTTCAAATCCCTAACTTTTGTCTGGATCGCCCTTTCATGTTTTCAATCCACCGGAATATCCATTTTTGCCAAAGTCACATTTTCGGGTTTTCAACTCTGCGGGTTCATTCTTTTTTCTTTTTATCCCTAATTTTTTCCCGAACCTTTTTTTTATGGTTCGCTAGAATGCCCCATTTTTCCTGGACTTTTTTGTGAGTGTCTAGCGGGTCTATTTTTAATCAAAGTATTTTTTTGACTACGTCTGCGTTCATAGGGTGTCGTACCTCGAAAAATACGATCCTCACGATGGACGCGGAAAAAACGTTTGAACAGAGTCGCCACCGAACTTTATTCATTCCAAGGATGGAATAGGAAAATATTGATAAAACCTTTAAGGAGATAAGAACATGGTCATCGCAACCAATATTCTAGGTTCGGGAGTCGGTTATGCAGAGGGAAGGTATTAGCACCCTCTACGTCCGTTGTACTCAACGGGAACCTCTTGATCGATTCGAGAGTAAAGTTATCTACGCTTGTTTGTTTTCTTCTAAGGTTTCTCCTAAAGGGGAAATGAGTGGTTTTAAGATGGGGTGCTCGCCAAGGATTGGGGCCCTTGTGCCTACGTATCTTCACTTGTAAGAAATGGAAAATCAGAGCATTCGTAGTTCGTGGGACTATGGGAAAAAGAGGGGATTGTGCTCGCCAAGATCATCGCAATCTTGTGCCTACGTATCTTAAATTCAGAAGACAATGAAGAATCAGAGCAGCCGTAGTTCGGCTAACTACGGTAAAAGGGTTTGAAAATGAACGAGTGTTTAGGTCGCATTCTAACTGCTAAACGTTGGCTTGTCTGCTCGCTAGGGGAGGCTGAAGCACGAGTTCATATGCGCGGAAGAAAGGACTAAACAATGTTCTTGGCAAAAAGTGTATGAGTTGAACGAGAGTTTAGGTCACATTCTAACTGCTAAACGTTGACTTGTCTGCTCACTAGGGGAGGCTGAAGCACGAGTTCATATGCGCGGAAGAAAGGACTAAACAATGTTCTTTGAGAAAGTATTTAGGTTGGAGATCACACGAGGGCGAGGGATTAGGTTTATCGTATTGGATGTTTTGGTTTTGGAAAAGGAGGGTAGATTTTAATAGGTTTAAGGTTTCAATTGCACGGGGGCAAGAAATAGGAGTTTGGTTAGGTTATTTAATGGAGAATGACGACTATTCGATAAACGAGATGTCAGCCTCGCAATCAATTAATAGGGGCATTATTGGAATGCTAGATTCCAACGACACCTTTTTCATTCGAATAATTACGAAATATGTTTGAGAATGTTTCAATCGCACGAGGGCGAGAGAAGAGAGTTGGATTGGAAAATGACGATTATTTGGTAAATGAGACGTCGGCCTCACAACCAATTAATCGGAGTATTATCGTGATGCTAGATCTCGACAACACCTTTTTCATCCAAAGACGTTTGGATGTAAAACGGAAATATCATACGGAATGCTATATTCTTATGATATTTCTTTGTCCAAAAAAGAGTATGTTTAAAGAGCGAAAAGTTGAACAAAACATTATTTAAGGTGTACACCTTAATAATATTCATTCGAAAACTCAAAAAGTGCTAGACTTCAAGAGTTTAATTTTGTAATTTAATTAAAAAATAAGAAAACAATTTGACTAAGCAATGCTTAAGAAATATTATTGCTTCAAAGTTTTTTCTCTTTTTTAAAGGAAATTCATTTTGAAATTGTCTTAATAAATTACTTAATAAATAGAAGAATGATTTTGATTTAATTTATAAAGTATTGTTTGAATAAACAATGAAAGTATCATGTGGAATGCTAGACCCAATGACATTTCCTTGTCTAGATAATTAGAGGGCGTATTTTGAAACGAAAAGTCGAATGTCACTACCCAAGGCGTACGCCCCAATAGTGATCGTTCAAAAAAAAACTCAAGTGCTAGACTTCAAGAATTTAATTTTCCGCGATTTATTTAGAAGATAATTTGGTAATGAAAAATAAGTTGAAATAGGATTAAGAAAACAAAATCATATTTTGAAAGTGATTTTTTTTAAGTTGTTTATGTTAAAAATAAATTGATTTGTGAGTAGAAAACTTAATCATATTGAGAACACAATTTAAAATAGTATGAAAATTTATATAGAAAATATTTTGAATTGTTTTTATATTAAAATGCTTAATATATAAAAATAACTTGAAAAAATGATTTATTGAAAATATTTGAGATAATATGACCAATGTTGTCTTAAGCCCTAAAGACAAGAAAACCAAATATAAATCTAAACAAATTAAACAAAAAAAAAATGCTATGTCTCAAGCATCTGCATAACCTGTTGTCCACCCATCTAAGCAACCTGCATAGTAACATTAAAACACAGTCTATAAAGCTAACGGCCATTCGTAAAGCCACAACTACGACACCTAAACCGCAACACCTCAAAGACTTTCCTCAACAGGATAGAGTCATAATCTATACTACAAAAAAAAAAGAGATTCAAGCCAAATTAAGACAAGAAAGTGAAAACATTCGAATTGAACCTTGCATATCATGTTAACAATACTTCACCAAGTGCAAAGTGAAATAGAACGTACTCTATCCGAGAACTTACGATTTGGACGGCCGAAATCAATGCGAAAAAGGCAAAACAACTAGCAAAGCAAAGTAGATGCACAACTATCGGCATCATACCAATCTTTGACAAAACTCATGGGTTCACAAGATTATAATTAAACATAAATGAACAACCGACAATCGAAACTGAACTAAATCGCATTTACAATATTATGACACAAAACCAGAGTTATAATCTAAGCATTTGAAACACTATTAAAATAGAATACAATGGATATAATGTTCACCCTGTAGAAGCATACAATTATTTCTCCATAATTACGTACAGCTCAATAACAACAGATTAATTTAGAGTGTTACCGATGTCGAACTCATTGTCGGGACAAGGTTATATTATTACCACTTGTTTGCTTTCGACATCATGAACGCCGTTTCTCGGATGTGAGGAAACGATAGCCACCTCTTCAATGTGCAAAAGCCGCGACGTAAGCCAATATTGAGTCTGAATCCTAGATTAAACATCACCGTTGGAATCTGTTTGATGCTATGATGTTGTTCTTCTGCATAATCGATGATTCGGGTCGCAACCTGCGCAATATCAACAGCCAGCCAAATAGAAAAGAAAAAAACCCGTTCTACTTGAACCGTCGAGAGTCGTTGTGATTCAACATTGAGGAATTTTGTTGCGGTAAACCCTGCATCAAAACCAAAAGAGAACACAAAACAGAACCGCAATACGGTGATGCAATAGCTGGAACACAAAACAAGTTATAATAGCTCAGCTCAACTCTTAAAGAAAATTAATTTAACCAAACTTTCAATGTTACGCAAACAGTATTAAATACTATTAGTTTCTAACTCTAATATAACAATAAATACCAAATTAACGATCAAATGGAAGCATAAGTCAACCAAAACAAAATACGGTCGCGCATCAGTTTACATATTATTTATTGCGTCCTGATGTGTTATTGCTGCTACTTCTGAAAGTTGTTGTTACTCCACTGAAGGAAACCGCGCGAGCTGAGGATGTCACATCCTAGCTGAGAGCAGATACGGGAGTGTATGATGTTGGTACAGTTGAACTTGAATCTCGTAATTGTAGCGAGGAATTGAGACAGAGCCAAGTCCTCCCTGTTTCGCGTTGTTGCATTGCAGAGAACTCGCGGTATGCCATTGTCATCGTAAGTATGAGAGGAACATGGCCGATTATTGTTGTTGATGACTTTGATGCATATGGAGTTGTGTTGTTGGACTCAAAAAAGAATAGTGATGAAGTGAGGGGCTGCTATAGAAAACCATTGAATTTATTGGATGTCGAATCGAAGTTAATGTCGATAACCTGCACAGAATCAACACAACTCCACACAAAAACGTAAACAAGCTCGAATATTGTAATCAAAACAAAATATGTACTAAAACTAAATGAAGAAAGTCATTAACTCACACGCCAAATTTGAAAATTATAGTTGCTGCGAATTGAATTATAGTCATAGCCTATACCTTCGAGTTACGATATAGCACCATAAAGTCAAAGCAACCTTACACAAACCATTGTCGAGTCGGTCACAACAGTGGTAGCTAGGAACAGAACCAAGCCTTCTGCGTTAGTACATTGGCAAGTTTGTTGTTGAAAGCTTTACCGTTGCTCGAAGAGAAGAGAAGACTGAAATTAGACTGCTTCAAGACCGAACGCGTACTTGTTGAGTTCGAACGCTTAGCAGCAACACTGACGCAATGACAACAGCAGCTCCTAGATGTGGAAACAATTATATTCGTGCCACATCATCAAACTGATAAAAAAATCCTGAAAAAATAACAAACAGCACAACATACATAGGACCGTGAATCACGCTCGAGGGCGGTAACAGAATTATTCCTTTGGGCAAAAGAAGTTGTTGCTGCTCAGAGTTGATTCACGGTGGTGAGTTCATTCGTTGCCTGAGATCGTCGTTGTCATTGAGTTGACTAGCACTGCCACAAAATGAGTCGAAGCTTTTGACGAAATTAGAATGAGCAGCTTCAGTACACGATCGATGACATCGTTGTATGTTCGAGTGTGTGAAACCGAGCGACAATGTTGCTGCTGCAATCTTTGTGCTACCAGGATCTGAGAATGATTCAAGTGAGCATATGGGTGAATGATGTCGAGATTGCTCTGTGAACCGTCGATGTCGTCGCCGTGAACAAATGCGGGAGCTATGAGTTGTTCATTGAATCTACACAGAGATTGCACTGATGTTGAATCTGATAAATCGCACGAAATTTTTCATCGTGTTTGCGGTAGCCATCTTTGGTCGAGTCAGAGCTGTTGCTGAAGCTAACCTGTGGTGGCTAGAGTTTTCATGGTTAATGATTTTAGAGATGCTAACGGCGGAGGTAAAGGGAAGGAAAAGGTTTATCTAGGTTTCACGATTTGGGGAAATCAGGGCGGCGGAAGGTGTGATGGTGAAGGATTGAGGATGTCGTCGTGGAGAGAAATGGAGAGGGAAAGATGAGACGGAGGGTTTCACGGTGAGGCATTTACGGTGAGGGGTTTTCGTGAAGGTTATGATGGTGGTCGAAGTGTGTTTTCGGTGAGAAAAAGAAGATGAACTTAGGGTTTCACAGAAAGGGGGGCGGCCGTTTTTGAGAGGGGAGAGATTATTCAAAATTGGGATTAGGGTTTGAGAGGGGTCGCGGCGCTGATTTGTGATTAACGAGAGGTTTGTGAGGATGATAATGGTGGTGAGGTGGTGCGGCAGCGGCTCGTGGATTTTAGGGTTTAAGGGGCAGCGGCGCTAGGTTGTGAGAGGAAGGAGATGATGCGACCGTTTTCTGGTTAAAGAAGAAGAGTGAACAGTAACTCTTAGGGTTTTCTCTCATTAATTCTGAAATCCTTTTTAAACGTGACATTCTCAACCCTAACGGGCCTCCAAGCAATGGGCCCAATCTGACTCTCACTTTTTTCTTTTTTTTTCCTTCCAAATTCTGGTCATCCTTTTTTTTTTTAATTTCTTTAACATTATTTTACTAACAACTATTACTAAATATTGATAAAATATAATAATTAAAACTAAATTAATATATTAACAACTACCTAGTATATAAACATTAACAATAATCATTAAATAGATATTAACAATTAATAAAAAAAATTTAAATCCTAAATAATAATATTATTAACAAAATAATAAAAATCTTGTTTTACAAACCTATTAAAATAAAATAAAATAAAATACTATTATTAATGTTATAAAACTATATACTTAATTTAGTCTAAAAATATTAAAATTAAAAAAGGAACAATATTATGAAACACAATAGCAACAAAAAAATAATTTTAGGCCACGTGTCACACTCTTATTAGACAAAAATGAATAATATTTGGAAAGCACTCAATTGCAAGCGGACACGCGTCTAAATAACCATAAATTAAGCAAATAATGTAAAAATGAAATAAGAGCAAAAAATGCAAAAATATTCTAAAATGAGTAGGACAAATTTAGGGTATGACAGATGCCCCTATCTAATTGCCTTGAACCTGAGAGAATGAACAGCTGCATGGCGTTCATTTTTAGGGTAGAAGTCAATTAGATACAAAAAGACCCCGAAATTTGTCCGACAAGCAAAGTACAGAGATTAGGTATACCAGAACGGGATGACAAGATGCAAAATAGATGAACGAGATAACCTGATATTCTCTGGGTGGTCGAAGCAGTCCCTCATCCAATAAGGTTTTTCGCGATACCAAAGTTGTATCTCTGAATACAAACGAGATTTCTTCGGGTGGTCGAAGCAGTCCCTTATCCATTAAGGTTCTTCGCGATACTGAAACAGTATCTCAGAACACAAACGAGATTTCTTCGGGTGGTCGAAGCAGTCCCTTATCCATTAAGGTTCTTCGCGATACCGAAACAGTATCTCGGATGATAAAGTTGCTGGGGAATAGTTGAGTAGAATTCCTGTCAGAGGAAAAGCGTTGTCCAAACTCTGCAGGAGAAAAGCCTTCAAGAAACTCTTTTAAGGATAACCTCCTTGGGGAGCAATAAGAGCAACGACTGTTGGGAACCGTCATTATCAACTGTATGGTTGAAAAATGACTTGCTGGGGATATAATTCCTTGAACACATGCGACGTTAACTCTTTCCAGAGAAATACTGCCGACTTTAATAGAGGAGCGACCAAGATGCTTGCAAACTAATCCTGGATCCTGTTATGCTATGTCGCTGGGGACAACGGTGATATGCGTTATGATGCACAAATATGCGACTAAAAATGCAACTACTATGGAATGTAAGATGCGCATGCAAATGATATGCTAATGCTTATGACAATGCAACCGGGTAACGGGAATTGGTAAGGCTTTATTTCTGGTTTTCCACAAGGGATTATTTTTGGTATTAGGTGAAACAAGGTGAAAAGATTTACGGGGTATACTGGCACATCAACTCGGGGGTTGAAAAAAAGCAAATATACTATCGACTTGGGGGTCAAGGATAAATCAGAACAACAAGTCAGGTTGAGGATTGAAGAAGAATAGCAAATATTGACTCGGGGGTCGAGAGAAAATAAAGGCAATATCAACTCGGGGGTCGAGGAAAATAAAGGTAAATATCGACTCGGGGGTCGAGAGAAAAAGATAACAAAGATATCAACTCGGGGGTCGAGAAAATAAAGATATATCAACTCGGGAGTTGAAGAAGAATAAATATCGACTCGGGGGTCAAGAAAAAAGGAAAATATCGACTCGGGGGTCGAGAAAAACAAAATATCAACGCGGGGGTTGAGAACATAAAGAACAACATCGACTCGGGGGTCGTAAAAAACAAAATATCAACGCAGGGGTTGAAGGAGGAAAAGGAAAATATCTACTCGGGGGTCGAGAAAATAAAGACATATCAACTCGGGGGTTGAAAGAGGAAATGATCGTGCTATGTATGCGTATGATACATGTCAATTATATGATGCATATGTGAATGCAAGTAGGAGATTGGTCTTATTAAGGTGCCAACAAGGGTGGACTTTGGTAGTTGCCAATAAAGGGTTGGACTTTTAAGAGATGCCAATCGGGGTTGGACTTCTAATGGTTGCCAATACAAATTGGACTTTAGGAGATGCCAAGTGGGGTTGGACTTTTAATGGTTGCCAATACAAATTGGACTTTAGGAGATGCCAAATGGGGTTGGACTTTTAATGGTTGCCAATACAAATTGGACTTTAGGAGATGCCAAACGGGGTTGGACTTTTAATGGTTATGATGCCAGCCAGGTGGACTTTTATGTAGTTGCCAATAAAAGATTGGACTTTTGGGTTTTATGGGATGCCAACAGAAGTGGACTTTATTTGGTAGAAGTATTTGACTTCCCGACACACGGTATTTGATAATGATATGCTCAGAAGACAGATGTGGATGTTCTCGGTGCCCCCAAGTTAGATCCTTGCAGAAGTTGGCTGCTTGTTCCTGGGAGAACCTTAACTTCTAGCCAATGTACGACTTACAAATGTTGAGCGTAGCGACATAACCAAAGCATGTTGAATATGCGAGCGTAGCGACTTAACCAATGCATGTTGATCGTGCTTTTGCTCTGCCCCAAGGCTTTTGACGCTTGTTGTGAACTCAACAGTTACTGATGTCTGGCATGGTCAGCTTGACCAACTTTGAAAGTAAGGAGGGAAACTACCCCTGTTCAACTAGTCTGCCTCAGTCCGCCAGGTATTTAAAGATTTTTTCTTAAAGATTTATACCATGACATGGTCTGCGATGATTGCCTCAGTGTCTGGATTTTGCAACAATATGCCCCTGTTTGAAACTCGGAAGAACTTGCCCCAGTCTGCAGGGTTATGAGAAATTCTTGATTCAGGTCAACACCAATGAGTGATCGAGTTCCTCTTTGATTGCTCTTTTGTTGGAATTTCCATAATGTCAAGTACTGACTTGTGATTAAAAGTGTTCATTCAGAAATGGTAATTTTAATGCGACATTTATACAAAATTTGAAAGGATCATTTATTAGAATGATGTGACAGTGTGTGACGAGTGGACTATTAGTCCAAACGCAGTGCTATCTGGTGCGAAAGATATAGCAAGAATATGACACCAATATAGAAGATTAGCAAATATGTAGGAGTCAGTTTACGCAACCTTGCTGTAGTATGCTTTCAGAATAAAACTCCGCCTCAATTAGGTATTTTGAGGGTTGTAACGCGGTCTGGTTCACGGTTATAGAAACAGAGGATATAAGGCTCAAAGTTTGATTTGTACCCACCCCTTCTTCGTGATGATCTCCATACCTACGTTCAGTTAATTTTGCACCCGCGTGACGGTGTAAACTTGATGGTTCAAAGTTTTCCTGAAATGGCAGCCACCTTATTTTGATGGATGTCAGTAACCCCTTGATTTGGGTGGCCACTGAATCTTATTTTGTTTTTGTCGAGGATTTGAGGACCTCTTTCTGGTTTTGTTTTTGACCCCTAACTTTTGCATGGGCTGATTTCGCTTGTCAGATCCATCGGGATTGCCTTGATTTTTGCCTAAGTCCCCTTTTGAGGTGTTCGACTTAGCAGGCCTTTGAATTTTTTTTTTTGAAGGATTTGTGACTGCCAAGTCATTGGTCATTGATGAACCGTCATGACTTTTGGATTTTGCCTCGTGATTCGAGTGCGTAATCAGGTTAACTAAATACTACCCATGCCCCAGGTCAAGTATAAGGGTTTAGAAATCCGAAGGAAGCTCCTACTTCTAGGCTCGAAGTGGTTGACTAGGGGCTAACTCCTTATCTCTCCGGTCTTTGGGGATTTGAAACAATGCCTGTACATCATCAGCAGAGTTTTATCCAAAAGCATATTACCAGCAATTATGGGTATTTAGTTTTTGTCATCCTCCCTCAAATCTTTGCTAAACAGCAGTGCGATAAAAGAAGTGGAGTGAAAATATTTTTTTGTGATTTTTTGCAATAAGTGAGAAAATGTGAGTGGATACGAATGGATTTGATCAAAAACATGCATAATTATCACATTAACAATACCATTAATAAGAAACAATGTCTAAAAGCAAGTAGCATTATAACAGAAAAGAAACTACAAATGCGTAAAAACAATATGGAAATTGCCAGTATAGAGGAACTGGGCTTTTCTCTCTGGCTCCACTGTTGAGCTACCCTTCTTGCTCATCGAGACCAGTATGATAACCTTCTTCATATCTACTCTCTGCAGCTTCTTCCATGTCATGGACTGATGAACTCACTTGACCAGATGAAGGTTTGATGTTGATATGAAGTCCTTGAGGTGTGAACGAGATTAGCTTGGACTCGATCAGATCTTGAACCTTATTCTTGAACTGTTTGCAGTCTTCGGTCGAATGCCCCATTGCGCCAGCATGGTAGCCACGTCGTGCATTGGTGTCAAAGCTTGGTGGGTATGGTGGGATCACAGGATCTAAGCCCTTTGGCACTATCAGTCCACTACTAATCAAACGTGGTAGCACGTGATTGTATGGCATTGGTAATGGATGAAAGTGTCTCTTTGGTCTTTGATTATAGTAATGTCGTCGTTATGGAGCATGTTGATGCGCAATCTGCTGTTGATAATGGGGACCTTGATTGACAGGAGGATATTGACCATGTGAAGAGACCGGAGTCACACAAGTAGACCCATAGGATTGCTGACTTTTAACAGTTGAGATGCCTGGGTACGGAGGATAAGGCATTGCGGATGGAGCTTGTGGAGCGTCCCAGACTGTATTGATCTCATCCTCTTCTTCCTCTTGGGAGCTAACAACTGATTCACTTTCACTAGCTGGGATGTTCGAGGCGTCTTGGACCTTTCCCTTCTTGAGATGGCTCTCAATGCGTTCTCCTACTAGAACCAAGTCAACAAAATTCAATGTCCCATTACCCATCATCTTTTCCAGGTAAGGGTCTTGCAAGGAATCTATGAACATGTCAACCAATTCTCTGTCTAAAAGCGGTGGTTGAACGCGAGCAGCTACCTCTCTCCATCTCTGAGCATACACTCTGAAAGACTCGTTTTCCTCTTGAGATAGGCCTTGCAACTATATGCGGTTGGGAGCCACATCAAGATTGTATTGGTATTGTTTCACAAAGGCGTGGGCTAAGTCCGACCACGACTGGATGTGGCTACTTTCTAGCTGCATGTACCAACTTAGCGATGCCCCACTCAAATTGTCTTGGAAACAGTGAATCATAAGTTTATCGTTGTAAGCATATGAGGTCATCTTTCTGCAAAACATTACCAAATGTTTCTTTGGACAGCTATCTCCTTTGTACTTTTCAAAATTTGGCATCTTGAACTTTGGAGGTATTGCAAGTCCGGGTACCAAACACAGGTCTAAGGCGTTTAGATCAGAAGCATCACGCCCCATCATGGTTTCAATTTTCTCTTCCAACACACGACATCTTTCAGCGAACTCAACATCCTGAGGTCGTTCAACATTTCCCACCAAGCTTGCCACTTGGGAATTCGGTGTAGTGAATGCGAAACTATGGTACTCAACAGCATCAAGAGACGAGGTATGTTCATCCTGAATAGTGTGACGCTCTTGTATAACCTGATCTTCAACAGGAATCCGCACAGGACGAGGTATGTCGTTCTCGGTGACTATAGGTCGTTGAGGGTTGTTCTCTCTCCTTGCCAAGGCTAACATAGCATCCATAAGCTGGTCCAACTGGTTCTTCATTAAGTCAACATCTGCTCTTGATGCAAACTGGTTCTGCTCTTCTGAACTCATGATTCTTCCAAAAGTTGCTTCAAGTCCGATACGGATGTCGGGAAATCAACTGCGGATTATGGACAAAGAATGGATGAGCTTTCTGGTTTTGGAAGACGATATGCAATGCAAATGAAATGCAGATCCAATGATATGCGAATGCAATGCAGGCACAAACAAGATCCAGGAAAACATAAGCAGGTCAAAGCGCCCTAACCAGTAGACTATACAAGGCAAGTTCTAGATTTTGTACCCACAGACCCACTCACGGAATAACTTCTATGTTGATGGATAAGGTTCCCAAGATCACAGACACCGATCGCATCAACATTACGCAACAGGCTAGCTGTATTATAACGAGAGTACGATAGGGTCTCTCCTAAGCGGAGTCCTCATGCTAGGCACACGAGGAGCGCGTCCTCGGAGACTAACATTACACGACTACCAATATAGAAACTGGTTCTAAGAGTGGTTCCCAGATTCACGGACCCTTCATGAATCAAGTCGTGCAACAGGCTAGCTGCGTTACGATAGGATCTACGAAAAGGTCTATTCTGGAGGAGCTTTCATGCTAGGCACACAAGGAGCGAGTCCTTGGGGACTAACACTAATTACTACCAATTCTAAACTATGTTTTCTCTCTTCTTTTTCCAAAGCTCGGGTGTAGAGCTTTACTTGTGATATTTTCCCAGAATCCAACAAGCAAATACACTACAGAGCATATAATAGAAAGAGAAAGCAATAAATAAAGAACAGGAGAAAATAAACATAAAGAAAACAGTTAAGCAAAAGGTTAGTACTCTCAAATTGAGTCAAGTTAGGCTTGACTCTCTCTTGCATAGGGCAATTCTACTCCCCAGCAGAGTCGCCATCTGTCGTACCTCGAAAAATACGATCCTCGCGATGGACGCGGAAAAAACGTTCGAACAGAGTCGCCACCGAACTTTATTCATTCCAAGGATGGAATAGGAAAATATCGATAAAACCTTTAAGGAGATAAGAACATGGTCATCGCAACCAATATTCTAGGTTCGGGAGTCGGTTATGCAGAGGGAAGGTATTAGCACCCTCTACGTCCGTTGTACTCAACGGGAACCTCTTGATCGATTCGAGAGTAAAGTTATCTACGCTTGTTTGTTTTCTTCTAAGGTTTCTCCTAAAGGGGAAATGAGTGGTTTTAAGATGGGGTGCTCGCCAAGGATTGGGGCCCTTGTGCCTACGTATCTTCACTTGTAAGAAGTGGAAAAGCAGAGCATTCCTAGTTCGTGAGACTACGGGAAAAAGAGGGGATTGTGCTCGCCAAGATCATCGCAATCTTGTGCCTACGTATCTTACATTCAGAAGAGAATGAAGAATCAGAGCAGCCGTAGTTCGGCTAACTACGGTAAAAAGGTTTGAAAATGAACGAGTGTTTAGGTCGCATTCTAACTGCTAAACGTTGGCTTGTCTGCTCGCTAGGGGAGGCTGAAGCACGAGTTCATATGCGCGGAAGAAAGGACTAAACAATGTTCTTGGCAAAAAGTGTATGAGTTAAACGAGAGTTTAGGTCGCATTCTAACTGCTAAACGTTGACTTGTCTGCTCACTAGGGGAGGCTGAAGCACGAGTTCATATGCGCGGAAGAAAGGACTAAACAATGTTCTTTGAGAAAGTATTTAGGTTGGAGATCGCACGAGGGCGAGGGATTAGGTTTATCGTATTGGATGTTTTGGTTTTGGAAAAGGAGGGTAGATTTTAATAGGTTTAAGGTTTCAATTGCACGGGGGCAAGAAATAGGAGTTTGGTTAGGTTATTTGATGGAGAATGACGACTATTCGATAAACGAGATGTCAGCCTCGCAATCAATTAATAGGGGCATTATTGGAATTCTAGATTCCAACGACACCTTTTTCATTCGAATAATTACGAAATATGTTTGAGAATGTTTCAATCGCACGAGGGCGAGAGAAGAGAGTTGGATTGGAAAATGACGATTATTTGGTAAATGAGACGTCGGTCTCACAACCAATTAATCGGAGTATTATCGTGATGCTAGATCTCGACAACACCTTTTTCATCCAAAGATGTTTGGATGTAAAACGGAAATATCATACGGAATGCTATATTCTTATGATATTTCTTTGTCCAAAAAAGAGTATGTTTAAAGAGCGAAAAGTTGAACAAAACATTATTTAAGGTGTACACCTTAATAATATTCATTCGAAAACTCAAAAAGTGCTAGACTTCAAGAGTTTAATTTTGTAATTT
Organism: Lathyrus sativus; assembly: GCA_963859935.3. Classification (NCBI taxonomy): domain Eukaryota; kingdom Viridiplantae; phylum Streptophyta; class Magnoliopsida; order Fabales; family Fabaceae; genus Lathyrus; species Lathyrus sativus. The sequence goes on along the minus strand of OZ012739.1, from coordinate 15,358,503 downwards.
AATTAAAAAATAAGAAAACAATTTGACTAAGCAATGCTTAAGAAATATTATTGCTTCAAATTTTTTTCTCTTTTTTAAAGGAAATTCATTTTGAAATTGTCTTAATAAATTACTTAATAAATAGAAGAATGATTTTGATTTAATTTATAAAGTATTGTTTGAATAAACAATGAAAGTATCATGTGGAATGCTAGACCCCAATGACATTTCCTTGTCTAGATAATTAGAGGGCGTATTTTGAAACGAAAAGTCGAATGTCACTACCCAAGGCGTACGCCCCAATAGTGATCGTTCAAAAAAAAACTCAAGTGCTAGACTTCAAGAATTTAATTTTCCGCGATTTATTTAGAAGATAATTTGGTAATGAAAAATAAGTTGAAATAGGATTAAGAAAACAAAATCATATTTTGAAAGTGATTTTTTTTAAGTTGTTTATGTTAAAAATAAATTGATTTGTGAGTAGAAAACTTAATCATATTGAGAACACAATTTAAAATAGTATGAAAATTTATATAGAAAATATTTTGAATTGTTTTTATATTAAAATGCTTAATATATAAAAATAACTTGAAAAAATGATTTATTGAAAATATTTGAGATAATATGACCAATGTTGTCTTAAGCCCTAAAGACAAGAAAACCAAATATAAATCTAAATAAATTAAACAAAAAAAAATGCTATGTCTCAAGCATCTGCATAACCTGCTGTCCACCCATCTAAGCAACCTGCATAGTAACATTAAAACACAGTCTGTAAAGCTAACAGCCATTCGTAAAGCCACGACTACGGCACCTAAACCGCAGCACTTCAAAGACTTTCCTCAACAGGATAGAGTCATAATCTATACTACAAAAAAAAAGAGATTCAAGCCAAATTTAAGACAAGAAAGCGAAAACATTCGAATTGAACCTTGCATATCATGTTAACAATACTTCACCAAGTGCAAAGTGAAATAGAACATACTCTATCCGAGAACTTACGATTTGGACGGCTGAAATCAATGCGAAAAAGGCAAAACAACTAGCAAAGCAAAGTAGATGCACAACTATCGGCAGCATACCAATCTTTGACAAAACTCATGGGTTCACAAGATTATAATTAAACATAAATGAAAAACCGACAATCGAGACTGAACTAAATCGCATTTACAATATTATGACACAAAACCAGAGTTATAATCTAACCATTTGAAACACTATTAAAATAGAATACAATGGATATAATGTTCACCCTGTAGAAGCATACAATTATTTCTCCATAATTACCTACAGCTCAATAACAACAGATTAATTTAGAGCGTTACCGATGTCGAACTCATTGTCGAGACAAGGTTATATTATTACCACTTGTTTGCTTTCGACATCATGAACGCCGTTTCTCGGATGTGAGGAAACGGTAGCCACCTCTTCAATGTGCAAAAGCCGCGACGTAAGCCAATATTGAGTCTGAATCCTAGATTAAACATCACCGTTGGAATCTGTTTGATGCTATGATGTTATTCTTCTGCATAATCGATGATTCGGGCCGCAACCTGCGCAATATCAACAGCTAGCCAAATAGAAAAGAAAAAAAAAACCGTTCTACTTGAACCGTCGAGAGTCGTTGTGATTCAACATTGAGGAATTTTGTTGCGGTAAACCCTGCATCAAAACCAAAAGAGAATACAAAACAAAACCGCAATACGGTGATGCAATAGCTGGAACACAAAACAAGTTATAATAGCTCAGCTCAACTCTTAAAGAAAATTAATTTAACCAAACATCCAATGTTACGCAAACAGTATTGAATACTATTAGTTTCTAACTCTAATATAACAATAAATACCAAATTAACGATCAAATGGAAGCATAAGTCAACCAAAACAAAATACGGTCGCGCATCAGTTTACATATTATTTATTGCGTCCTGATGTGTTATTGCTGCTACTTCTGAAAGTTGTTGTTACTCTACTGACGGAAACCGCGCGAGCTGAGGATGTCACATCCTAGCTGAGAGCAGATACGAGAGTGTACGATGTTGGTACAGTTGAACTTGAATCTCGTAATTGTAGTGAGGAATTGAGACAGAGCCAAGTCCTCCCCGTTTCGCGTTGTTGCATTGCAGAGAACTCGCAGTATGCCATTGTCATCGTAAGTATGAGAGGAACATGGCCGATTATTGTTGTTGATGACTTTGATGCATATGGAGTTGTGTTGCTGGACTCAAAACAGAATAGTGATGAAGTGAGGGGCTGCTATAGAAAACCATTGAATTTATTGGACGTCGAATCGAAGTTAATGTCGATAACCTGCACAGAATCAACACAACTCCACACAAAAACGTAAACAAGCTCGAGTATTGTAATCAAAACAAAATATGTACTAAAACTAAATGAAGAAAGTCATTAATTCACACGCCAAATTTGAAAATTATAGTTGCTGCGAATTGAATTATAGTCATAGCCTATACCTTCGAGTTACGATATAACACCATAAAGTCAAAGCAACCTTACACAAACCATTGTCGAGTCGGTCACAACAGTGGTAGCTAGGAACAGAACCAAGCCTTCTGCGTTAGTACATTGGCAAGTTTGTTGTTGAAAGCTTTACCGTTGCTCGAAGAGAAGAGAGGAATGGAATTTGACTGCTTCAAGACCGAACGCGTACTTGTTGAGTTCGAACGCTTAGCAGCAACACTGACGCAATGACAACAGCAGCTCCCAGATGTGGAAATAATTATATTCGAGTCACATCATCGAACTGATAAAAAAATCCTAAAAAAATAACAAACAACACAACATACATAGGACCGTGAATCACGCTCGAGGGCGGTAACAGAATTGTTCCTTTGGGCAAAAGAAGTTGTTGCTGCTCAGAGTTGATTCACGGTAGTGAGTTCATTCGTTGCCTGAGATCGTCGTTGTCATTGAGTTGACTAGCACTGCCACAAAATGAGTCGAAGCTTTTGACGAAATTAGAATGAGCAGCTTCAGTACACGGTCGATGACATCGTTGTATGTTCGAGTGTGTGAAACCAAGCGACAATGTTGCTGCTGCAATCTTTGTGCTACCAGGATCTGAGAATGATTCAAGTGAGCATATGGGGGAATGATGTCGAGATTGCTCTGTGAACCGTCGATGTCGTCGCCGTGAACAAATGCGGGAGCTATGAGTTGTTCATTGAATCTACACAGAGATTGCACTGATGTTGAATCTGATAAATCGCACGAAATTTATCATCGTGTTTGCGGTAGCCATCTTTGGTCGAGTCAGAGCTGTTGCTGAAGCTAATCTGTGGTGGCTAGAGTTTTCATGGTTAATGATTTTGGAGATGCTAACGGCGGAGGTAAAGGGAAGGAAAAAGTTTATCTAGGTTTCACGATTTGGGGAAATCAGGGCGGCGGAAGGTGTGATGGTGAAGGATTGAGGATGTCGTCGTGGAGACAAATAGAGAGGGAAAGATGAGACGGAGGGTTTCACGGTGAGGCATTTACGGTGAGGGGTTTTCGTGAAGGTGATGATGGTGGTCGAAGTGTGTTTTCGGTGAGAAGAAGAAGATGAACTTAGGGTTTCTCAGAAAGGGGGGCGGCCGTTTTCGAGAGGGGAGAGATTATTCAAAATTGGGATTAGGGTTTGAGAGGGGTCGCGGCGCTGATTTGTGATTAACGAGAGGTTTGTGAGGATGATAATGGTGGTGAGGTGGTGCGGCAGCGGCTCGTGGATTTTAGGGTTTAAGGGGCAGCGGCGCTAGGTTGTGAGAGGAAGGAGATGATGCGATCGTTTTCTGGTTAAAGAAGAAGAGTGAACAGTAACTCTTAGGGTTTTCTCTCATTAATTCTGAAATCCTTTTTAAACGTGACATTCTCAACCCTAACGGGCCTCCAAGCAATGGGCCCAATCTGACTCTCACTTTTTTCTTTTTTTTTCCTTCCAAATTCTGGTCATCCTTTTTTTTTTAATTTCTTTAACATTATTTTACTAACAACTATTACTAAATATTGATAAAATATAATAATTAAAACTAAATTAATATATTAACAACTACCTAGTATATAAACATTAACAATAATCATTAAATAGATATTAACAATTAATAAAAAAAATTTAAATCCTAAATAATAATATTATTAACAAAATAATAAAAATCTTGTTTTACAAACCTATTAAAATAAAATAAAATAAAATACTATTATTAATGTTATAAAACTATATACTTAATTTAGTCTAAAAATATTAAAATTAAAAAAGGAACAATATTATGAAACACAATAGCAACAAAAAAAAATAATTTTAGGCCACGTGTCACACTCTTATTAGACAAAAATGAATAATATTTGGAAAGCACTCAATTGCAAGCGGACACGCGTCTAAATAACCATAAATTAAGCAAATAATGTAAAAATGAAATAAGAGCAAAAAATGCAAAAATATTCTAAAATGAGTAGGACAAATTTAGGGTATGACATAGGGGACGTAAAATCTTCGCCATCTATAGTAGATAGTAATAAGGCTCCACCAGAGAAAACCTTTCTTACCACATATGGACCTTCGTAGTTCGGAGTTCATTTGCCCCTGTGATATGTCTGAGGGGGAAGGATCCTTTTCAAAACCAAATCATCCACCTGGAAGCACCGATGACACACTTTCTAATCAAATGCTCTCTTAATCCTACTCTGGTACAACCGGCCATGAGCAATGACTGTCAATCTATTCTCGTCAATAATTCTTAACTGATTCAATCTAGCTTTCACCTACTCGGCTTCGTCTAGCTTCACATCAGTCAATATTCTTAAAGAAGGAATCTCAACCTCCAATGGTAGGATAACTTCCATATCATACACCAGTGATAAAAGAGTTGCCTCAGTTGATGTACGCACCGAAGTACGATAACCGTGTAAAGCAAAGGGTAACATCTCATGTCAATCCCTATATTTTACAACCATCTTCTGCATTATCTTTTTGATATTCTTGTTTGCTGGCTCAACAACACCATTCATCTTTGAAAGATATGGAGAAGAGTTGTGATGTTCATTCTTGAAACTTCGGCACAGTTCCTTCATCATCTTGCTGTTCAAACTCAAACCATTATCAGTAATGATTCGCTATAGGTTTCCATAATGATAAATGATGTTCTTTTTTTTGAACCGAGCTACTACCTGCTTTGTGACATTTTTAAATCAGACTGCTTCCACCCACTTCGTAAAGTAATCGATGGTAACTAGAATGAAGGGATGCCCATTGGAAGCATTCGGCTCAATCTTTCCAATCATATTAATGCCCCACATAGCAAAGGGTGAAGGATATGTCAATATGTTCAGAGGTGTCAGTGACACATGCACCTTATCAGCATAAATCTAGCATTTGTGGCATTTTCTGGCGTATTTGAAACAATTGGATTCTATAGTCATCCAATAATCCCCAACTCTCAACAATTTTTTGGCCATTGCATGCCCACCGGCATGAGTACAAAAAGAACCTCTGTGAACTTCTTCCATCAGCAGGCCTGCTTCGTGTTCATCAACACACTGTAGCAAAACCATGACAAAGTTTCTCTTGTACAACACATCATCCTTGTTCAAGTAGAAATTACCGGTCAGCTTCCTCAGAGTCTTCTTATCTTTGCTAGCTGTCTTAGATGGGTACCCTTGAGTCTTGAGAAAATGCTTGATATCAAAATTCCAAGGCTTTCCATCTGATGCCTTTTCAACCGCAAACACGAAAGCATGTCTATCGAGACACATGATAGTGATTGTTGGAGCTTCATTCTAGTAATTCATTTTGTACATCAATGCTAACGTGGCCAACGCGTCCGCCATATGATTTTCAGCCATGGGGACATGATGAAACTCAACTCTATCGAAGAAAGGTAGAAGTCTTCTAGAATAGTTCTTGTATGACACCAAGTTGGCCTGACGAGTTTCCCATTCTCCTTTGATTTGATTGATTACCAGCGCTGAATCTCCATATACATCAAGATTCTTGATCCTAAGATCAACGGCCTCTTCTAAACCCATAATGCATGCTTCATACTCAACTTTATTATTGGTGAGGGCGAACGTTAATCGGGCTGTAAACGGTATATGGGAACCGTGAGGAGTTATAATGATTGCCCCTATTCCGTTTCCGTATGAGTTAACAGCTCCGTTGAAAACCAACTTCCCCTGAGACCCAATCTCAGGACCCTCGTCAAGAAAAGACTTATCGCAATCCTTCGTCTTCAGAAACATGACGTCTTCATATGAAAATTCAAACTTCATCGGCTGATAATCTTCAATTGGTTGTTCAGCGAGATATTCCGACAGAACACTCACTTAATAGCTTTTTGGGAAACATACTGAATATCATACTCTATTAAAACCATTTTTCATCGGGTTATCCTTCTAGAGAGTGCTTGCTTTTCAAACACGTACTTGATCAGATCCATCTTTGAAATCAACAGGGTTGTGTGATTTAACATGTACCGTCTCAAACGCTTAGCCACCCAAATGAGTGCACAACATGTTTTTTTCCAACATCGAGTACCTCGACTCGCAATCAGTGAATTTTTTACTCAGGTAGTAGATGTCATGCTCTTTTCTACTTGTCTCGTCTTGTTGATCGAGCATGCATTCCATTGAATTCTCAAGAACCGTGAGATACATGATCAAATGTCTCCCTGCAACTGGAGGCATGTGTATTGGAGGTTTCTGCAGATACTCTTTTATTTTTTCAAACGCTTGATCTTTTCTTAACAATTTGAATATTGGCTCGCAAGTGGCTGTAAGATGAGATATGAACGTTGCAATGTAGTTCAACCTCCCTAGGAAACCACAAACCTCTTTTTCGTCCTCGGCTCAGGCATTTCTTGTATAACTTTTATTTTGACAGGGTCTACCTCAATACCCCTTTCACTGACAATGAACCCCAGTAGCTTTCCAGATCTCACCCCGAAGGTGCACTTATTAGGATTCAACCTCAACTTGAATTTTCTCAATCGTTCAAACAACTTCAGAAGATTGACCAGATGTCCTTCCTCCGTGTATGACTTTGCAATCATGTCATCAACATAGACCTCGATCTCTTGATGAATCATATTTTAAAAGAGAATCACCATCATCCGTTGATAGGTTTCCCCAACATTTTTCAATCCAAAATACATTACCTTATAGCAAAAAGTCCTCCACGGTGTAATGAAAGTAGTTTTCTCCATGTCCTTTGGGGCCATCTTGATTTTGTTATACCCATAGAAGCCATCCATGAAGGAAAACACAGAATATTGAGCGGTGTTATCAACCAACACGTCAATGTGGGGGAGCGGGAAATCTTCTTCAGGATCGCTCTATTTAGATCTCTGTAGTCAACACACATCCTGAACTTTCCGTCTTTCTTAGGTACAGGAACAATGTTAGTGACCCACAGAGGGTAATTGGTGACAGCAAGAAAACCATCGCTCAACTGCTTCTGAACTTCTTCTTTAATCTAGACTGCGATGTCAGATCTCGTTCTTCTCAACTTTTGCTTGACTGACATACATTTTTCTCGGAGAGGTAACTGGTGTACCACAATATCTGTATCCAGGCCAGGCATGTCTTGGTAAGACCAGGTGAAGATATCTTTATACTCACGGAGCATTTTAACCAATCTTCTCTTGACACTGTCTTTCAATGTAGCCCCAATTCTGACCTCTTTCTTATCGTCTTCGGTACCCAAATTGATGACTTCAATATCCTCCTGATGAGGCACAATGACCCTTTCCTCTTGCTTTAGAAGTCTGGCTAACTCTTTGGGTAGTTCACAGTCTTCATCAGTCTCTTCTTCAGCTTGATAAATAGGATTATCAAAGTCATACGAAGCCATAGCTGAATCTGAATCGATGGTATCTGATAAAAAATACCTGCATGATTGATGTTTATTTTTATTATGAAATGCAAACAAATAAAACACATTGCTATTTTTCTGTATAAACCCGATTATGATTGCTTAACATAGCGCTAAATTGTTCCGTAATCGGAAAATGATCATTCGTGGCTCAAGTATGGTTGATTATTTGTCTTAGGTCCATTACCTATGAAACTTGTTGTTAGAAGGCTTTGATTTTATCAATCCTCTAATGCGTTTTCATTAACTTTGGCCTAAGTTCATGAGTTAAGCATCGTTGATCATTTGTTCTAACAACTAATCACTAACTCACTAACAATATTATTGTACTAATTTTGTTTATATTTCTTTCTTGCTCCCTATCTCTCTTTTATTTTTATGCTCCATTATTATCATCTCATACCATATTATTGTTTATGCTTCCGCCATTTTTCCTTTGTCCACTTGGACCTTTTGTTTATGTTTATGTTGTTTTTCTTTTGTCCATTTGGACCAAAAAAATTAATAAAGGCTTAAACCTCTAAAAAAACTTGTTCTCTTAATGGTGGAATATGGTTACTATCCTTTGCATTGGACTTAGACCTTAGATCTCTCGGATTATTCTTGGACCCTTTGACTTCGAATTAAGTCTCTTTTCTTATGCTTGGAGTATTATGGATCTTTGCCTTTATTTGACTTGCTCATTAGTTTATGCTTCAAATCGAATGAAATTCTTATTTCGTTTGCTATGGAGTGTGCCATTTTGGTTAGATCCTTCTTATCTCTAGCTTTTATTTGTTTCCTAGGATAATTACTTCCTCTCCTCCCCTTCTTAAATTTTCAAAATATCCTCCCTTTTTCAAAAACCTTCTTGTTTTCAAACTTCAAACTGCTTTCACAATAAAACCTTGACTTTTGTCAAGTGATTTTCAAAATTTGTTTTTTTAATAAATGTCAATCAATGTTAATCATACTTTGACCAATTTTAAAAAGATATAAAAAATAATTCACCTCATTCAAACTTTTTGTGTCTTTGTGCACTTTTCATAAAGTTTAGACATGAGTCATTTTCATAGTTGAGATGTAATTTTCCTACTCCCCATAGTATTTAAGATGTTGATATTTTCCACTTAGATATTGAGTGATAGACTTGTTGATTTTAATCCAAGCAAAACCCTCCATCTTTAGGTGATGCAAATGTTGTCTTATACTTGTGGGCGACTAGTCGTAGTTTTCTTCTTAAAATGACGACTTGTTTTTTCATTTAAAAATCAATCAAAACAAACCCTTTTTTGTTATTTGTATCACGAACTATGAGGTTTTGATCATATATTGCACTTTTTGGGTACGTAGGCATGTGGCGATAAGTCTCTCCAAACACAAAAATCTTAAAAAATATTTCTCTTCTCATCTCCCTAATCTCATTTCTAGCAAACTTTTTTTTCAAACCAGAAAGCGCAGATATTTCAAAGGGCTCCTATAGAGTACTATAGACGTTTTGGGTGCTAACACCTTCCCTTAGCGTAACTAACCCCCTTACCCAGTCTCTGTTTATCTCTTATTGCCTTAGAACTTGCTTAGGTTTTGTTCCCTCTTTTTCCTTTGTTTTTGGATAAAATAAAAGTGCGGTGGCGACTCTTACATTTTCTTAGTTAAGTTAATCAATAACTTACAATCACAAATTTCCCCGCTACAATCCACAAGTTGAAACTAATGCTAAATAGTGAAATTGACAAGTATAAGACAAGACTAGTGGCAAGAGGTTTTCTACAAAAAGCCTAGTATCGATTTCGACAAAGTTAATTCTCTTGTTGCAAGGATGGAAACCATAAAAATTGTTATGTCGAATGCAACATACAGAGGATGGAAAATACGTCAACTATATGTAAAGTTAGCATTTCTGAATGGGCCGTCGAAAGAAGAGGTCTATGTAAGTCAACCACTAGGATTCAAAATCAAAGGGCAGGAGCATAGGGTGTACAAATTAAGAAAGAATCTCTATGGTTTGAAGCAAGCCCCAAAGGATTCAAATAAGAGGGGGAAAAAATCTTCCAGATCAGGGCAGGTTTTGCAAAATGTGCTTTAAAGCATGTAATGTATGTCAAAAATTCAAGCAGACTAAGTCGAGTCATTAAATGCTTATAAGTGGATGACTTGCTGATTACAGATGTATACGAAGCATAAATAAAAAGGGTCAAGATAGAACTCATGTAGGATTTTGAATTGTCCGACCTAGGAAAATTGTCATATTTCTTAAGGATGAAGTTTAAAGACATAAGTGAATGAGTGTTTCTGTACCAAAAGAAGTATGTCCGAGATATCTTGAAAAAGTTCAAGATGAGCAACTGTAATGTAGTTGTCACACCATTGGAGATTGGAGAAAATTGAGAAAGGATATAAAAGATGAATTTGTAAGTGCACCATTATACAATCAAATCATTGGATCCTTAAGGTATCTATGCAACACCAGGCCATATATCTGTCAAAGTGTCGGGTTGCTAAGTAAATTCATGGAGAAACCTCAAGAATGTCATCTGAATGCAGTCAACGGAGTTTTGAGATACGTAAAAGGTACAATTGATTATGTTGTGTTAGTTCCAAGATAAAAGAATACCAACACAGATGCAGATGTACATGGCTACAGTGATTCAGATTTCTGTAGAGATCAAGACAAGAAGAAGAGTATTGCAGGCTACATATTCATGATTAGAGGTGCTCCAATATCTTGGAGCTCAAGAAAGAAATAATTGTGGCTTTGTCATCTTATGAAGATGAGCATGCAGTTGCATCGTATGAAACATGTCTAGCAATATGGATAGAGATGTTCCTCGAAAAGCTCAAGATCATGGAACCTAAGAAATTGAAGTTGTTTATCGATAACAAGTCAGTTATCGACTTGATAAATCATCTTGTGTGTCATGGTTGAATTAATCACATAGAGAGAAGGAATCATTTTCTTAGGGATCAAGTAAATAAAGAAAAGAATGAACTTGAGCATTTCAAGTTAGAATGACAACTAGTTGACATACTCACCTAACCCCTGAAGAAAGTCAGGTTTGATGAGTTGAAGATAAACATTGGGATAAGAAGCCTTGAAAACTTGAATGAGGATGTGCGTTGGGAGATATAATCTATTATTTCAATGGGAAAGTTGTATTCGAGATATGTATGTTAGACAACATAGTCAAAGTAAGCTAAGTAGGAGTAAGTTGTATTCAACAGAGTCGAATACAACACGTGTGTCAGAATGTTGTAGTTTGTAAATTGAATATTTTGGTTGCCTATATATACAAGTAACATTTTAAATCAATCAACAACAATCTAATAAATTCGTTTTCACATAATCTGTGTGTGTGTGTGTGTGTGTGTGTGTGCGTGTGCGCGTGCGTGCGTGTGTGCGTGTGTGTGTGTAAATTGCTTAAAATTAAATATCCTCGTTGTGTCCCAGTTCATGAACATTTATTTTATATTTTGTATTTATAATAAATTTTGAATACTTAAATAATGTGTATATAATATGTATAATGTATATATTAGACTTTAATAGTTTTTTTTTCTTTATAAGTAAGTGTGTTTTTTATTTTAGTCTCTAAATTATTATTTTTTGGATGAGGTCCTTATATGTCGAGTTAGTTTGAGTCTTTGACATCAACATTCCATTAAAAAAAGTTGAGGCATCAAATGTTCAATGACTGGCACCAGTGACATGGCATGGGATGACGAAATAAAAAAAAAAAGTAATTTTACAAAGCATATTCTTCTTCCTCAATTCATCTCCAACCTCCATTTTTTCTCACTTTAAAACTCCATCTCTAAACTCCATTTTTTCTCACCTTCATGATAGAATTCATTTCAACGAAAAAAAATTGATTTAAAAAAATTATGGATTTGTATGAAGGTTGGAGATGAAGATACAAACACAAACCTAGAGTTATGGATAAAATAGTATTTTTCGTCGTTGTAGGTTGGCGTTTTTTTTAGTCACTGTAATCTAAACCTTTTTTCAGTCCTTAGTTTTGTGTTTGTGTTCATATCTTCATATCCAACCTTCATATAACCCCTAAAAAAATTTAAAATATTTTTTTTTAATTATGTAGCTTTATTATTCACTCTTCCTCTCACAATCTTCACTATCATCTTCCATTAGCGCTTCAACAGCTTCTTTTAATTCCCTTAAAAAATCTTCAATATACAGAATCCAAAACCCCTCAATTTCGTAACCCTCTTCTCAAATTTCAAAATTTTGATCCTCCTCTTCATGACACACAACCTAAATATCCTCAAATTTTCATCTGTAATTGTAAATTATCAATAATTTACATTCCTTTTCAAGATCCAGAACTCCAATCTCCAAAAAAAATTTATTATTTGAAATTTAGTGCTTTCAATTTTCACTTCTAACATTACATGCTAATGTTAGTTTTGAAATCACTCTACTCTTTTCTCATTATGGTAACAAATGTGTTTGGGTGAGTAAGTAACACAGATGATTTATGTGTACATTCTTGCTCTTTTGTTTGTTTGTATTTTTATTTGTGTTCTTGAATTTTATAGCATTTTTTCAAGTTGCAATCTAGTCTTTAGTGTTACATTATCAATTTCAACATCAATTTTGGGTTTGAAAAAATTATAGGTTTGTATGAAGGTTAGGGATGAAGATATGAATACAAACCCATGATTCTGGCTTAAATAGTTTTTTTGTCTCTGTAAGTTGGTATGTTTTTTGTTTTAGTCCATAGATATTTCTTTTTTTTTAGCCCATGATTCTGGGTTTCATAGTAAAAGGTTTTAAATCAATGGTGCAACTCCAAAACTCAATCTAACATTAGAAAATGGAAGTATTTAACTAGTAAGAAAGTAATGTTGGTAAATTCATGAAATCTAATTATAGGAAAACACTTCTACCATCGAAGAATCTAAACAAACCATGAACTTAATATAGAGCCAACATGAAAAATTCCACATAAAAAAGTTTCATTAACACCTTCACAATAACACATCACTCATTGTTTTAGAGATAAAACAACAGAAAGAGATTAGAGATTTAGAAGATGAGACATTCATATCAGGGTTTAGATATGAAGATTAAAGTGAGAATAAAATATAGAACGATTCTTGGAATGATTGAGAATAATGAATGATGTTGTGCATGATAAAATAGAGGTTGGAGATGCGTTTGAAGGGGAGAAAAAATGGAGATGGAGATGAATTTAGGAAGAAGATGATTTTTTATAATAAAAAAAATTTGGATTGCGTCCTTGGATGCCATGTCATGGGTGCCACAACACTGGATGTTTGACATCTCAGTTATTTTGTAATGGGGGTTGACGTCGGTGACTAAAACCAAAAGAAACTCAAAATATAAGGACCTCATAAAAAAAGATTTAGGGACTAAAGTAAAATAAAAAACACGTCAACATACAAGGATATAAAGACTATTTAAGCCCAAATATTATCTTTTGTGTCTTAGTCTTTATATTGAATTAAAGGTTATTGTAAAAGTATATTTTAAAAGTTCAATGTGAAGAGAAAAATAAAATATATTTTTAGGATTAGCGAAAAGGAATTCGACGACGATGCCATGGTTACGAGGCAACAATCATTAGTAATAGTGGTCTTGCAGCGAGTGGTCTGCAGTGCCATAGCTCTGATGGTCCGCTATGGCCAATGGTGGACCATCAATGTGTGACAGCTGAGCAACAACGGGACAACACCTATACAAACAGGTCGCGTGTTTTGAATCATATCGGTTCGGTGATGAGTCATGTTTTAGTTCTATTTCAACCTTGAATATTACTACTAAAAAAAATACATTTCGTTACAAAAACGCGTGTTCCTTTAATTTCAATCAACTACCCACCTAAGAAAGAAATATGCCACCAATCTCCCTAAAATGCCCTTTTTAACAAATTTGAAATTTACACTACAAAATACCCATTATAGTAATTAATACTCATATTTCATTCACTCAACATTTCCTTTCCAATACAATTGTCAATATATGATTTGTGAATTTCAAAATTTAAATTAAACCCAAGTTAACTTTCTATATTTTCTTTCTCTTTCATTTCACACGAAAAGAAACTCATTTCTTGTCTTCTTCCTCCCCTCTCCTACCATTCAAAATGGTTTTTAATACAGCAAGAGAGTAAGAGAGAAGAAGAGTAATAACAACACTTCTCATTAGACTACTCTCACTTTAAAAAACAACTTCATTAGAGGAAGATAGAAGTAAAGAAAAAAGAACAAAGATATCCCTTTTCTTCTCTCTATTTTTGTTTCAAGTGGATTCCTTCTTTTTGTTCAATATTTTTCATCTTTGATTCTTATTTCCTTCTTGCTAAATAGAGGCAGAAATTTTGAAAAAGTGTGAAATTTCCTCAAGCTTATTTCCTTCTTTTTGTTCAATATTTTTCATCTTTGATTCTTATTTCCTTCTTGCTAAATAGAGGCAGAAATTTTGAAAAAGTGTGGAATTTTCTCAAGCTTAACCCAAAAAGTGTGATCCATATCTCTCAGGTTGTCCATTTCTTGTTTGACATACACATGTCTTTTGTGTGAAAAAGATGTTCAACATCTATCTAAGCTTAGTTTTGATGAAGATAATATCTTATCATAGAAGAAATACCAAAGAAGATAAATACTGGAATTAAACATTTATATCTCATATGTTTTTGAAATCAACGGATTGAATTATGAAGATTAAGGTACAATGGCGATTCATGTCTATATAAGCTTTATGCGCTCAAAATATTTTCATCTAAACCATTATATGTTTCTTAAACATTCATGCATGATTGTTATTGAAATCTCAACTTTTAAAAGGAAAAATTTCAAAATTTTAAGGGATTCAATCAATTGACTCTTAGCATAAATCGATTGATGTGCTCTCTATTTGAAACACTGGTTTTTGTAAATTATGGAATTTTGAAACCTCCTTAATCTTACAATGAAAACTGACGCAATTTTACTGGTTTATGAAACAACACACTAGTTCGTAAATTATGGTAGTTTGAAACCGCCGTTATGATCCTTTTTAATAACACATTGGTTCGTAAACTTTAGAAATTTAAAACCTCTATAATTTGTACAGTTTTTTTTTAAACATCGTACTATTTTAAAAAATGTGAACCATTGTGATTTCAAATCTTTGCTAATGATCATGAAACTTTTCCAAAATATTACATCAAATCAAAAAGGCGTAATGAGATGTATTTAAGTCAAAATACATCAGTTTTTCAATAATCTTTTTCATTAAAAAAATTTACGTACTAGATTTAATCGAATTTCAATAACTTTTGTGCATGAACTTTCACATCATTGAATATGTGTGTGTGTGTGTGTGTGTGTGTGTGTGTGTGTGTGTGTGCGTGCGTGTGTGTGTGTGTGTGTGTGTGTGTGTGTGTGTGTGTGTGTGTGTGTGTTGCGAATAGGATGCCTTGAAACAAAATATAAACAGTTTCTATATGATCAAGAAACATACAAGGATTAGAGTTAACAAAGAAAACAACAATAATTGGTTATAAACTGCTAGTATTTCCTTTCTCTTTCAAACAAGATTACAAGTATATAAGAATAACAAATAACCTCTCTCTCTTGAATTAGGATTTTATCTTTCTATTTTTCCTTATGCAAGTTGAGAGACTAACATGCTATTTATAAGAAAACTAACACACTAACCTAATGGGCTTTTTAACAATTACCCATTACAAGCTAACGTAGGGTACAAGTTAACTTAAACAATTGAGCTTACAAGAAATGTCCAATCCAACATGCTAATAAACCTAGCAATATTGAATAATGCATGTTAGAATAAACTTCGACTATAACACGCATTACTCGCAAACAGACTTCGACCATTCTAGAGTTCGGTCCAATATCTCACAAATCTCCACCTTAGATCTAACTCTATAATATCAAGAAACTAGCTTTCTTCATGCAGCTTTATCAACTGCATACTGTGGAAAAACTTGCAACTGGGCAACGTCTTGGTGATTATATCAGCAACATTATGATCTGTCAAAACCTTCAGCACTTGGACTTCTCCATGCTCGATTACCCCTCTGACGAAATGTAGCCTCACATCAATATTCTTGGTTCGCTCATGATAGGTTGAATTCTTTGACAAGTGTATTGCACTTTGACTATCACAGTTAACAGTGATAACTCGACCTTGAAGTTTCAGCTCCTTTGCAAAACCTTCAAGCCACAATGCTTCCTTCACAGCTTCAGTTAGGGCGATATATTCCACTGCAGTGGTTGATAAGGCAACGACCTTCTGAAGTGTTGCTTTCCAACTGATTGTTGTCCTAAACATAGTGCACACATATCAAGAAATATATTTTCTGGAATCCATACAACCTGCATAATCAGAGTCGACATATCCTTCAATTGCTGCTTTACTATCTTCACCCAAGGCTCCACCATAAATTAGAACTCTATTCAGAGACCCATTTATGTACCTTAGAATCCACTTCAATGTTTGCCAGTGAGCCTTTCCAAGATTCTCCATGTACCTGCTTACAAGACTTACTACATATGCTATATCGAGTCTAGTACAGATCATAGCATACATCAAAGAACCCACTATATTAGCATATGGAATGTTATTCATATAAGCTCTTTCAAAATCAGTACTAGGACACTGATCTATACTTATCTTGAATTGAGGGTTTTTCGGAGTCACAACAGGCTTTGAATTCGACATACCCAACTTTTTGAGAATCTTCCGTAGTTATGCCTCTTGAGATAAGCATAATTTTGACGACTTTCTATCTCTTCGGGTGTCAATCCCAAGAATCCTGGATGCAACTCCCAAATCCTTCATGTCGAACTCCTTATTGAGTTCAGCCTTTACCCTCATTACATCTTCGACATTGTTGCTTGCCATTAAAATATCATCCATATAAAGTAACAAAATAACAAATGAATTACAAGGTCGAAATCTGAAGTAAACACAGTGGTCGAACTGACTTCTAATGAGACTTACGCGTGCCATGAACTTGTCGAATCTCCTATTCCACTGTCGAGGAGATTGTTTCACTCCATATAAGGATATATTCAGCTTGCACACATTATTTTCCTTCCCTTTTTCGATATACCCTTCAAGTTGCCTCAAAAGGGTTGTTTCATTTAGATCACCATACAAGAAAGCAGTCTTCACATCCATCTGTTCTAGTTCAAGGTCGCACTGGGCCACCGTGGAAAGCAAAATTTGAATAGATATGTGCTTCAGAACAAGAGAGAACACATCATTGAAGTCAACACTTTCTTTCTGAGTGAACCCCCTAGCGAGCAATCTTGCCTTGTATCTCTTCGACGCCACTTCTTTAATCCCTTCCTTAACTTTGAAAGTCCATTTACAGCTGACTAACCTGGCTCTAGCAGGTTTCTTGATCAGCTCTTAAGTGTTGTAATCATGAAGATATTTTATCTCATCATCCATGGCCTTCATCCATTTCTTCTTCTTTCGACTCCTCATAACTTCCTTATAGTCTCTAGATTCTTCGTCTAGAACCTCACTTGTAGAGAGTAAGGCATAAGCTATAAGATCTACATACCTAAGTCTCTGAGGTGGCTTGATGACTCTCCTTGACGTGTCTCTTGCTAGTAGGTAGTCATTATCAGTCTTCTCATCTTCGACAACATCTTCTGCATCTTCTTCAACTTCATATGGGATATGCAATTCAGCATTAACATGCTCCACCTCAACAAGAATTTATCCCTATTCCAGCTCTTCATCAGCACCATCAGTTTTCTTGAAAGTCATCTCTGCTTCATTGAAAACTACATCTCGACTGGTGATACACCTCATGTGACCTAGATCTAGGCACCTTAGCCTATAAGGTTTGACTCCTTCAGGGCATCCCAAGAACATGCATTTCAGAGCTCTAGGTTCGACCTTGTCTTGCCTAATATGAGCATAGGCCACACAACCAAATACTCTCAGTCTGTCGAGACTATGTGGATGTCCCGACCAAACTTCTTCAGGTGTTTTCATTCCCAAGGTAGTCGAGGGACATCTATTTATCAGATAGGTTGTTGTCGAAACAACTTCTACCCAAAACACCTTCTTTAATCCATCACTAACCAACATACATCTAACCAATTCAAGGATTGTTCGATTGAATCTCTCAGCAAAGCCATTTTTTTGAGGAGTACCTGCTACAGTCTTATGCCTTACAATCCTAGACTCAACACAGTAACTGTCGAACACTTTGTTGCAGAATTCAAGGCCATTGTCGGTTCTCAACCTCTTGACCTTTCTGCCAGTTTGAGTTTCGACCAGAATCTTCAAACTTTTTAAATTCTCAAAAGTTCCGTCCTTCGTCTTCTGGATGAATACCCATAGCTTTCTGGAATAGTCATCAATGATGGATAGAAAATACTTTGCACCTGAGTGTGAAGGATTCCTTGCAGGCCCCCAAAGATCAGCATGAATGTAATCCAGGGATCCATGTGTTCTTTTCTTTCCTTTGTTAAACATCGCCATACAAAATTTACCAAATACACAAGATTAAAAAAACTCCAACTTTTCGGCTTTGTCACCTCCTAACAGGTTCTAATTCTCCAATTCGACCATGCCTCTTTCGCTGACATGACCCAATCTCATGTGCCATATTCTGTCGTCAGCACAAGGTTTCGTGGATGCTACATTTGTCGAACCACTTACAAGCTCAGCCTCAAGGGTATAAAAGCCTTGTGTTATTCACGCCTATCGAGACTTCCTTCGACCCCTTCATGACTCTTAGGATACTTTTCTCTCCTTGAAAAACATATCCCTTCATGTCGAATTCACCAAGAGAAATCAAATTTCTCTTCAAATCAGGTACATACCTAACTTCAGTTAATAACTAAGAGAAAAGTATCCTAATAGTCATGAAGGGGTCGAAGGAAGTCTTGATAGGCGTGAAGGACACAAGGCTTTTATACCCTTCAGGCTGAGGTTGTAAGTGGTTCGACAAATGTAGCATCCAAGAAACCTGTGTCGAAGACAGAATCATGGCACATGAGATTGGGCCATGTCAGCGAAAGAGGCCTGGTCGAATTGGGGAAGCAAAACCTGCTAGGAGGTGACAAAAGTTGGAGTTTTGTGAATCTTATGTATTTGGTAAATCCTGTAGGGCGAAGTTTAACAAAGGCAAGCAAAGAACACATGGATCCCTGGATCACATTCATGTTGATCTTTGGGGGTCTGCAAGGAATCCTTCACACTCAGGTGCAAGGTATTTTCTATTCATCGTTGATGACTATTCTAGAAATTTATGGGTATTCATTCAGAAGACGAAGGATGAAACTTTTGAGAATTTCAAAAGTTGGAAGATTTTGGTCGAAATTCAAACTGGCAGAAATGTTAAGAGGTTGAGAACCGACAATGACCTTGAATTCTGTAACAAAGCGTTCAACAGTTACTGTGTTAAGTCTGGCATTGCAAGGCATAAGACTGTAGCAGGTACTTCTCAACAAAATGGCTTATATGAGAGAGTCAATCGAACAATCCTTGAAAGGGTTAGATGCATGTTGGTTAGTGGTGGATTGAAGAAGGTGTTTTGGGCGGAAGCTGTTTCGACAGCAGTTTACCTGATAAATAGATGTCCCTCGACTGCCTTGGGAATGAAGACGCCTGAAGAAGTTTGGGCGGGACATCCACCTAGTCTCGACAGACTGAGAGTATTTGGTTGTCTCATATTAGGCAAGACAAGGTTGAACCTAGAGCTCTGAAATGCATGTTCATGGGATACCCTAAAGGAGTCAAAGCTTATAGGCTATGGTGCCTAGAGTTAGGTCACAGGAGGTGTGTCACTAGTCGAGATGTAGTTTTCAATGAAGTAGAGATGACTTTCAAGAAAACTAATGATGCTGACGAAGAGCTGGAACAGGGAGAGATTCCTATTGACGTGGAGCATGTTGATGCTGAATTGCGTACCCCAAATGAAGTTGAAGAAGATGTTGTTGAAGATGAGAATACTGATAATAACTACATGCTAGCAAGAGACATATTGAGGAGAGTCATCGAGCCACCTCAGAGACTTGGGTATGCAGATCTTATAGTCTATGCCTTAATCTCCGCAATTGAGGTTTTAGGCGAAGAACCTAGAGATTATAAGGAAATTATGAGGAGTCAAAAGAAGACTGAATGGTTGAAGGCCATGGATGATGAGATTAAATCTCTTCATGATAACAATAATGGGAAATGATCAAGAAACAAGCTGGAGCCAAGTTAGTCAGCTGTAAATGGATTTTCAAAGTTAAAGAAGGAATCAAAGGAGTGGCGTCAAAGAGATACAAGGCAAGATTGGTTGCTAGGGGGTTCACTCAGAAAGAAGGTATCGACTTTAATGATACGTTCTCTCCTGTTGTGAAGCACAGATCCCTTCGAATGTTGCTTGCAACAGTGGTACAGTTCGATCTTGGACTGGAACAGATGGATGTGAAGACTGCGTTCTTGTATGATGACTTAGATGAAACAATCCTGATGAGGCAACCTGAAGGGTATATCGAAAAAAGAAAGGAGGATTATGAGATTTGACAAGTTCATGGCACGCATAAGTTTCATCAGAAGTCAGTTTGACCACTGTGTTTACTTCAGATTTCGACAGGGTAATTCATTTGTTATTTTGTTGCTCTATGTAGATGATATTCTAATAGCAAGCAACGATGTCGAAGATGTAATGAGGGTGAAGGTTGAACTCAATAAGAAGTTTGACATGAAGGATCTGGGAGCTGCATCCAGGATTCTTGGGATTGACATCCGAAGAGATAGAAAGCAATCGAAATTATGCTTATCTAAAGAGGCATACCTATGGAAGGTCCTTGAAAATTTTGGTATCTCGAATTCAAAGCCTGTTGTGACTCCGACAAACCCTCAATTCAAACTGAGTATAGATCAGTGTCCCAACACTGATGTCGAAAGAACTTATATAAATAGTATTCCACATGCTAATATAGTGGATTCTTTGATGTATGCTATGGTATGTACTAGACCCGACATAGCATATGCAGTAAGTCTTATAAGAAGGTACGTGGCGAATCTTGGAAAGGCTCACCGACAAGTATTGAAATGGATTCTAAGGTACATAAATGAGTCTCTGAATAGAGTCCTAATTTATGGTGGAGCCTTGGATGAAGATAATAAAGCAGCAATCGAATGATATGTCGACTCTGATTATGCAGGTTGTGTGGATTCTAGAAAATCTATTTCTGAATATGTGTTCACTATGTTTGGGACAAAAATCAGTTGGAAAGCAACACTTCAGAAGGTCGTTGCCTTATCAACTACTGAAGCGAAATATATTGCCCTAATTGGAGCTGTGAAGGAAGCATTGTGGCTTGAAGGTTTTGCAAAGGAGCCATATATATATATACACGCGCGCGCGAACACACACACACACACACACACACACACACACACACACACACACACACACACACACATATATATATATATATATATATATATATATATATATATATATATATATATATTGAATTGTATATTGAAGCAGAAGATCATTTTTATCTTAGAACTCAATTTAAGAAAGCACTTTGTTCATTTTTAGAAAATTGTGTATTGCTTTTTATCAGTGTGTTGGTGAAATGTGTTTGTAAATAAAAAGTGGTGTAATTTCTATTTTGTAAAATGTTCATTTGGATTGGGTTGATTCAAAGTTCAGCATAAGTTTGGTGTTAGTGAAATCTTTTTATTTAAGGAAGTGATACGCTTCTTTGTTGTGTTAGAAGATTGTAGGATATGTTTTGGTGTAAGAATTATTCAAAGATCTAACATATTAGAGAAAATCTCACAAGGTGTAAGGGGACTAGATGAACCCTTAGTTGTTAAGAGGAACTAGGATACATCTTTTTATTTATTTAATTTACCACACTTTTATTTTTATTCACTATCTATCATTGTTCTTCCAAAAAAATAAAAGAAACAAAACATCTGCAAGATAGCCAGAAAATTTCTTAAAACATAATTCACCTTCCTCTTAGGTTGCACTATAATATTAAAATTGGCGTCAGTGCAGGTTAAGGTAACTTGCTCCTTGATCTTTAAATTATGGCTTTCGCTAATTTAGTTTTTGTAGATGGTGGCAGCAACAACAAACCTCCATGTTTTGTTGATGAATATTATGACTTCTAAAAAATTCGCATGAAAATGTATTTAGATATACAAGGAGATGAAATATGGGATGTTTTTGAAAATGGTCCTTACGTTGCTACAACGGTCATAGACAATGTAGAAAAAATAAAGATGAAAGTCTATTGGGATAAGGAAGATAAGAAGAAAAAAATTATGGCAAGACGACAAAGAATATACTTGCATCTGCACTTGCTATGGATGAATTCTTTTGTGTTTCAAATTGTAAAATAACATAAGAAATTTGGGATACTTTAGAAGTTACACATGAAGGCACGGTAGAAGTAAAAAAACCCAAACTAAACATTTTATCACAAGAATATGAATTGTTTAGAGTGTTGTCCGGGGAATCAATTCTATATTTGAAAAAGAGATTCTCACACTTAAAAAATCATTTGATGGCTCTTGGAAAACATTTACAAATGATGATTTGAATCTCAAATTCCTTAGATCATTGACAAGGGCATGTAAATCAAAGGGGCCAATAATATCGTATAAGAAAAGTCTCTCCAAAATGTCTTCTGCCACATGAGATAGAACTTGAAAGACTAGAAAAACATGAAAATCCAGAAAAGAAAACAAAAATTATTTCCTTAAAAACTAGAGTAAAAAACCATGATAGTAATCAAAAGAGTAAATATCCATCCACAAGTGATGAAGATGATGCTCTAATTAAGAAATTTGAAAAGTCATTAAGGAAGGAAAGGACAAAAGAAATCAATCAAAAGGAAGTACCAAAAAGAAAAGTTACTTGTTTTAAATTTGGAAAATGAGGACATGTTAAAAGTGAATTCTCTACACTTTAAAATAAGAATAAGTTCAAACGCAATAAGGACAAAAGGCTAAAGAGAGCATATGTGACATGGGATGAAAATGAGATAAATTCGTCTTCAGATGAATAGAAAAATATGGCATTAGTGGTTTCACACCATTACGATGATAAATAAAATGAGGTTAGTGATTATAAAATTAATTATATACCTTCATATAATGAATTACAAAATTCTTTACATGAATTACATGAGGAATGTTTGAAACTTTCTAGAAAACTTTCAAATCAAAAGAAGTTAATTTTATCTCTAGAATGTGAGGCTAATGACATGAAAATGAAATTAGACCAAGTAAAAAATTCAGCATGTGCTAAATGTCAATCTCTTGAATCTAATATTGTTGAACTAAACCAAGTGATCAAGAAATATGAAAATGGTCAAATTACTTTGGAAAATGTGCTAAGTAAATAAAGATATTCTAATGATAAATATGGACTTGGGTACTCCAAATTTGATAAACCAAGTACAAGTTAAACCATCTCTGTTAAGGCTAGTTGCAATAAGTTCAACAATGTGGAACCAAAGAAAGTGCATGGTGTAACTCATCCTAAAAGGAATTATATTCAAAATCATTCATACGCATATAAAAAAATATCATGTTCAAAAACCTACGTGTTTTTATTGCATTACAAAAGGCCATGCCCATAACGTTTGCTACATAAGAAACTATGGTGTTCCTTATGGTGAGTATGTATTGGTAGAGAAATGGACTAACCTAAGAGGACCCAAAGAAAAATGGGTACCTAGAAAGTACTATTAATCATTTTGTAGGTGCTTGAAGATCATATGCAGATCTTGTAAAATTAAGATTGGTTTTTCAAGATACAAGACCACATGATATTATAGGATTAAAGCTTCATTTGATTAAAGATGATTTGATAAAAATTGACACTTTGATATCAACATTTACACCTGTGAGATGTTGGATCGAACTCTAGTATAGTCGAAATCTGTTCGCGAGTAATGCGTGTTGTAGTCGAAGTATGTTCTAACATGCATTAGTAAATATTGCTAGGTTTGTTAGCATGTTGAATTGGGCCTTGGTTGCAAGCCTAATTGTTTAAGTTAGCTTGTACCCTAAGTTGGCTTGTAATGGGTAATTGTTAAAAAGCCCATTAGGTTAGTGTGCTATTTTTCTTATAAATAGGATGCTAGTTTCTCAATCTTGGCATAAGGAAAAATAGGAAGATAAATTCCTAATTTTAAGGGAGAGAGGTTATTTTGTTATTCTTGTATACTTGTAATCTTGTTCTAAGAGAAAGGAAAGAATAGCAGTTTAATAACCAATCCTTGTTGTTCCTTGTTGTTTTACCTTGTCTTCTTTATTAACCCTAACCCTTGTGTGTTTCTTGATTATTAAGAAACTGTTTATACTTTGTTTAACGGTATCCTATTCACAACAAATTGGTGCGGTGAGCATGGAGAAGATGCCTTCAACAAAGTATGAGATTGAAAAGTTCACCGGAGTGAACGACTTCGGTCTGTGGCGCTTGAAGATGAAAGCCCTATTGGTTCAGCAGGGTTGTTTGGAAGCGTTGAAGGGTGAGGCAGCCATGGACGCTACGTTAACGGCAAAAGAAAAGACGGGCATGATCGAGAAAGCCCACAACGCAATATTGTTGAGCCTTGGTGATAAGGTTCTTCGACGGGTACCAAAGGAGACTACAGCATCGGGATTATGGGTGAAACTCGAAAGTTTGTACATGACCAAATCTCTGGTGAATCGACTATACCTGAAGCAAGCTTTATATTCATTCAAGATGAGTGAAGACAAAGTGTTGGCTGAGCAGTTGGATATGTTCAACAAGCTGATTCTTGATCTTGAAAATATTGATGTGAAGATCGATGATGAAGATCAAGCACTGTTGTTGCTGTGTGCTTTGCCCAGAACACATGCTCACTTCAAAGAAACTCTCTTGTATGGAAGGGAGTCTCTGACCTTTGAAGAAGTTCAATCAGCCTTGTATTCTAAGGACTTGAACGAACGAAAGGAGCATAAACCTTCGATGGTGGGTGAAGGTGTGGCCGTTAAGGGAAAATTCTTGCGAAAGGATGGTAAGTTCGACAAGAAGAAAGGTAAAAGTTAACAGAAGTCTTATAGTGGTGAAACATCTAGTATTCGATGTTATCACTGTAAGAAGGAGGGTCACATAAGAAAGGTGTGCCCTGAACGCCTGAAAGATCATGGAGGTAATGGCAATGCAGCCATTATTCAAGATGACTTCGACTCATCTGATGTTCTTGTGGTTTCAAGTGGCGACTCGAGGAAAGAGTGGATTATGGATTCAGGTTGCACTTGGCATATGACTCGAAACAGAGAATTGTTTGAGGAGCTATATGATCAAGATGGTGGATCTGTGTTGCTAGGAAACAACAAATCTTGAAAAATTGCAGGTATTGGATCTGTGAGATTCAAGCTCCATGATGAGTCAATAAGGTTATTGACTGAAGTCAGGTACGTACCTGACTTGAAGAGAAATTTGATTTCTCTTGGTGAATTCGACAGAAAAGGATATGTTTTTCAAGGAGAGAAAAGTATCCTAAGAGTCATGAAGGGGTCGAAGGAAGTCTTAAGAGGCGTGAAGAAACAAGGCTTGTATACCCTTGAGGCTGAGGTTGTAAGTGGTTCGACAAATGTTGCATCCACGAAATCTATGTCGAAGACAGAATTATGGCACATGAGATTGGGCCATGTCAGCGAAAGAGGCCTGGTTGAATTGGGGAAGCAAAACTTGCTAGGAGGTGACAAAGTCGAAAAGTTGGAATTTTGTGAATCTTGTGTATTTGGTAAATCCTGTAGGGAAAAGTTTAACAAAGGCAAGCAAAGAACACATGGATCCCTGGATTACATTCATGCTGATCTTTGGGGGCCTGCAAGGATTCCTTCACACTCAGGTGCAAGGTATTTTCTATCCATCGTTGATGACTATTCCAGAAAGCTATGGGTATTCATTCAGAAGACGAAGGATGAAACTTTTGAGAATTTCAAAAGTTGGAAGATTCTAGTCGAAACTCAGACTGGCAGAAAGGTTAAGAGGTTGAGAACCGATAATGGCCTTGAATTCTGCAACGAAGCTTTCGACAGTTACTGTGTTGGGTCTGGGATTGCAAGGCATAAGACTGTAGCAGGTACTCCTCAACAAAATGGCTTAGCTGAGAGATTCAATCGAACAATCCTTGAAAGGGTTAGATGCATGTTGGTTAGTGCTGGATTAAAGAAGGTGTTTTGGGCGGAAGCTGTTTCGACAACAGCTTACCTAATAAATAGATGTCCCTCGACTGCCTTGGGAATGAAGACACCTGAAGAAGTTTGGTCGGGGCATCCACCTAGTCTCGACAGACTGAGAGTATTTGGCTGTGTGGCCTATGCTCATATTAGGCAAGACAAGGTCGAACCTAGAGCTCTGAAGTGCATGTTCATGGGATACCCTGAAGGAGTCAAAGCTTATAGGCTATGGTGCCTAGAGCCAGGTCACAGAAGGTGTATCACCAGTCGAGATGTAGTTTTCAATGAAGCATAGATGGCTTTCAAGAAAACTGATGATGCTGACGAAGAGCTAGAACAGGGAGAGATTCCTGTTGAGGTGGAGCATGTTGATGCTGAATTGCTTACCCCAGATGAAGTCGAAGAAGACGCAGAAGATGCTGTTGAAGATGAGGAGATTGATAATAACTACCTGCTAGCAAGAGACAGGTCGAGGAGAGTCATCAACCCACCTCAGAGACTTGGGTATGCAGATCTTATAGCTTATGCCTTAATCTCTGCTAGTGAGGTTCTAGATGAAGAACCTAGAGACTATAAGGAAGTTATGAGGAGTCGAAAGAAGACTGAATGGATGAAGGCCATGGATGATGAGATGAAATCTCTTCATGATAACAACACCTGGGAACTGATCAAGAAACCTGCTGGAGCCAGGTTAGTCAGCTGTAAATGGATTTTCAAAGTTAAGGAAGGAATCGAAGGAGTGACGTCGAAGAGATACAAGGCAATATTGATTGCTAGGGGGTTCACTCAGAAAGAAGGTATCGACTTCAATAATGTGTTCTCTCCTGTTGTGAAGCACAGATCCATTCAAATGTTCCTTGCCATGGTGGCCCAGTTCGACCTTAAACTGGAACAAATGGATATGAAGACTGCGTTCTTGTATGGTAATCTAGATGAAACAATCCTGATGAGGCAACCTGAAGGGAATGTCGAAAGGGGGAAGGAAGATTATGTGTGAAAACTGAATAGATCTTTATATGGACTGAAACAATCTCCTCGACAGTGGAATAGGAGATTCGACAAGTTCACGGCACACATAAGTTTCATCAGAAGCCAGTTCAACCACTATGTTTACTTCAGATTTCGATCGGGTAATTCATTTGTTATTTTGTTGCTCTATGTGGATGATATTCTAATAGCAAGCAACAATGTCGATGAGGTAATGAGGGTGAAGGCTGAACTCAATAAAGAGTTCGAAATGAAGGATCTGGGAGCTGCGTCCAGGATTCTTGGGGTTGACATTCGGAGAGATAGAAAGCATTCGAAATTATGCTTATCTCAAGAGGCATACCTACAGAAGGTTCTCGAAAAGTTTGGTATGTTGAATTCAAAGCCTGTTGTGACTCCGACAAACCCTCAATTCAAGCTGAGTATAGATCAGTGTCCCAACACTGATGTTGAAGGGACTTATATGAATAGCATTCCATATGCTAACATAGTAGGTTCTTTGATGTATGTTGTGGTCTGTACTAGACCCGACATAGCATATGCAGTAAGTCTTGTAAGCAGGTACATGGCGATTCCTGGAAAGGCTCACTGGCAAGCATTGAAGTGGATTTTAAGGTACATAAATGGGTCTCTGAATAGAGTCCTAATTTATGGTGGAGCCTTGGGTGAAGATAGTAAAGAAACAATCGATGGATATGTTGACTCTGATTATGCAGGTTGTATAGATTCCAAAAAATCTATCTCTGGATATGTGTTCACTATGTTTGGGACAGCAATCAGTTGGAAAGCAACACTTCAGAAAGTCGTTGCCCTATCAACCACTGAAGCGGAGTATATTGCCCTAACTGAAGCTGTGAAGGAAGCATTGTGGCTTGAAGGTTTTGCAAAGGAGCTAAAACTTCAAGGTCGAGTTATCACTGTTAAATGTGATAGTCAAAGTGCAATACACCTGTCGAAGAATTCAGCCTATCATGAGCGAACCAAGCACATTGATGTGAGGCTGCATTTCATCAGAGGGGTAATCGAGCATGGAGAAGTCCAAGTGCTGAAGGTTTTGATAGATCATAATGCTGCTGATATGATCACCAAGACGTTGCCCAGTTGCAAGTTTTTCCACTGTATGCAGTTAATAAAGCTGCATGAAGAAAGCTAGTTTCTTGATGTTATAGATTTAGATCCAAGGTGGAGATTTGTGAGATGTTGGATCGAACTCTAGTATAGTCGAAGTTTGTTCACGAGTAATGTGTGTTGTAGTCGAAGTTTGTTCTAACATGCATTAGTAAATATTGTTAGGGTTGTTAGCATGTTGAATTGGGCCTTGGTTGTAAGCCCAATTGTTTAAGTTAGCTTGTACCCTAAGTTGGCTTGTAATGGGTAATCGTTAAAAAGCCCATTAGGTTAGTGTACTATTTTTCTTATAAATAGGATGCTAGTTTCTCAATCTTGGCATAAGAAAAAATAGGAAGATAAAATCCTAATTTCAAGGGAGAGAGGTTATTTTGTTATTCTTGTATACTTGTAATCTTGTTCTAAGAGAAAGGAAAGAATATCAGTTTAATAACCAATCCTTGTTGTTCCTTGTTGTTTTACCTTGTCTTCTTTATTAACCCTAACCCTTGTGTGTTTCTTGATTATTAAGAAACCGTTTATACTTTGTTTAACGGTATCCTATTCACAACAACACCAAATCATTATGAAGAAGATAAGTTATTTTTACATAAAATTTATCATTTCTCTTATATTATGATTCTTTGGATTTTACACTTTTTCTTTTTGATAATGTCAAAAAGGGGGATAAGAGAGATGATTGTTATTGTTGTATTTCAGGATACCAAAGACATAACATAAATTTAAAAATAAAGGGGGAGATATCCAAGATAGGGTAAGTATACAAGATAGGGGGAGGAATCAAGTGTCAAGTAAAAACTTCCAATCAATATGTTTTGTCATCATAAAAAAGGGGGAGATTTTGAAGAAGATGTCTATCATCTATCTTAACTTAGTTTTGATGAATACAAAAGCTTATCATAGAAGAAATATCAAAGAAGAAAAAGATTGGAATCAAGTATCAAGATTGTATAGGCTTTGGAAATCAAAGGATTGAATCATGAAGATTAAGGTACAATGACAATTCATATGTGTATAAGCTTTAGGTGTTCAAAATCTTTTTATTAAGCCATTCTATATTTCTTAAACATTCATGAATGGTTGTCATCCAAAACACAACTTTTAAAAGGCAAAATTCAAGATTTTAAGGGAATTAATCGGTCGACTCTTAGCATTGATTGACTGATGTTCTATTTGTTTGAAAAGCTAATTTTTGTAAATTATGGCATTTTAAAACCGCTACAGTTCTACTGTCAGAGCCATCGTAATTTTGCTGGTTTTTGAAACAACACCCTGGTTTGTAAATTGTGGTAGTTTGAAACTAATGTAATCGATTATTTTTTAAACAACACACTGGTTCGTAAACTTTGGCAGTTTGAAACCTCCGTAATTTGCACAATTTTTTAAACAACTTACTATTTTGAAAAATATGAACCATTGTGACTCCAATTCATTGCTAATGATCATAAAACTTTTCCAAAACATTACATCAAATCAAAGAGGCATAAAGAGATGTATTTAAGTTAAAATACATTAATTTTCAAATAACCTTTTTCATTCCAAAACATTCACATACAACTCAAACAAATTTCTAAGTGTTCATACGTCATAAACCAATAAAATTTTGTGCATAAACTTTCATATCATTAAATAAGTTTCATTCAAATTTGTGAGAACTTAAAGTTCATATCATTTTTATCTTTGAATTCAACTCAATAAACAACTTTGTTCAATTCTATACAAGTGTGTATATTATTTTTCTCCACAGTGTGTTGATGAAAAGTATTTGTAAATAATAAGTGATGCACTTTCTATTTTGTGAAAATGTCCTTTGAATTGGATTGATTCAAAGTCAACCATAGATTTGGTGCTTGCGAATTCAAGGAAGTGAGTTGCTTCTTTGTTGTGTTAGAAGATTGTAGGATATGTCTTTGTGTAAGACTTGTACAAAGATCTAACATATTGTAAAATCTCTCACAGGATGAGAGGGGACTAGATGTACCATTGGTTGAAAAGGGAAACTAGGATATAATTTGTGTTCATTTACTTTACCGCACTTTTAGTTTTTTGCACTATCTATCATTGTTCTTTTGGATAAATAAAAGAAACAAAACATTTGCAAAATAGCCACAAAAATTTTTAAACCCTAATTCACTCCCTCTTATGTTGCACGCTAAACTTAGAATTTGTTACTAGAGTTGATAGCTTATGTTGCACGCTAAACTTAGAATTTGTTACTAGAGTTGATAGCTTATGTTGCACGCTAAACTTAGAATTTGTTATTAGAGTTGATAGGTTTTCCACAACTTCTTATTTTTTTCGTTCTTTTATTCCTCCATAAATGTGTCACTGCTTCGTGATTTTTGACTTTCTTCAAGTTCTATTTTCACCTCACTCATTCCTTTATAAATAAAGTCAATTTCTAAGAATACTCAGTTTAAGCTACAAAAACATTTCCATCAGATATATTGTAGAAGTAATACAGTACAAGCAAAAAAAAGCATTTGCGTCATTTTTGTTGTTGTGGCTGAACCATCACTAAATCTGGGTTGCGACGGTTTGTCCACCGTTGCAAAAATGTGTCACTAGTATTCTGTGAAGATTTAAAAAACTATTGTCTCAATTGCCCTTAATATTTATGAATGTTCTTAACAGCATATTTATAGCGGTTTTAACTGTCATCAATTTTACTTAATGTTTTATTTATGAATAGTTATTATGACAGTTGTTACCGTCACAAGTGTGAAATTGTAATAGTTCAAACTACCACCATTTGATCCTAAATATTATTTTTTTATATAGTTGGCATCATTTTGAACTGTTAATAAAAAAAATTTAGTGTTTATCTTTAGAAATATTAATTTCTAGTATTTTATTTATAAAAAAATCGGTGTTTTTGGTTCTAAATATTTATTTTTATATTTTTCATAACATTTTTAAAGCTTTTTTTATTTAAGATTTTTTAACTTTTAAACAATCATGTAAAAACATTAACAAAATTAATTGAATTCAATTATTATCATCATTTGTGTGTTTGGATTGAATTATCTATGTCATAGAACAAGTCAAAATATCTTCCTAAAAGGTGAACAAAAACTAAATTAATTAAAACAACTCAGATTGGTTTGCATTTAGATAGTGACCTAATGATTACATAAAAGGTCATAGCACTATAATTTACAAAAATAGTTATACATAAATGATATTTGTTGTGGTTCTCAAAAACATGCGAGCATTATATAGTGTTGTAATTCCATTGCATTCAAAATATAAAATTTTCGCTTAAACTAAATGATAAACATGTAAAACCAGTACACAATTCATGATACATTGCTCATAATTACAACTATTTTAAAATCAACATTAACACAACAAACAAACACACCAGTTCTAGATTTGGTATAAAATTTCAGATAAATTATTTTAATTAAGTAATGGAAAGTAGTCAGCAACTCTACATCAATGTGGTTAACAAGAAAAGTAAACTCAAAGAAGTCGGCCTAATTAATTTGAAATAATGTTTTAAAACCTACACGACCAACCCTACAAAAAAAACTGTATATAGATAGGGGTTAAACCCCTCATTAAAGCAAAAAATTCATCACAAAATACCAATTTGCGAAGGGACAAGGCCCCTAGCTAATCAGGACATGACAAATTATTGGCTAGGAGATAAACCCCTCGCAAAATTGGCTAGTGGATAAGCCCCTCGCAAAATATAATGTAAAAAAATCAGACTGTTGCACTACAGACATAGATACAGACTATAGTCACATAGGGGCTCAGACGTGTTAGATACGTTTGCGAGGAAATAATTCTCTTGCTAAGTTACGTGGTTTCTGAATTTAGCGAGGGGTAAAACTCCTAGCTCTGTGTCAGGATTTTGCGAGGGGTTAAGCCCCTAACCAGCTGTCCTAAGTTTTGAAATTTATGAGGGGTTTAACCCCTAGCCAATAATTATAACATTTTTTTATAATTTATAATTATATTATTTTAATTATATTGTTATAATTAAAATAATAATATAATTATATAATAAATTTTTATTACATTTTATAATTATATTATTTAATTATATTATTATAGTTAGAATAATATATAATTATATAATAAATTTTTATTAAATTGATAATTATATTATTTAATTATATTATTATAAATAGAATAATATAATTATATAATAAATAAAAATATATATTTTGTAAAATATAATAATTTATAATTAAAAGTGTAATAAAAGTAAATATCCAAATCCATCATCAAAATAAAAATAATTCATGACAAAAATAAAATGAAATATAAAAATATATATAATTCATGACACATTTAGTCAACTTCTTCATCATCCTCCTCATCTTCCTCATCTCTTCCTCCCACACCTTGATTCATATGCAATGCCATAAATTGTTCAAATTTCAATGCGCGCTCATTTGCAATCCGCATTGCTTCCTCATACTCTGTTGTTTTCCTCCTCAATTCTTCCTCCATCTCTGCTTGTCTTCTCCTCATTTCCTCCATCTTTGCTTGTCTAACTGCTGCCTCGGTCTGCGCCAAATTTCTCACAGTTTCAAGCATATCAGCGGTTAATATAAGTGGACGTGATGATCCTTCTCCATCATCAAGTCTCATCATGAAAGTCCTATCACGCCACTTAATTGTTTTGGCATACCCTCCAGCACCATACACCCTTTCATTTTTCCTCTTCCCACGAGCAGCATCATACCAAGTCTGAAAACCTAGACAAGGATCAACAGGGTATCCCTGTGATGGTGGAGATAACTCAGGATGCTCAGATAAAGAAAGTGCAAGTTTTCGATCATACTCCTCCTATAAAAAAAAGTTAGATGTTATAATAATTTAAATAAGATGACTAAATAACATGTTATAAAAGAAAGAAATAAAATAACTAAATTTTAGCAAAACTTAATTGAGTTTCCTTTGAGCGTTTATCGACAAACTCCCCATTTTTCTGGATATGAGTCTCTAGATGGATCTCATTAAGCATCAGAGTTCTACCCAACTCATCACGCTAATAAAATAAAACATAAGTGAAACAATAGTTTGTTTTAATCTAAATTTTAAATGAAAACTTAAGTAATATAAATAAATTTACCAGCCTATGTGCAATTTCAGCAACACTAATACTTCTTGCTGCGTAGTTGCAGCCACCAACTTCAGATGCCCTGTTTTTTGTTGTTGTTTCAGATACTTGCTTAAATGTTTCCGAATTCCAATGGTCAATAAGTTGCTTAAATACATCTTCACCTATCCAACAGGGACATGTTCCTTTACTTTCCCATTTAATTCGAACATGTCTAAGCGTGTCGGATAATCGGGAAGCACATTTTGTATCAAAATTTTCTCTTACTTGTTGTTGCTCTGTAAAGTCCCAAACACATTTCTCCTACATTGTTTTATGAATTTTAAAAAATTAAATAATATAAAATCATGAAATAAACTAAATATATAAGAAATAAAAATAATAGTTACTTTTATACCTGAAATAAACTAAACTAGTCTTCCTTTTCTTTTTCGAGAAGTGCTCCATATGTCGGCCAAAACTTTTTATACTTTTCTCTAATAACTTTTGTTATACACGATACTTCCTGGTGTGATGGTATAAGGCTAACAAAAAAAATCTTGAGTTAGTATTGACATTAAAAAAAACTCAAATTTAAATTTTAAAAAAATAATATATAAAACATACCTTCCTCCATCGCAACGAATGACATATCTGCTCTTGTATTTCCTAATTGTTTGGGGCTTTGCATTTCTCAAAATGCGTGTCCTCCTTCGCTCCTCATGAGAACTATCAGGAGAACTAGTATCTCCATGATCATAAGAACTGGTACCTCCATGACCATGAGCACTAGTATCACTTTCATCATCCTGCTCATCATGCGTAGAATGCACAAGTGATGAATGTGGCATGCCAGATCCACCAGCCTCCGTATATGGCATATAATACTGCATGGAAGGCATCAGAACTCTAGGCCCGCTTGAATTCATGGAAGACATCAGAAAATATGAGGGATGCGGGGTACTGGGATGCATAATATGTGCATATCCAGGAGGACTAATAAAAGTCGGCGCAAATATCGGTGGGAATGAAGGAAAATCAGGTGTGAATAGTAATCTGGTGAAAGATCCGCCAGACATGGGTGAAGTCTGCATAGGCGGTGGCGTAGGGTGCACAGGCAATGGAGTAGAATGCACCTGACTCGAAAGTGGCATAGGAATAAACATAGACGAATCTGGAACCTCTTCTACAACGAACCTTGTATGGAGAGCCTTACCCTTACCCTTTTCCTCACTTCGGGGTGGCATTTTTAAACTAAAATATTTCATAAAATGACAAAAGTAAATTAATTCAAGAAATTACACAAAAGTATTATATATAACAATACATATTACATAGTAGTATTATTACACAATAGTATAATTACATAATACATATTATTTAATTTATTCATTATTGTTATCATCATTGTCTTCATCAGATACATATTGTTGTCTTCAGAGTCTCCTGACTCTTTTTCCTCTTCTTCCACATGATTTGCTGATAACAAGATAGTTGCATCAACTTGTTGACCACAACCACAGTATCACCCAAACTTGTAATCTCCTCAATTTCAATTACCCCATTCACTGGTGAAATCTCATCATCTTGGTATGCAACATCATCTTCCATTACACCGTCAGATTCAATATAACCCATTGGATTGGACTTAGTTACAACATACCATCCTCGTTTACTTGGTTGAATTGAAGGATAAGAAACATAGTAAACTTGTCTAACATTATGTGTCATTATAAAAGGGTCATACTCTTTGTACTTTCTATCCATTCGTATCTCAACAGTGTTATATTTTTTTTATCTATTTTAGTTCCTCTAGAAGATGGATCATACCAATTACAATAAAATAGGACAACTTTATTTTCCGAGTCCATATAATTATATACCAACTCATAAATATGTGTGATAACACCATAAAAGTCGTCCTCACCACCCTCTGTAACTCCTTTTATAACTACACCACTGTTTATTGTTTTCTTCCCTTCTCTCCATGTTTGAGTGTGAAATTTATATCTGTTTACAAAGTATGTGTGCCACTCATTTGCACGCTGATGAGGGCCTTCAGATAAACTTCTCAAATGAATTATTTCAGGACTTGGTGCAACAATGCAATATAATTGTTGCTTGTAGATGACAATATGTATAATATGACAGGATGAAATATGAACAATGATGATAATATGCACCAGGTAATAAACAAGATAATATCAACAGAAAATATGAACAGAAAATATGTGCGGGAATAAAAAACAGTGAGATATTAATAGAAATTAAAGTTGGAGGTTAATAATTAGTGAAATGAAAAGGGTCAAAAGGAGTAGGATCTCGTCTTAATCATAAACTCGCATCGATTAAATCGAAGGTAATTTTTCACGATCCCAAAGTATAGAAAAATAATCCAAATAATTACTTTCTACAGATTTGAAACAATGCGACTAACGACTTCGATAAGTCGACACTTATGAATGTAAAGACTTCATTGACTGACAAAAATAGGATAAAATCAAGATGAAATTTGAAAATAAAGTTAAACCTCGTCTTAATCGCAAACTTCATGTTAACTAATCGAAGGGAACCTCTCACGATCGCAAAGTAGAGAAAATGACCAAAAATGGTCATTTTTTATAGATTTGAAATAATGAAGGTTTCAACACCCTCGAGAGCTAACGTTTACGAATTGGAGACTTCATCGGTTCGAAAAATAAAACGAAATCGAAAATGAAGAAGAAATGAAATAGAAAAAATAAAGTGGTCTTGGACTCATTACCATCTATCAATAGTTTGACTGATAGTAATTTATGGTCTCATCATCGACCGAAAAATTGAATTGAGAACACCATAAAACAATAATGTTGAACAATTTCAGAAATGCATCTCTGAAAACACCATAAAACTATTAACTTAGAAGAGTTTCAGAGATGCATCTTCGGAATTTTCCAAAGTATATGAAACACTGAACAATTTTAGAGATATATCTCTGGAAAGTTCTACAACTCAGAGGTTGCGAGAATGGCGTAATGTGCCACATGCGAAGTAAATAAAAATGATCTAATCGCCATTTTGAACCAACAAACATTTACGCTAAAACTCGAAAAATTTACGTGAAATTGATGATTCGGATGTTGTTTTCGATATTAGAGATGATGTTTGATGTTCTTTTGAGCCTTGTTTGATGAAATTTGATTTGGCGTAAGGAAGTGTATTGAGAAGAGTTTGATGTAATGTGTTGAACAAACTGTGAAATGGGGAAGGAGAAGAGAATGGCGCAACTTATGCTACAAATTATTTCAGAGATATATCTCCAGAATATTTCAACGTTCAATGAACTTTGGGTGCGTCCGGGGATATATCTCCGAAATCAAAGAGGCATATGTGAAATTTCACATAGTGCGGTAAAAATACATAGGGTACTATAAGAAATTCTTACAAAAGTCTGGTCTAATTTTGGTCTGTATAAGTTAGACCGTAGGACCCTGTTAGTTGGCATTTTTACCCTCAGACATATCAGTGCCAACTAATCAAATTTAAAAGTGGGTCAAGAAAATTTTAAGAAATATTAAATAGAGACTAAAAAATCGGTTTTTTTAAGGAGATTAAAAAAATAAAAAATAAAAAATAAAAATATGTAACTATTTTATTTTGTTCATAGTATTATTGTCATAATATAATTATTTTTGTTTTATGAATGCAAATACTACATAACAGAGTTGGATGCAAATACCATTATGATTTATGAATTAGTAGTGGCAGAAGTACAAGTCATGGATTTACAAAAGTTGCAGCAGTAAAATAGCTTCAAGCCTGAGTAGAAACTGTTTGATAATATTCCTAGCTGGAACTCTGGTGCTCCACCTTGTTTGGTTGCTTGTATGTGAAACAATAATCAACCCATGAGATTACTCTGGTGAATGCTTTGGTTGTATGTGGTCGTAGAGATGCATCCATGAGCGCATCTGTGAGGCTGTCGATGGTAGTTTGATTATTGCAAGAGACCTGTTCGACAAAATGCCTCAGATAAATATTGTTGCTTGGAACTGTATGATTAATGCTTATAATCAATATGAGAGGTATAAGGAAGCACTTGATCTCGTTTTCAATATGTTGGTAGCCAGATTTTATCTTGATAATGCTACTTTTTTGAGTGTTTGTGTGTCCATTGGTGTGCTTTGGCATTAGGAGAAATGGTTCATGCTTGTCTTTTGAAAAGCAACATTGCGACAAATACTGCTCTGGAAATTGCTCTTTTGGACAAAATCTATAGAATTAGGAAATCTAGTTAGCTTGAGTATCTTGAACATGGTAGATAACCATTTGGAAGGAAAAATTCCAACTACTTTTGGGATGTTTCAAAAGATACAAAAGTTAATATTGGCTGGAAACAGATTATCAGGGAATATACCATTCTTCATAGGTAACCTAACCTCAGTCAATTGTATGGTTTGGGACTAGGTGAAAATATGTTAGAAAGGAATATTCCTCAGAATATTGGAAATTGCCAAAATCTACAATTCTTAAGTTTTCGACAAAACATGAGTGACTACATACTGAAATAACAGAAAGAAATGTTATATCATTCGGCTTAGCAGAAGCTTCCTTCTGCATATAATCAAAGAGCCTGGAATGTGATTAGCATCTTTATTTTTAATTTATTATTGCAGAATCTTAAACTAATGGACAATCACCACCTGCACCATAATTTTCGCAAAGACCCGTCATTTGTGGTGAAGGTTCTCAGCCGACACCGGTGTTACATAGCTTCTATCAATGTAATAGCCAGAAGCTGGATAACCATGTGGTGGACCAGCAGGTTGGGAATGATTACGGACATCGTAGAGAACGAGCATATTATGCTCAGCGAATCTAAAAGGCGATCCCATTCCGTTAAGAAGTGCTTCAATAGCTCTTTTCAAAGTTCCATCACCCATCACTTTGCTGTGATTTCCCCCAACCAGTTAATATGCTGCAAAATATATTCAAATTATGATTAAAACTTCAATCTTCTCATTAATCCAATCAAATGAAAACAATACAAAATTTAGGTGAAAAAGATCCAAGCAACCAATCAGGAACCATAGCACAGCCAGCACCACAAGACATCAGATGCAGATCCAAGCAAGAAATTGACCATTCACCTTTCCACACATTTCGGTTTTTCCCTTCAATTACAATCATTTGAGCTCCGCGTCTCTGTCATCAAAATCAATTTTATTATTATGAAAAAAAAGAGTGAATTTCTTACAAAACTAGCAAAATTTTAATACCTGACCAAAGTGCCACAACATATCTGTGAGGGCGTTATAAAACGCGGACGCAGTTGAAGAATCCATTCGCATGATTTCATTGAATAGAGTCTGAGCATTAAACCATACTTGTTCCCTATAACCCATCAACAGTCCATGGGTTACCCCATACACCTGGCTATCAAACAAGAGCAGCGTGTCTAACAACTTTGCAGCATCATCATATGAATTGCAGCGACTGCATCAAAATCGATCAAATTATATAGTTTGAGATTGGTTATGTATAATTCAAGATAACAGAAAAACTAAATTCAAAGTATTTTACCTGCATGCATTCAAATGGCTGAAAATGTGACAACATTTGGTTTAATGTGCAGGTCATGCATTTTTTGGAAGAGCCAAAATATGCAGTGTAGGTCTTGTCGTCCCGTCCTAAGCTTCTTTACATGACCAGCTTTTTCAGAAGCAAGTTGCTGAAACATCTTCAAGATCCGGTCCTCCCCCGGCTTAAACCACCATCAATAAGCATTGCAGATGATTGTTCATTTGGATACTCAATGGCTTGCGAAGAACCATGAACTCCATACTCCAAAGCTGGAACCTGTTGACATGCATCTATTATGGAGTTGAATGTGACCACATTTGGCTTGATTCCTTTCTCAATCATTGCAATAAGCAACATAATAGAAGACTCCACTAAACTGTTTTTGCATAGTGCGTCTACGATTGTAATATAAAAGACAACATCAATCTCCAATCTTGTCATCTTGAACTCTATATAAACATTCATCGCTTCCTGAAACATTTCACCTTTAGTGTACACATCGAGCATTGTAGAGTAAGTTAGTGTATTGGGATATATGTTTCGAGCCTTCATCTCTTCAAACAACCTTCTAACTTCAGCATACATACCATGCCTGCCATACCCGGCCAACAGAGCATTGTATGTAACGACGTCAGTTTTAATTCCACATCCGTCCATCTCTCTGCATATATTGACAGCTTCATCAAACCTGTCGAGCTTCGTGTAGATGCCGACCAGCATGTTATAGGACACTCTATCAAGACAAACAGATCAAATCTTCATTTCTTCATATAGAAGTACAGCATCTTCCAAGAGGTTAGCCTTTGCATAGCCATCCATGAGTATGCTATACGTCACAATGGTTTGCCAAACGCACTTGAAAGACATCTCTTCGAATACCCTTCTAGCCAAATCAATTTGTCCGCCTTTACATAGCGTGTCCAAATACGTATTATACGTAAACACATCGCGAACAATATACCTACCATCCATTTCTCTCAATAACTTTTGAGCCATTTCCCATATGCCCTTCGAGGCGCAAACAGAAAGAAGTGAATTATAAGTAAGACGATCCGGCATTATACCAGCAGCTAGCATTTCATCATAATACTGAACAACTACATCAAAACTCACCTCCCCCTTTGCACCCGCATCAATTATCGAACTGTACGTAACCAAATTGGGCACAAGGCCCAAGCCATGCATAGACATGAACAATTCTACCGCATCAGGGAAGTGCCCATTTCGGCCATACGCACTAATCATGGCTGAAAACGTATACACGGTCATTCCATAACCTTCAATCCTAGATTTTCCAAACAATTCTATAGCACGATCAATCTCCCCTAACCTACCGAGAGTACCAATCATAGCACTGGTTAACTTGCCTTTAGCAACCCTCCCATTTGGCTTACTCATGATAAATTGATAACACTTCTCAGCTAACAATAAGTGAGCAGTATTACCAAAATCTTTAAGCATATAAATATAATCCTCAACTTCCCATAGCCTATGTTGATTTGAAATCAAAACATTATCTATATTAGTAACAAGGTTACCAGCATTGTAGAGATAAGTAAGAACCTGATTGGCAGCTTCGCTGTGAGGCAGTGTATGATTACCAGCATTCCAGAATGTTTCTTGGCAGCATACCTGGTGGACTTCCTGCCAGAAAACTCAGGAGCCAGCTTTGATCTCCTGCCATCCAATAAAGATCCTGGCGCAGACGAATATACACCTCTTCCACTACCATGTGCAGCAGATATATCAGCAGCAGGAGCTAAAGGTGCAAACCTTGAGTTGGAATAGTTCCCAGAGGAGGAAGACCAATCATTTCTATGGCGTTTATGGCTATTTTGGTGATTGTGATTATGATTTTCAGCAGGTCTAGGAGCAGGGAGTGAGGAGTAGAAGCCATTGTAGAGAAACTATAAAGGGTATCGAAATTCAGCACAAAGGTGAGAGCTTTTGGCTAAAGGGTATGTAAAAACAACAAAAAGAAGAAAGCTTTCAACTTCATAACACAAGAATCAATGGCTTGTGTTGGTTGAAGTGAAAAAGCTCTGAGAATGGAAAATGAATAACTGAATTCAAGAGTGAAAAGATTGAGAATGAAGTGAAGTGTTGAGAAAGAAGGTGAATTTATAGGGAAAATACTGAGAACATGCATTGAATCTTTTTGCTAGTTTCCTTACATGCCTTTGAATTCTTTTCTCTGTTTTTCATTTCAACCAAAATGTTTAAGATATGTTTTTTTTCTATTAAAATCAATTGTTATAAAAAATATCATTACGGAAAAAAAGAATGGATATATAATTAAATTCATTTTCGCATGGAAACCGTTAAAAAATATTATAGAAATAATCATTATGATTCGATCATATCAACTAAAAAATAGTTTTATATACATTAATACGTTTAATACGGAAAAAATCAGATATATAAATTCATTTTCGAATGGAAACCGTTAGAAAATATTATAAAAATAATCATTATGCCTCGATCTTATCGACTAAAAAGTAGTTTTATATATATGAATACCTGGAATAAGTTTTACACGAATATATAATTGTATTTCTTGATTTTTCTAGAAGAACAATATATTTTAAAAGTTAATATTTTGACGAGATAAGATGATGACATGTGATTCAATGAATTGTTTTTAACGCGCGATTACAATATATGATTGTTAAATGAAAAAGTATGCATGCAATATATTTTTTATTTATAAAATTAAAATAAATTTTTAAATGATTATACTTATAAACTTTTTTACATTGATCGTTTTAAAACTTTAGTGGAGAAACCCTACTTACTTTTTATAGTCTTTATAGAAATAATAATTTCTTACCAAAGATTTTGAATTATGAACAAACCCTACTAAAATTTTCCCTTATTATCATGCATGAACCACACTAGTTTGAGATATGAAATATATGTATTTTTGTTTTGTTTTATGTTATTAACTTGTGTTGTAGTCACATATTCAATCTTAATTTTTTTAGTTCCTGAAAAATTATACAACTGAATCATATAGTTGTTAGAAGCCACTGATTCAACAACAGGGAACTACAATGATCTATTATGTGGTTAAATGTTTGATCCAAACAATGCATTTTTCTTGAAATATCTTCATATAATGAATCAAAATGCAATGTGAGTAAGTAACAATGGCGTCTATAATTTTACCAGTAATCCCCGCAAGAACATCTTCCATTCTTGAAATGATGGAACCTTTGTAAATCGCGCACTATAATTTCCCTTCCCGTCACGAGCGAAATGTATTTGGTAGCCTCATGGCAATCACCGCAAACTCTTAGATTCTTCCTGATGTGTATTGTTGTACCAGGTCTTGTATTCAAAAGCCCGAATGCAATTGCAAGCCTTTCGCTATGGCTACTAAATAATTGCTCCTTCACGTCTTCTTCCACGTCTTGAATTGAATTGGTATCAGGCACGTAACCAGCAGCCCTGATCTCGTCTCCAAGAGTCTCGAGAAAAGCGTAGATTCTTTTCGATTGAGGATGGTTTGTACTTCCTGAGTAGAATGCGTGAACTTCATTTCTCCATTCAACTAAACTGCAGCCAGGAGTTTTGTGGAGGCCCTTTTTCTCCATGGCTGTTCTTACTTTAGCCACTTTGTCCCACATTGAAGCAGAGGCATACATGTTTGCAACCAGAACATGATAACCACCTTCATCTGGATCCAGCTCGAATAGCATATCTGCGGCTTTTTCACCCAATTCGACGTTTTTATGGATTTTGCAAGCACCTAGCATTGCACCTAAAACGGTAATCCCTGGTTTAATAGGCATCTCGTGAATAAAATTCCAAGCATCGTCTAGCTTTCCGGCACGACCAAGAAGATCAACCATGGCACCGTAGTGATCCATTGAAGGCTCGAAGCCGTAATGCTCCTTCATGGTTTTGAAATAGTAGAGACCCTCTTCAACAAAACCCGAGTGACTACATGCTGAAATAACAGACAGAAATGTTATATCATTTGGCTTAATAGAAGCTTCCTTCTGCATATCATCAAAGAGATCGAGAGCTGCTTTGCCAAGTCCGTGTGTGCCATATCCATCGATCATTGCATTCCATGTTATCACATGTCGTTCTTGCATCGTGTCAAAAAGCTCTCTTGCAGTTTCGATGGCTCCGCATTTTGCGTACATGTCAACAAGAGCAGTGGCGACAAATACATTCTTGTCCATATTTGTTCTCATTGCAAGTCCATGAATCCACTTGGCCTGGCGGATAACCGATAAGTCTGCTATAGCAGTGATCACGCTCACGAATGTAAAGGAATCGGGTTTAATGCCTTCAGATTGCATCGTACAGAACAAATTCAAAGCTTCATTCACACAACCATTATGCGCATAACCTAATATCATGGCATTCCATGTGACGTTTGTTTTCCCTTTCAAATTATCGAATACGGATGCTGCAATATCAACTCTCTTACACTTCGAATACATAGATATCAAAGAATTCATAACTGAGACATCTGAACTAAGTTTCGTCTGATCCAATAATCTATGAACAAATCTCCCTCTTTCAAGATCGCCTAAATTAGAGCAAGCATATAAAGCACCCATCATACTAACATTCGTAGGCTCCACCTTTTCGTCCAACATCTCCAGAAAAGTCGCAAACGCCTCTTCAGACTCTCCGTTTACCGCAAGACCGTTAATCACAGTATTCCACGAAACTACATTCTTGCTACTCATCCTCCGAAAAACCAATCTCCCAGTCTCAACCGATCCACACTTAAAGTACATATCCAAAAGTGCCGCCGAAACATTAACCATCGACTCAAATCCCGACCTAATAGCATAACCATGGATCGACCTTCCAATTCCCAATCCCTTAATATCCGCCACAGCCGGCAAAACACTAACCAAAGTAATCGAATCCGGCTTTTGACCAGCTTCCCGCATATCCGAAACCAACCACAAAGCTTTCCTAGCAAACCCATTCTGCGCATACCCCGCAACAACGGTATTCCAAGAAACCAAATCCTTTTGCGGCATTCTATCAAACATCTTACACGCATCATCAATCTTCCTACACTTCACATACAAATTAACAACAGAAGTCATAGCAAACAAATTCGACTCAAACCCATTAACAATCACCATCTCATGAATCTCTCTACCCTTTTCAAGATCCAAATTCTCCCCACACAATTGCAACAAATAAGTAAAATCATAAACAACAGGCTTAACCTCATCATTCCGCATCCTATTATAAAACCTCAAAGAATCATATAAAGTTGAGTTTTTTGCATACCCTTTAAGCATAGTATGATAAAGAACATCCAACTTTTGTTCCACAGGCTCAAACACACGAGATGCTTCATCCATGCTACCAAATTTGCAGAACAAGCTTACGAGCTTTGTTTGAAACAAGTGTTCGTTGTAGAAACCGTTTTTGATGATGAGGGGAAGGATTTGATGAAGCTCTTTCACGGAAGTGCAGAGTTCTAAGAGTATAGCTGATGGGTGTGTGTAGACATGGTGTGGGATGTAGATTCTTTGGTACAAAGGAGTTGATTTTGAGAGGTTGGGAAGTGGTGGAGTGTGAACTGATAAGATGTTAGAG
Organism: Lathyrus sativus; assembly: GCA_963859935.3. NCBI lineage: Eukaryota > Viridiplantae > Streptophyta > Magnoliopsida > Fabales > Fabaceae > Lathyrus > Lathyrus sativus. The sequence continues at coordinate 15,314,173 of OZ012739.1, read as the reverse complement.
CTCATTGTTCTTCAATCTCTCTCACACTTGATTCTTGAAAAATGTACAAGTTCTTTGGATTCATTGTTCTTCATAGAAAGTTTTCAACTAAAAATATCTTCTAAGGGATGAGAAAAAAAACTTTTTTAGAAAAATTTGACCTTAATTTACAATTTTTTCAAGAGCTCTATTGTTTTCAAAATTATAATAGAATGCTAGTTTATTATTAAAGATTAAATAATAAACACAATGAAAATTGACATTAAATATGCTCATATAGCAAGGCTATGACATAAAGGAAATTTCTTCACCTGAATAAAGTATAATAGGTATGATTAGTTTTTAAATATCTTAACTTTGAGCGAAGTTTAGTTTTGATTTTCAAGTTAATAAACGTTACATAATGATTCCTTAACTTCATTTTCATTAAATTATTTAGTCTCTATCATTAGTTTGTGTGAAAAAAACGTTAATTATGATTGAGGTGGGACGTCATGTAAACAAATTGTAAATTGAATTTTTCCATCTTTCATTTTCTTTTCCCAATTAGAGTCAAATCACCATCTTTCATCTTCTATTTTTTTTTTTTTTTAATTAGAGTTCAATATCAAAGATTACAAGTAATGCTTCAATCCCCAAATTGATTCATTTTCCATTTTCTTCTCCACATGGATTCCTTTTCCAACCTCCAAATATTTCTTCTATCATCTAATCACACCATACTTCATAAATAGTTGTCTTTCAAACAATACATAGTTATATTCACTAATCTCACTTCATGTTTTTTTCACAACCACAAATTCTTATTTTCATCTCAAAGTTCACAACTTTTTCTCTTTCTCAATTAACTTTTCTATATTTACACCTTTTATGCATTTTGAAACTGACTCAGTTACTAAACTTAATTTCAAAACCATTTAGGTTTAGGGATTAAGATATTTCATCTTAATTTTAATTTGCGTTTTGAAAAAAAAATACATTTTTTTTGTCTTAGGTCTGGTAAAAAAATAAAGAATTTTTTTCTTGGATTTTAGAAACTAGTTCTTTTCTAGATTCCTCATTATTTATTGAGAACTATTGCTGATAAAAAAAATATGATTTTTTAGATTGATTTGTTGATGGGTCATGCTGAGTAATTGAAAATTTTCGTTAATTTTCGTGTAAAATGAAGGAACAAATATTTTTAGGTTATGAACCAATTGTTAAAATACTGAGACATTATTGTGAAAATGAAGAAGAAAGAGAAGAAGAAGAAGAAGAAGAAGAAGAAGAATGGAATGAAATAGAGAAGACTGTGGTGGTGGAAGAGTTGAAGGAAGAACTTGATGAATTTTCAGTAATGTACTTTTAAGAGTTTGTCAATAACTGGGGTTGAAAATTCAACTACAGAATTTTTTGGAATTGAGATGTTTATGGAAAGATAATCAATATAAAAAAAATATTCCAACTCAGCCATTAAAAGTCCAGCGAAGCAAGTTTTAACGTTTTTTCAGCAAAAACTAACAAAAATTACTAAAATATGTGACGGAGTATAAGTTAATGGACCACTATGTAACGTTTTTTTGTTGAGGAACTAAAGAGAAGCATTGACTAAAGTTAAGGGATCAAAAGAGGTATTAAGTCAATATAATAATACTTTAAAATTCAGAGATATATCTCTTGTGCATCTTAAGTTAATACTTTTTTGAATTAGACAATAAGTTTATGTGAAAAAAGTATTACAAAGATGTATCTCTGTATACGTTACGGAAATGCATCTCCAGATGATGCTTAATCAAAATGCACCAGAACCCTTTCTCCTTCCTCACTTCTAAAAAAACACTTTCTTCCATCAAACTCAACTCACATTATCTCAAAATCATTCAACCAACTTAAAAGTTTCTTCCATCAATATTAAGTCCATCAAAAAGCTCATTCAACACCGAAATAAACTCAAAATTTGTAAGTTTTTGAATTTTCTAAATGTTTTTGAGTTTTTGTATAAATTTATATAAATTGATGTTTAGTTTATGAAATACATAGGTTATACATTTTGATAGTTTATACATTAAGGAAAACGTATTTGATAAGTACTTTATTGATCAATGCACTATTTTTGCTCATTTGGGGGACTACATTAGCGTTGTTGACGCTGATGAGAGTTGTAGAAAATTCTAGAGATACATCTCCAACATTTTGATTCTCAAAAACCGGAGATGCATCTTCGGAGCTTTTCAATGTGCGTTTTTTTTCTTCTTTTTGTGCTTGTGCATATTGTGTAACGCTTGTGTGGTTTACTTACAAGAATTATGAATGATAGTCAAGATCGATTAAAGCACGACAGGATTGCACATCATGCATCTATTCAGAGGGGGAAAAGTCAGTAATCGCAAGCTCCTTTTACCTCTAGATTGATTGATGCAGACGTGTCAATTTTTGGGGCTCGTGTATTTCCATCTTCTGCTTCTGGAGCTCATGTATCTCTGGCTTCTTCTTCTTGTAGGAGACAAGTGTCACCTACTCATGCATATCTGCCTACATCTTCCCATAGAAGACATGATTCACATTTTCAGGCATCCAAGGTAGTATAGGTACCCGAGTCACGAGAGGTACCTCAGACATTATAGGTACCTAAGGCACCCTAGGCACAAGAGGCAACACATGTACTTAAGACACCCCATGCAATACAGGGATTTGGAGGAGGCCTGGCATACTTGTCACTACTGCCTCTTTACCTGGCCCATACTGTCAGACATATTTGGGATGAATAGGTAAAATTAGTTGGATTCATTCTTTTTAAATCATGTTTGTTATTGTCATATCCCAAATTTTGCCCTACTTTCTTTATTTTTGTTTGCCTGGCATACTTGTCTCTTGAGTATTTCGCTTGCATATCTTCTTTGGCGCATCATTAAACCTCCACTACTCTTAAAGAATTCGATACCAAGGAATTATGAGAAATCTCCTAAGTCTGAAATTTCAAACCCCTCACTTAAGTCGTGTTTGAAGTCTTAAATCTCCTTCTTGCAACTTCCTATTATCAAGAGGTCATCGACATAGAGACATAGTTTAAGCAATTCACTATTGCTTCTTCTTACGTATACTCCATACTCAGTTGTACACTTCACAAATTCCCTTTCCCTTAGAAAACCATCTATTTTCTTGTTCTAAGCTCTTAGAGCTTGTTTAAGTTCACACATGGCTTTATTAAACCTCCATTACTCTCTTCGAATTCGATACTAAGGAATTATGAGAAATTTCCTAAGTCTGACATTTCAAACCCCTCACTTAAGTCATGTTTTAAGTCTTCAATCTCCTTCTTGCAACTTCCTATTATCAACAGGTCATCGACATAGAGACATATTATAAGTAATTCATTATTGCTTCTTCTTACGTATACTTCATGCTCAGTTATGCACTTCACAAATTCCTTCTCTCTTAGAAAATCATATATTTTCTTGTTCCAAGCTCTTGGAGCTTGTTTAAGTCCATACATGGCTTTATGCAGTCTGTATACCTTGCTTTCTCCGCCTTGCTTCACAAATCCAGCTGGTTGTGCAACATAAACTTTTTCATCTAAGGAGTCATTCAGGAATGCATATTTCACATCGATATGACGTATGTGTCATACCCTAATTTTTACTCCTAAGAACCCACCTCATTTGCATCTTTACAATGCATCAAGATCACAAACTTTGTTGTCTCTGACCCTTTCACCTTTGGGTTTGCCTTTGTAGAGATCACCAAGCACATCTTTGTGTATCTTTTCTTTTTGCACTTATATGCTTTATATTTTACTAACCTCTAATAAAAATGAAAAAATATGTTTTGTCTCCTTTTGTTTATTTTACAAGGCATGGTTTGGAATCAAGAACATCAAGTCAATGTATCCTCAGCTAGGGCTTGAGTTCCTTAAGTCAAAGTATGGTCAACCATTGATATTTAAAGGTTATTCATCAAAGCATGGCCTCTAATCCCAAATCATGGATTCTCAAGCATCATTCAACTTCATTTGATCAAAGATATCTTAAGATTGGATGGCTTGTTTCTCAATAAATTGTCAAAAGTTCATGTGTTTATTTCCATGCCTTCATCATGAAGTTCCCTTAAGCTATTGTATGTTTCATCAAATAACAATCAAGAGTATATAATTTTGAGTCTATATAATCATCAATTTTCCTTGAAATGCAAGAAAACGCTCAAGGTTGCAAGTTTATACAATGAGGTTTGACCAAAAAGCTAACATTTCAAGCCTAAGTTCAAGACTTCACAACTTCTTCATGCTTCCACATTTTTGAATGCTTCTTTAGGAAAATGACTCATCTTGACATCATTTCTAACTTCTCTTCACAAGTCAAGAGCTAATTGTTCTTGGAAGACCATCAAAAGTGTGGAAACATTATAGGTCATTTTTTGGACAAAACTGGGTCATGATCTGTTTGACCTAATGCCATACCTAATTTGTAGTGGTTTTTCCTTAACTTTCCAATCTTGCCATTTTCTTATCAAGTATCCAATTTATTTGATTATTTTTACATTGTCTTCCTTGCAATTAAAGGAACATTTGGCTCAAGAAAATTCACAAAACGCACGAGGGGATTTCACTTGGCATCAATTGGAAGTGAGAGGTTTCAACTTTGTTTTTACTGTGACCAACAATTTTAGAAATGACCTAAAATTTAACTTGGGGACCATAAAATATGTGCAAACTTGTTTGTGATTGTAAAACTCATCTCACCAAGTGCAAAACAACATGAACGAGCTCAGCAAGTCACACATTTCGTGCAAAATTCTCACACACTTGGATCTAGAAAATTCTCAATTTGTTCACATGTTTGGGATCTGATTTCACTCAAGTCATGACCTCGTCCCATTATATTATAAATAGAGAAGCATTCTGCACTAAAATCCAAATTTGAATAGCCAAGAAACATATGCTCCTCTGAAGCACAAAACCTCCCAAAACCAGAAACTCGAATACATATTTTCATTTCTTTTCAACTTAAGTTCTTTACCTAAAACTCATCATTGGTCTCCTCTGAAGCTAATCCAAGCATTATAGAAGGTATTCATGGTTTGAAACACTCAAATCAATTCCACCATTTTCAAACTTTGAAGCTCATTAGGGAAAGGTAGGTACGAGTTTCGTTTTCATCCAAACAAATTACCATTCTCTTCATCTTGTTCCACTGATCATTTCCCCTAACCTAACTGGAATTTATTCTTCATATTTGGAATTTAATTTTTGTTTTAAGTAGCTAGGGTTCTTGTGTATTTCTGCAAATTATCCTTGCTCAGATCAAATAAACTGATCTTGAGTAAAGATACATGAACAATGAAGTAAAATGAAGCTTGTACCATGAGTGTTTGAGCTTAAAATTAGAGTTCATGATTGTGTTGTGGCTAGGGTTAAGAGGTTAAAGATGAATTTCTTCGCAGCTTCTGGAGCGAAAATTTGAATCCTAGCTAATCAGAGGTTGCCACGCACTTTTTTTTTAATTTATCTTAACCGTTATACTCTCGTACTTTGATCTTAATGTAAGCGTATTTTGAATTTTAATTTGATATGTTGTATTTAATGACTTGAACTTAGTATTATGATCCAATGGCTTTAGTGCCTTTCAATCTGATGTGTAGATTTAATCTAAGGGTCCAGATATTTTCGCTTTTATTGCATTTTTTAATTGGCTTGCTGGTTAGTGCCTTGGATCATAACTTGTTGATCAAGTTTCTCCTTAATTGGATTTAATTGCATTTTTTAATTGGATTTATTGCATTTTTAATTGGATTTAATATGATTTTAATTGTTTTTTATTGTATTTTTTATTGGCTTGCTGGTTGTTGCCTTGGATCATAACTTTTTAATCAAGTTTCTCCTCAATTTCAATGGACTTTAGGTGTTTATGAGGTTAGAAGAATCTTCATCAATTCAAATCTATCATTAAATTAATCATTTGATTCATTTTTTGTGTTTTGAGTTGATGATAGGTTTAACGCCTTAATCCACCAAGAATTGTGATTGAAATTGATGTTGAAGTGATCTTGAGTCTTGATTCAATTTGCTCATCTCTTCATCTTTCCATCTCATTCTTTTTCTTTTTCTTTTCTCTTGATCAATTCGATGATTTGATGTCTATCTTGTTCATGATGTTTGGATTGATGCTTGATAAACTTTCATCATCTGAAATCTACCATTTGATTAATCATTAACCGTTAGAGGTACTTTGGATTGATGCATAAGTTAGTCCTAAGTGTCATGAAGGATTGATTGATGTCATGGATCACTCTCATTGCGTTAATACTTTATCTCTCGTTTTTACTTGTGCTACATGTTTTAGGAGTATGATCTCTACATATCTCTAACATGTATGGTACACAAATTGTTATTGATCAGTCTCCCATAGTATGGTATTCTTTATAGATTATGCTACGATTGCTTAACATAGCGCTAAATTTTCCCTGTATTGGATTATTAACTCTAACATCAATATTAACCATATTATTGTGCTTATTTTTATGCCATTTACTTTTATACACCTTTATTTTAATGTCATTTATATTTCTTGCTCTTTATATTGCTTTACTCTTATCATTTACATATCATATTGTTATTGTTTATGTTTATGCCTTTTCCCTTTTTTCCACTTGGAATTTTTCTCTTTCTTTTAAGACATAAATAAAAACAAACCCATTAAAATACTTAATTGCTTCCTTGAAATACTTGTTAATATCCCATGCTTGGATGATGGACATATGGACTTAGAATTAGGTTCTTGATTCTTTGCTTTAGAGTTGTGACTTGAGACCTTGGAATTCATCTGGTACCTTTAACCTTAGGTTGACCTCTTTGAAGACTTAGTTTGTTCTTTACTTATTTGGTTGCTTATTGCTTAATCCAAAGGATGGGAGTTTTGACTTGACTTATGTCAAATATTTGCTACCTTAGTTAGATCTTTCCTTCCCTAGATTTTACTTTGTGCATTAGGGTAGTCTCCTCATCTCCTCCACTTCTTAGGTTTTCAAAATCTTCTCTCTTTTTCAAAACCTTCTTATTTTCAAACTTAAACCACTTTATTAATAAACCTTGACTTAGTAAAGTGATTTTCAAACTCTTTTTCTTGAATAAAGTCTAATCCATCTTAAGCATATCAATACCATTTCAAAAGACTTAAAAAACACACAACTCATTCAAACCATTTTGTGTCATCTATGCACTTTTATCTTTTACAAATTTCCTAAAGGTTTAGACATGAGTCAGTTTCATAATTGAGATATAATTCTCCTATACCCATAGTAATGTTTGAAGTTAATTCTTTTCCACTTGAGAGGGTTAGAGACATACTTTTTGGTTTTTATCCAAGTTGGAACCCTTCTCAATAGTGATGCAAATGTCCATTTTCATACACTTGTGGGTGACTAGTTGATTTTTCTCCTTAAAGACGTAAATGTCAACAATAATTAAACAATTTCAATATTATACCTGAATCTCGGTCCAAATCTTATCTTTAGCCGGTTGTAATGAAACAATTATCCAATTATCGCAAGTAATCGGAACTTGCGAACGTACAAGTGCTCCGATGTAACTTGTTAGCAACGCACCGTTAGGCTCAACTAACTGATCTCTTTCATTCCAATGGACATCATACTTTACTCCTTTATCTCTCGCACGAATGATTTTTTTCATAATTGTTATGCCTCTTTTAATATCGCCTTCCACGTCTTTTGTTGTTTGTTTTCCATCATGTGATGTTTCCTCGTTGCTGGCCATAATATATATACCTGTAATTCAGAAAAACCAAAGTATAAAATGAATGACATGCAAATATGTAAATAACAAATATATTCATAAGAAATGTGTAAATAAGAAAAACATGGTATAAATAAGAAATAAGAAAAACATGGTATAAATAAGACATGTGTAAATAAGAAAAACATGTTACAAGTACCTTTAACATCTCTTTCTTTTTTCGTTGTAACGGGGTTTACTTGTCTCTTAACAACACGGACAGATGGATTGATCCAAATTCCCTCGTTATGATCATTTCTAATATATGATTCGCCCGCTCTAATATTCTCATCTGGATCATCTATAATATAAGATTCATTCTCAACATAAACATCCCCCTTTTCTCCAATGTTATCATCGATTACTTTGTTGGAAAAAAGAACTATAGACCATTTCGTACTTGTCGGATCAGTGACATAGAACACTTGTTTAGCTTGCGTGGCTAGAATAAAATGCTCATCTTTGTACCCCACCTTATTAAGATCCACTTTCAAAAAACCTGATTTATCCATTTGTATGCCACTATTATTTTCAACCCACTTGCATCCAAAGATAGGAATCTGAAACTTCTCATAATCAAACACCCAAATGCGCTCGATAACCCCATAATACGAGGAAATATGCATTGCTTCGGCAAGCACGGTGACACCACTATTTTGCATTGTACTTTTATCATCTTGTTCCTTGGTATAAAATGTGTATCCATTAATTGCGTATGCACTATAAGAAAACACATGCAAACTTGGACCATATGCTAAACATCTCAACCTTTCTGTTATTGAAGCGGGATCAGAATAAAAATTTGAAAAAATATGCTCCTTGAACCATGTTATAAAACTTCGATTGTGCTTACGTACTATCCAATTTTCATTTCTATTCAGATTTAAACCTCGAAGAACATCCTTGTGCATTTCAACATACGGCTCAACCTCAATGTCATTGTGCAGAACATACAAATGCACTTGCTCCCGTTCATCCCTTGAAACTGTCACAACTTTATTTCCAATAACTGTTTACCATCTATTTTTTCAACAACATGAGATTTTGGGAGGCCAATGGATTGAACGTTGGACAAATATTCAGTACAAAACTCAATAGCTTCTTCAACAATGTATCATTCAACAATACATCCCTCTGGTCGACTTCGGTTTTTCACATACCCTTTCAATATTTTCATATAACGTTCAACAGGGTACATCCATCTCATATAGGCAGGTCCACACAGTTGTGTCTCTTTCACAAGATGAACAACTAGATGTACCATTATGTCAAAAAATGATGGAGGAAAATACATTTCAAGCTCGCACAAAGTAATAACTATTTCTCTTTGCAATGTTGGTAAGATCGCAGGATCTATCACCTTACTACAAATTGACCTAAAGAAAAAACACAATTTAGTTATTGCGCCTCTCACTTTTTCTGGCAAAATAGAACGTATACCTATTGGTAGAAAGTGTTCCATTATAACATGGCAGTCATGTGTCTTTAAACTTTTTAACTGGAGGTCTTTCATAGAAACAAGTCTTCTAATATCTGAAGAGTATCCTTCTGGAACTTTAACTTCACTCAGAAACTTACACAATATCTTTTTCTCCTTTCTAGATAGAGTATAAGCAGCAGGTGGTAGATATGTGCGGTTTCCTTTCTTCAAGGGTCCTAATTCATTCCTTATTCCCATTGCTACCAAGTCCTTTCTTGCTTTAAGGTCATCCTTAGACTTTCCTTGTATATTGAGTAACGTACCAATAACACTTTCAAATACATTTTTTTCAATATGCATAACATCAAGAAAATGTCTTACATACAACGACTTCCAATACGGCAACTCAAACAAAATTGACCTCTTCTTCCACCCATGCGTGACAAGCGTATGAGCAAAAGGCTTGCCAAACTTAGTACTCACATCTTTCACCTTTTCAAAAATTTGTTCGCCGGTCAATGTAGGTGGAGCTTTACGTTGTTCTGAATCTCCATTGAATGCTTTTCTCCACCCACGGTAGTGATGACTAGAATTTAAGAATCTACGATGACCAAGAAAGACATTCTTCTGACCAAATTCCAACCGCGTCCAATCTGTGTTTTCTTCACAGATAGGACACACACATTGGCCTTTAATGCTATACCCCGATAGATTTTCGTATGCTGGGAAATCATTAATTGTGCCAAACAACATCGCCCTCAAATTGAAACTTTCTTTCCTATATCCATCATAAACCTCCACACCGTTCTCCCACAAACTCTTTAAGTCTTCGATTAGAGGTGTCAGGTATACGTCTATGTCATTCCCTGGTTGTTTAGGGCCAGAAATTAACATAGATAACATCATGTACTTACGCTTCATACATAGCCATGGAGGTAGGTTATAAATCATAATAATTACAGGCCAGGTAGAATGTGAGATACTTTGCAGACCATGCGGATTCATTCCATCAGTCGATAATGCCAAGCGAAGGTTTCTAGCTTCTTCTCCAAAATCAGGATAATCATTATCAATTTTCATCCACTGTGGTGAATCTGCCGGATGTCGATACTTCCCATCTACAATTCTATCATCTGCATGCCAAGTCAGGTGTTTTGCATCTGTTTCACTACGAAACATGCGTCTGAATCTCGGAATTATAGGAAAATACCATAATACTTTTGCTGGTGACAATTTTTTCTTATACCGAGATACACCGCATTTAGGACACTCGTTTAATGATGCATATTCATTTCGAAACAAAATGCAATCATTTGGACAAGCATGTATCTTATCATAGCTCATGCTAATAGAGCATAACATTTTTTTAGCTTCATAGGTCCGATTGGGAAGAACATTATCCTCCGGAAGCATCTCTTGAAGTAGGGCTAACAACTCTGTGAAACTTTTATCCGACCATCAATTACCCGCCTTTAAATTGTACAACTTTAATACCGCGGACAATCTTGTGAAAATAGTGTAACCTTTATACAACGGTTTCTCTGCATCGCTTACCAACCTCTCAAACATCTTGGGACAATCTTGAAGATCTTCTTCAAGTGCTTCTGCAATCTCTTCGACTCGATCACAATCATATGTATCTCTGCCATTGTCCTTTGAAGCACATGTCGTATTATTCCGGGGTTCAACATTCTCGTTACTTATCTCACCATGTAATGTCCAACATGTGTAACTTCAATCAATTCCATGTCTCATTAAATGATATTCCAACTGAACGGCGTCAACTCGACGCCCATAACAGCATCCTAAGCAAGGACATGTGATCTTACTGGGGTCTTTGGCGTGTTCAACAGCAAACTTAACGAACTTCGATACCCCATTCTCGTACTCTTTTGACAATCGATTACCAGACATCCATTTTTTATCCATACTAATTGAGTAATCTACACTAAACTATAAAAGTTAAACAAAACAGAGAATACCTGTAAGGAAATCACTAACTTCTAAGAATGCTACGCAATAGGATGCTTGGAAACGATCACAACTTTGCTCTTCACAGGTAACCCCTATAGCAGACAAAATATAAATTTTATTAAAATCATATTAATAATTAATCAAGACAAATCATATTAAAAATACTAGATAATCCACCAAAACAAATCATATTAAAATTACTAGATAATCCTTAAACCAAAATGACACCCTTACTAAACATTGAGAAATCCTAACTAAACATATAAAACCATAATAACATATATATCAAATAAACATTGAGAAATCCATCATAATAACATAATAACATATCAACATATAAAACCTTCACTAAACCTTCAATAAGTCATTTCTACACAACAACAACACTAAAATTTACTTGCATGTCCTCAAACCTTCAATACAAAACAACAATATACGTATCATACTTGAACTCAACAACAAAAACAATAACTCAACAACAGTATACGTATCAACACTAAAATTTACTTGCATGTCCTCAAACGTAACATATCTACACAACAACAAAAACAATAGTATACGTATCATACTTGAACTCAAATTTACTTGCATGTCCTCAAACCTTCAATACAAAACAACACTAAAAACCTTCACTAAACCTTCAATAACTCAATAAAAACCACAACAGCTCAGAAACCATCAATAACTCAGAAACCATCAATATTTAGTCAACAACATTAATAATTTTATGCAAAGAAACCATCAAACAACATTAATAATTTTACTATGAATACCTATTTAGTCAACAACTCAGAAACCATCAAATATTTAGAAAAACCATCAAATACCAACAATGGTGAAAAGAAAAACCATCAATATTTAGATAACAGTATTAACAAAAACCTTCAAAACCTTTAATGTCTTCAAATACCAACAATGGTGAAAAGAAAAAAAAAACAAGAAAACCATATTAAAACCTCACATACCTTAACAATGGTGGAAATGCAATGCAGACGGACGGATGCACTCGAAAACGGACGGTGAACGGACGGAGGGCGACAGTCGGACGACGGTTGATGGCAACAGAAAGTTTGAATAGGGAAAATTCGTTCGCCAGAGGAGAAAGACAGAAGAAAAGAAATGTACGCGACTGTTTTGTTTCTCTTAAAATTCTGGAGGGTTTTTTAAAATTATAATACTAATACCTATAGCAGCGCTTTTAAAGGCCTTTAGCAGCGCTTTCAAAAGCGCTTTCTTAGGGTGCCTTAGCAATGCCATATAACAGTGCTTTATAGAAAAAGCGCTGCTAAAGGGCCCCCTTTAGCAGCGCTTTTTAAAAGCGCTTTCTTAGGTCCCCCTTTAGCAGCGCTTTTAAAGGCCTTTGGCAGCGCTTTTAAAAGCGCTTTCTTAGGGTGCCTTAGCAATGCCATATAGCAGCGCTTTATAGAAAAAGCGCTGCTAAAGGGGACCCCTTTAGCAACGCTTTTTAAAAGCGCTTTCTTAGGTCCCCCTTTAGGTCTCTCTTTAGCGGCGCTTTTTAAAAGCGCTTTCTTAGGCCACCCCTTTAGCAGCGCTTTCTTAGGGCCCCCCTTTAGCAGCGCTTTTTCAAAAGCGCTGTCTTAGGTAGGGTATTTTTTTTCTTTTTTTTTACCCACCCTTTAGCAGCGCTTTTTTAAGAAGCGCTGCTAAAGGGTGCGCTGCTAAAACTCATTTCTGGCGTAGTGTATCCAAATTATGTTGTATACTCTTTGTGCGCATTCTTTTCAAAGTCAATGGATTGCATGCATCCAATTTATGATAAGTTGTCTGTTCTTATCATGGGAATTTCTCTCTGCACTTGCAATCCATCCTAGAGATATGTTCAAAGGTTTCATTATCTTGAGCAAATGTCTTCATGGCAAATAATTTAACAAGAAAGAGAGCAAGATAAACGTGCTTGCAAGTTACAACATGTTTAGGAATAAATTTTTCAATATTGTCAACCGAGAAAAGCAATAAATTATGGAGTGTTTTCTTTAATTGATAATATAGGAAGGTTATTCCAAAGATACAACAACAACATCAACACCATCATGTTGGGATGGATTGCAAGAGCGGAAAAAATGTTTTGTTCAAGAAAGAAGAACATTGAAGATTTTTTTGTCTTACAATTCATTCCAAAGTATGATGCGTACAAGTTTGGAGCGGCTACATATAAGTTAGGTTTAGGTAAAATATGATTAACAAGAGTTTTTATAGTAAAATATGATTATCTAATCCCTCGGTTATTAAAGATAACCGAAGAAATGAATCATTAATTTAAAAATTAAAAATTAAATATAAAGAAATATGCCACTTTTAAAGAAGTAAAAACATAAACTGTTGTTGCTAGGATTCGGAGCATGTCCTAAATTATATTTTCTCCTCGGTTATATTTAAAAACTGAGATGATATGTGGTATTTATTTATTTTTAAATAAAACATGACACAAGTTGGAATTATACATCGGTTTTGGGTGAGGTGAAAGCTTTATCTTGAAAAGTATTATTTATAGTAGTGCTCTTAAAACTGTCATCACACTGACGCTTGGCAAGGAACCTTTCTATGGGGTCCATGACAGTCTACCCGTCACCCTTGTGTAAAACACATATTCTGTATTTTTCATCATTTGAGCACTTCCAAAGCTCCGATTTCGATCCCAAAAAACCCAAAACTCATAGCAATTCATCATATATCATTTATACATTATTAAGCACATCAATTTCACATAGATAATTCATTTAACATCAAATCATTCATATTTTTCATCAAAACATCACATACGCATATGAACATCAAAACTATAATTTCACATACAATTCCACACGAAAACCAGTCACTAATATATCACAAAATTAACATCAAATCATATAAGCCAAGAGAGGTTTTGCACAAACCATCTCTAGATTCAACAATTTCATCAAAGTAAGTAAATAGAAAAGAAAAGAGAAAGAGGATAAGTAATTCTCTCCATCCTGAATTCTGAATGAACGTTGAAATATTCCAAAGATGGATCTCCATAACAATTTAAAATATATTATGCATCACACTTAGAAGCCAATATACAAGTGTATTGTACCAGAGATGCATCTCCGTGAATTTTACAGAGATGTATCTCTGTAACGTATCAGAACACTACTCTTCATGCACTAATGTGTATGTCTGACTACCTCTCCTCTGCCTCCTTTGTTTCCTCTACCTCTTCGGCCATCAATCCCCCATCCTCCGATGATGTCTTTGATATATCAATGTCCCTCGTGCCTCCGTCATGATGGCACATCAGACATGCCTCACATCAAACCCTTCAGGGAAGATACCTCTGTCATTTCCTGACTGTGCAATCTCCACTATGCAAAGACATTTAGGAAAGATATCCCCAACATGATCTAACTGTGCATGCTCCTTCTCTAGTATCTCCTGATGAGCTGACCTCGACAGATCTCCTAGAAAAACATGCACCGTGTACGAATGTGACACCCTGAAGAACCATATGATATACCCTTTGACGTAGCTCCAAAAAATCTTCGTCTATGGTACTTCGTACCTCTTCTTGTACTAGATGAATCTCATAATCATCAAACATGTCATCTATCTGTCTACGTGTCAAGCCAGGGGTAACATAGACAACATGGTGTTGAGAATGGTCTGAGTGTAGCCGAACTTCCGTATGACGCGTTCGGGCAAATGAGGAGCAGTGAGACGCGATTCGCAGGCTAACCATCCAGAGTATAACACTATCTCGTCAAATGGCCGCGTCTCACAATGATCAACATAATTATTGAAGTGCATGTCCTCAGCAACCAAACGCTCAAGATAGACTCTAAAAGGCTCGGTCGCATGGTTTCCTCTGAGCGGGGAAAAAGTAGCAGAATGTGGCATATCCTTAGTGTAAGTCAGTACACTCGCCCAGCCGGAGATGCTCGAGAAGTGCTGGAGGATCTAAGCCTAAAATGAAAAGTTGGGAACACACGAATCATCAGTAATAAATTTACAAAGATGAAATGAAAATGAAAAAGAAACATTCAAAGACCAATAATTATTACCGTCAGTAGTGTGACACTGCTTATGACTTGCTCCGTCTTCCACATATAGCCCTCTCTCAACTTCGAGTACAGGTAGACCAAACAAGCGGCCTCCTAGTTGTACTCATGGATCCGCTCAAAATCTTTGAAGTGCCGTAGGTAGACGACGTCTGTATAAGAGGAACTCCTGTCCATAAAAATCGTAGTGCCAACCAAATATATCAAGGACGCTCTCATAGCATGCGATCTATAGAGTGTCACTGGCTCATCATCACCTATAGCCTACTGTGCTCTCAGGATCTCAGTCGTATACATCTTCTTCATGTATTCAAATCTAGCATCAGCACCCCTAATTTTATCCAACTCCTCTTTCACCTCTCATGGGTCAACCCCTAGATAACCTACTATCATCTCAAGTATCTCGTCTTTGGTAATCCTCCCATGATCTAGGAATCTCTCCCTGATCGAAAGATGTAGAAAACACGAGGCATCGTCGAGTGTGATAGACATATCACCATGCGGGAGATGAAATTACGAGGTCTTCGAGTGTCATCTCTCCACGAATGCATTAAGAATCTCGTAGTTAACTATAATATAATCGGCCATGTACATGTTCTTTAGACCAGATAAGGATAAAAGTGCCTTAAACCAATACTCATTCGGCTGAGGCAAGCTAGTAATTGTAACACCCCACTTCCCAAAATTAAATAAAATACAAATATTTCAATTAAACATCAGAGTTTCCTTTAAAAAGTGGGATATCACATCCAAATAATTCAACATACTCATCATTAGATGGTTTTCAAAATAAAACAGCGGAAATTATCCTTAGTCAACATTCACGACCATCCGCCAAATTACACAAAAACATTCATTAAAAGGTTCACCAAACTTGATACGTCACAGGAAATAAAATAATTCAACATAAAGCAATTAAACGCCCAAGTCCCGTGTTACGTATCAGAGCATCCGACGACTCGACTCGCACACCACTATCCAAGCTAGCTAAGTACCTGGATTGTCTGTACCTCCGAAGAAGCACAGACCACAACAACAACAAAGGAGTGAGAAAACATAATCAAAATTATCGGTAATACAATACATGAAATAAAGGTAGTAATCATATAATTCATCACCCAACATTCATCAAACACGACCTACTGTCCAACATCAACACAACACACCATAATGCAATTATGCAACTCAACACCATGCATGCGGTACCGACTCATTGGTTCATTCGATCGAACCCCGGATAGATCACATACACCCATCCTTGGCCATGATCTATCCCCACCATTCTCCACAATGGAGTACGGATGAATCATATACACTCCTCTTGAGCAATGATTTCATCCCACCAAAATACCATGATATGCATAACACCAAATGCACAACAAATGAACTCAAGCACACAAGGTGCACACGATCCCCTGATCACATCACCATACATCATACATACATATTGTTCATTAATTAATTATTCTAATTAAGTCACACGATCCCCCTGATCCCATCACCATACATCATATATATATTACACGCCAAACAATTATGTTAATCAAATTAAATAATAGGGAATTCTACATTTGAACACCGAGTACACACGATCGTGCCGATCACCTCACTATGCATCATATATATACATATATATGTCTTACCCACCAATTAATCATATCAATTAAATTCAATATTTCATAATTTCACCTTCCAACTCCAAGTATACCCTCTTCACCACTAAACACCATCTCTCTACCTATCACAATCCAAGAGATACTACAAAACGAATCACAAAGCAAAACAACACAAAATCACATTTTTGTCATGCTCGCTGGCTCACTCACATAGCGAAGCCTCAGCGAACGTTCGCTACCCACTCGCCTAGCGAACTCCCTAGCGAAGGCAGACAGTAACTACTGGAAGGGTTCACTACCTCATTCGCCTAGCGAACCTGCTAGCGAATGCTCGCTACTAGCTCGCCTAGCGAAGGTGCTAGCGAGCATCTCCGATCTCTCAAAACCCTCACTGTCCAACAATGTCCTCTTGCTCAATTCCAAGCCTATCACTCTATCTCCATCTCCCATCCTGTCATACTACAACCAGTACACACCACTCAAGTCATTATTCTATCAATTTATCTCCAGAACCCACACCTATGTCCATCAACAGAACTACAAAAGTTACTCAGAACCTCACCAAAATCACACCATATGTGCACCCATTCATCAATGGCAGCAACAATCATAAACACATCAACATGCACACCAATTTCATCATAATCAACAACAATCAAAGACATATCAACATAACAAACATATTCATCAAAATTCCTACGGGGTTAAGGAATCCCCTCTACCCAATTTCATGTAAACACCAATCCCAATCAGTTTCTCCCCCCTTACCTCGATTAATGCTCCGATTGACGAAGAACCTGACGAATCGTTAGCCCTAGCCTTCTTCTCTTCCTCCTTCTTCTTCCTCTTTGCTCTTCTCTCTAAAACTGGTTTATCGTATTTTCTTCCTCTTTTTCCCCAAAACCCCCTTTTTTATATACTTACTCCAATAATAATAATAATAATAATAATAATAATAATAATAATAATAATAATAATAATAATAATAATAATAATAACAATAATAATAATAATAATAATAATAATAATTAAATTATCACCAATATTAGTTATTTTATATTAATATTAAACTCCATAGTTATTAAATAATTCTTACAGTCTAAGGGCACCCACCAACGCACTCAGACACCCCCCACATAAGGACACACCAAAATAAAATAACACCAAAAAGACTAAATAATTAAAATGGGTGTTACAGTAATCTTCCGCCCGTAATTAATAAACTTATGCAAATCACTCTCCTTAAAAAAATAAAAATCAATGTCAGAAATTTGTCAATTAAAATTAATTTAAATAAAAAAATAATGAATCCAACTAATACTACCTCTCCGTCCCAAATATGTATGACGGTATGATCTGGATACATAGGCAATAATGTCAAATCAACAGAGTCTCCTCCAAATGCCTCTGACTTAACATCCATAGCAGCCTCACTCTCTGAAGGTAGCACTGGATCAGTAGCATCAGCTGTAGGAGATGACACAGACTTAGAAGCATCTACAATATGAGGTGCAATGGTGAATCGAGTATCTTAGACGCATAAATAGGGAAAATCTGGCGCCTGCAGGAGGATGGAAGGAGTGATGAGTCAATAGGTGAATCTTGTCTCCTACGGGAAGTAAAAGATGGAGTGGCATGAGGAGAAGCACGAATCCTAGAAGTTGATGTCTCTGCATGACCGAGGGACCAGAAGCCTCCGAAACCTACTGACTATTCTCCTGCCGCACTGATGCGTGCTGAGCAACCCTCTCGTACCTCAGTGTATCGCGTCTATCAGCCATTATACTTGTAAGTTAAAGTAAAGCAGACAATTGGTACAAGCAAACAACACCACAAGCAAGAAACTAAAAAAACTGAGAAAATTACGGAAAGGCATCTCCGGAATCTGGGAGATTGAAAAGCAGAAAAATTTCGAAGATGCATCTCTGGAATTTCCTGCAACTCAGAAGCTGCGTCAATGTACCCCATGCAATCCCCAAAAATATGTTTTGATCATCCTTTCTAGCCAAGAAACGTCTACTACACCATGTGTTAACTATCATAAATGCAGTTTCTACTCATTTCTAACCTTAATTATCAATTTTTATTCATTTACACAAAAACTTAAAAATTTATCAAAAGCTCAAAAAACTTAAAGAAATAGATGATTTTTATGTTACAGATGTTGATTGGACTTCCCTTAAGCTTTGTTGATTGATTTTTGACTTTGTGAAGAGAAAAAAAATTGAGAGTTTAAAATTATTTTTGAACAAAATAAAAAAAAAAAAAGAATCTGACACGATTTAACCTTTAAAATATTAAAAAAAATACATCTTTAAAATATTTTAACGTTAATTAAAATTTTTATGTGTGCAAAAATAAATCTGACAAAATTTGTGATGACTAATAAACTTAAAAGAGTGTCTTAAGAAATACTACTCTTAATTTAAATCTAAGTTTGCAATTAAATATTTTTATTTCTCAGGATACATATTTACTATTAGATTCCACATTTAAACAAAAAAAAACCATGAGATTCTCGTATAAACAAGATAAAGCATGTTCCTGGATTGTGTCTTAACCTTAAACTAGTAACAGAATTGTTTTCAATGATTGGTGTTGAGGAGTTTTATGTGATGCGGAGAGATCGATGATGCATGTGAAGTGTTTGAGAGAATGTCGGAGAAGGATTTGGTAGCTTGGACTAGTTTGGTTGCGGGATATGCGCAAACTGGTTTTCCTAGGAGAGCTTTGGATTTGTTTTTTGGGATGCAGGAAGCTGGCGAAAAGGCTGATTCAGTTACATTGGTCAGTGTTTTGCCTGCTGTGGGGGATATCAAGGATTTGAGAATTGGAAAGGCTATTCATGGTTATGCTCTTAGATTAGGATTTGAGTCTAAGGGTGTGAAAGGATTGCGAGATTGGTTTTTGAGAGAATGAGTAGCAAGTGTGTTGTTTCGTGGAATTCGATGATTGATGGTTGTGCTCAAATTGGAAAGTCGGAAGAAGCCTTTGATACTTTTTTGAAGATGTTGGATGAAGGAGATGAAGCTACACGAGTTGCAGTGATGGCGGCTTTGCATGCTTGTGCTGATTTAGGCGATTTGGAACGTGGGAGATTTGTTCATGATTTAGTATTTCGGATGAAACTTGATTTTGAAGTGTCTGTTATGAACCCTTTAATATCCATGTATTCGAAGTGTAAGAGAGTTGACGTCGCTGCCTCGATCGTTGATAATTTGAAGAAGAAAACAAACGTCACATGGAATGCCATGATATTGGGTTATACACAAAACCGGTACGTGAACAAGGCTCTAAGTCTGTTCTGTATGATGCAATCGATCGCAAGACATTAAACTTGACTGCTTTACGTTAGTTGCTGTAATTACTGCTCTAGCAGATTTATCGGTTAACCGCAAGGCCATGTGGATTCATGGACTTGCCGTAAGAACTTTTATGGACAACGGCGTCTTTGTTGCTACTGCTCTTGTTGACATGTATGCAAAATGCGGAGCCATCCAAACTGCGAGAAAGCTGTTTGACATGATGCGAGAGTGACATGTGATAACATGGAATGCAATGATAGATGGATACGGGACACACGGCCTCGGAAAAGACGTTCTTGATCTCTGCGATGATATGCAGAGAGAAGCTGTTTTACCAAATGATACGACATTTCTGTCTGTTATCTCAGCTTGTAGTCACTCGGGTTTTGTGGAAGAGGGCCTCCGTTTGTTCCAAAGCATGAAGAAAGTTTATGGCTTGGAGCCTTCAATGGATCACTATGGTGCCGTGTCGATCTCCTTTGTCGTTCCGGCAAGCTAGATGATGCTTGGAATTTCATCCAAGAGATGCCTATTAAACCAGGAATTACCGTTTTAGGTGCAATTTTAGGTGCTTGCAAAATTCATAAAAAGGTCAGATTAGGTGAAAAAACTGCGGACAAACTATTTTAGTTAGATCCAGATGAGCGTAGCTATCACATCCTCCTCGCAAACATGTATGCATCTGCATCAAGGTGGAACAAAGCATCCAAGGTGAGAACAGCCATGGAGAAAAAGGGGATGCGAAAAACTCCAGGTTGCAGTTTGGTTGAATTGAGAAACGAAGTTCATGCATTCTACTCAGGAAGCACGAATCATCCTCAAACGAGAAGAATCTATGCTTTTCTCGAGACTCTTGGAGATAAGATCTGGGATGCTGGTTATGTGCTGGATACTGATTCTATTAATGACGTGGAAGAAGACGTGAAGGAACAACTGCTCAATAGCCATAGTGAGAGGCTTGCTATTGCGTTCGGACTTTTGAATACAAGCCATACTACACCAATACATGTAAGGAAGAATCAAAGAGTTTGTGGTTACTAAGTACATGTCACTTGTGACAGGAAGAGAAATTATAGTGCGCGATTTACGTAGGTTCCATCATTTTAAGAATGGAATCTGTTCTTGTGGCGATTATTGGTGAATCAATTAGAACGAGTGTGGATTAAAGATTGAGAACTAAAGAAATTCTCTTGGGCTGATTTGAACATCCATGGTAGATGCCAATTTCTAATCACTGCAAAAACTATACATTCTATGAATCTAACGGCCGAATCATTCAAAACTTGCTCCAGGCACTTTATAAGATGGAAGTGATATACCAGAAAGTGGCTTCTGGGGTGCGGCGGGACCCAAGACCAAAGTTAGCAGAATTGAATCGGAACATAACTTGTTAACATTAGCCTAGACGATTATGCAATAAGGTATATGGCATTAGAAATTGATTGCAATGTTAATACTTTCTTGAAATGTATTACTACAAGATATTGTTTCTTATGTATTGACTGATTAAGGTTCTCTTTCTCATTCTCGTTTCAGATTAGTGATCAGGAAACAGTGGATATTGCTAGTCGCTTTTGTGTAAGCAACAAGTTTATCGTCATAAACATTGAGACGGTTAATTGTATGCTATTTCTACAACAAAAGAATCATTGGCGAGAATATAGGTGCACTACACAATGAAGCTCCTTATTTCAATGTTTGAAAGCATTTGGCATGAGAACATGAAGAAAAGCTTGGCATCCATTGAAAGTAATCAAAGTTGACGAAATTCACGAGGCATGTAACATCAACACAATCTTTTTCTCTTTCTCACTTTAGTTATATCTCAATAGGTTGGATGTACAAGGTTACTTGTACATGGATTTACTCATTTTGATTCAATAAAATGGATCTATGAGCTATGGTTGTAAAATGGATTACTACTATATAAAGCTTAAACAATGTATCTAACTTTTATTAACGATTTGTTTTGCGAAATACTTATGGTTGCAAATCCTACTAATGTGATTTTGTATGACATTATTTTGTATTCTAACACTCCCCCTCAAGATAAAGCTTAATAAGCTTTAGCTTGTTACAAGAAAAAAATTGCTATAATGATAGTGTTGCCAAATAGCTAGAAAGATAAGGGGTTATTTGCACCTGAACGTAGTGCCTGTGACCAAAACACACAACCAGGACTGCATCTCGAACCAGCAGTACGGGGTGATACTGGTGTCAAAAAAGTCGGCTGAGAGGTGACCTGCATGTCAGAGTGCACGAGTAGGCTCTTGGTAGTGAGTTTTGGGTGGTTAGTCGGTCTGGATTATGTGGTCATAGAGTTGGTGGTGGCATTTGTCAGAAAAAGTTGGCAGACAGAGTGGTGGCGATAGAGATCGTCGCTGGAACTGGCACCAGCTGGAAAAGAAGGAGATCACACATGAAGAGAAAACCGTAGTACATTCTCAAACGTTCGGAAACTCGGCAACACAATAGCCACTGGACAGGTCACGAAGGATCAAACCAAGCTCTAGATAGTAGATACCATGTTGAAGTTATGGGTCATACAAAAGATTAAACACTAATCCCTATTTATAAGAATACATAGATTCAATCCTAAATAAATAGAAAAATCAAGAAAGAAATAATCATAATAATAACTAAGAGATATGGAAATTAATCCCATGACATAATCTAAGATATGCCAACATTGAAATCCGATCTAAGATATTACTTTATTTTCTAAAAATTCTAAATAATTGATTAATGCTAATCTATATAATTTAAATAACCCATGTCAAATAAGCACATCCATTTATATAGATCACCTAGGCATAATTTCGGATAAGGTTATATCGTTGACATCGTTAACAATGACAGGGGCAGAAGCATTTGATGAAGTCCCTCCTTCAATTGTACTTGTCGCCCTTCCAACAGAAAAAGCCGGACATATAGGACTAGGAAGAGTAACATTGTCACTTCCGAGCATGTGAACAACACTCGACATTGTAGGTCTATCAGCTGCATTATCTTGAACACACAATAAGCCAATCTGTATGCACTTCAAAACTTCGCTAGCCACATATGAATTTGCTATCGATGAATCCATCAATTCTAAACCTTTGCTTTCACTCCAGAAGTTCCATGCCTGTAGTTGTTGAAGCATTTGATTTTAGTTACAAGCAACTGAAAAACGAGTAGAAGCGTAAATTAGGAAACCTACATATGTAAGAAGACTTTGGCCATGCTCCGAAAGATAGAATTTGTTGTTCCTTTTTCCACTGATGATCTCTAGCAAAAGAACACCGAAACTGAAAACATCTGATTTCACTGAAAACAAGCCTTCGAAAGCATATTCTGGAGCCATGTATCCGCTGCTCAAAACCAAAAAGAACATTACATGTCGGAAAAACAGAAAAAATATTAAAGCTTAAAATGTGATGCTATGTGATTAATATGCATAATTTATTCGATTGAAAGAAATCAGAAATAGTTTATACTTACTAAGTTCCCACAATTCTAACTGTATTTGCTTCCTCGTGGTCTCCTCCGAATGTTCTTGCTAGTCCAAAATCCGAGATTTTCGGATTCATTTCATGATCTAACAATACATTGCTAGCTTTCAAGTCTCTATGAATAACCCTGAGTCTAGAGTCTTCATGAAGATACAGAAGCCCTTTAGCAATCCCATTAATAATGTTTAATCGTCGTTTCCAGTCCAATAGCGCAGCCTTTACCATATCTGGAAGTAAAGTTTAAAGCAAGTTTAGTAAAGTAAATACATTATTCTATACGTTAAAGCAGCGCTATAGCATAACGGATTTTGACGAATCTGTTATGAAATCTACGACACTATCTCTGTTTACGATAAGATTGAACTACTATAAAGTAAAGTAGTTCAGGATTTTGTTTCTGTATATCCTGATCATAATCTATGAGGAACAATCTATATAATAAATTAATAATATCAATGCGCGTACGTTCCGATTATAATGACAATATCCGTGTTTTCTTCATTCTTCGCTTCCATGCTATTATATTAAACGGTGATTTATCTGTTAAAAGAGAACAAGAAAAAAGTAATTAACTGCAGGTTCGTAGTTTGGGAGTTATACCGCGTAGCTGAACATCGAGGCTTGAATTTGGCAAGTATTCATAGATAAGCAGCTTCTCCTTTTTTGCAATGCAGCAAGCCAACAACCTCACAAGGTTCCGATGCTGCAATTTTGCAATCAACGTTACTTCATTCTTAAATTCCTCTAATCCTTGAACCGAAGTTTTTGAAAGCCTTTTGACAGCAATTTCCCTTCCGTCTGCTAAAACACCCTGAAACATTTTCCGAATTTCTTAGTAAGAATGCCGCAATAGGAAAAGTCCAACAAAAAAATGTCATGTACCTTGTAGACAGCTCCAAATCCACCTTCCCCCAGTTTATATTTATCAGAAAAGTTGTCGGTACATTTTATAATAGTACTCAGAGGTATCGTAGGTAGGTCTGGGTTCACATTCTCCGCATTGTTGGTCTGATCTCGAGAGAATATTGCATCAAGGTTCTTCATTTCTTTTTCATATGAAAAGATTGAAAAATCGATTTCCTCAGCTTAAAGAACTGTTTGAGAGTGTGTGTGTCCGTGCGTGCAAGTGTTGTAAATCTTGAGATTCCGAGTTCGATTCCTACTAGTTAAGAAGACGGTTTGAGTTAGAGATTACCTTTTTTTCGTTCCATGCGCCTGTAATAGTATGTACTGAAAGCCAATAGCGCTACTGCTACCACTCCGATCACAGCAATGATTATTTTTAGAGTCAACGACTTCGTTTCATCTTTTTCTGGCGCTGCATTAACAAGACGTGACAAGTTAGTGTTAATCAACTACGCATTCAATGCATTTATTGTAAGAATACCTGTCTGAGGCGCAAGCGCGTCATGTTGTACATCGTTCAAAAGGAACGGCTGAGTTTCATACATAACAACGCAACTCGGCGAAAAGATTCTCCAAACTCGCTTCTCCTCGCAACAATTCTCAACCTCGTGAAGCATATCGCGCAAACAAGTTCTACATTCTCCGCTAGTAATATCTCTGCTACACTGCACCCAACCGTACCTTCTCTGAGTACCGTTTATGTTAAACATATGCGTACCAAACATTAACGGTGCTTCCGATCCCATTTGTATCAAACCATTCATCAAAATCCTCGCATCACTATCAAATTCACCCGCACTAGTAGAATTTTGCGTTGCATCAAACATAGCGACCCTCGGTCTTACAGATAATTTACCGAAGAAATTCTTATTCGAGTACCTCAGAAGACAAAAGGGAGACCAAAATATAGCAGAAACATTATTCGGGCACGCCTGCTTTATCAATTTGGTAGAACTTTCAACGCACAAGTTGCAAAGGGTGCCATTCGTATCGCCACGACAAAAGTATAGTCCGTAAATCTTATCAGTTTGATCGTTACCTGAAGTTTCGTGACCGAAACCTTTGCTTTTAGCAGAATGTGATGACAGTGATGACAGCAAATTGTTGAGGTTGGCTTGGTATCTTGGCCATGGAGGATTAGAAGATTGATCTAAACAAGCATATCTATAATCAAGTGGTTGTGTACAAGCAAAGAGAAAAAAACATATGAATTTGATGGCAAGTAACCTTAGATACAACATTCTTGAGCTGCTACAAACACTTTGTCTCTTCAATAGTTTATGCGTATGGAGGCCTCAATAGTCCTAGTTTTACACTGACATTCAATAAAAATCGAATATTTAATTTTAATACATGCTTATTAATCGATAATTTACATTGTCTGTGTATATCAATCTAATATTTTTAAGAGTTTTAAATACAACTCTCAATCTAATATTTTTAAGAGTTTTAAATACAACTCTCGCTAAATGTTGCACCATATTCAATGTGCGTGTTGCGAGTTCAAACTGACTTGTTTATATTTTTTTTTTCTTTTTTTTTTTATATTTAATTTGTGAATTTAGTATTAAGATTTTATAAATGAAAAAGAAAACATTTTTAGTGGATCCCACAAAATATTTTTCTTTCCTTAATTTTGACTTCATCTAACACATGAGAGACACAAGTTTCAAGACACTTGTTTTTCTTTTTCCTTAAGGCTTAACATAAACCAAAACAATAGCACTATGTTTCATTTGTAGGAGAAAATGGTAGAATGAAAAGTGAACAAAAAACCAAGATTTAAAATTAATTACAAATACTAAGAAAATTAAAAATTGACTATTTATTAATTTATTAAAAAATTGTTTTATGATCAATATTGTCTTGTTTGTATTAATTTTTTTATAGTGTTTCACATTTTTGTTAAAAAAAGTTTACAATTTTTTTAAAATAAATTTTGGTTTGAATAGTTTTTTTTAAAAGGTTATTTTAAATATTTTATTATCTTATTGAATTTTTTTAATATTAAATTTTTTAAAAATTATTTAATTTTATAATTATTTTAAATAACTTTTTATAAAAATAATTTTTGAAACATAATTTTTTTTTAAAAATTGCGAATTCCACAATGTTTTGATCTTCACAATAATGTATGTTTATTTTATAAAATATCAAAATTAATTTTTAATTTATAAAAAACAATTTAAAAAAGCTTTTAATATTTTTAAAAACATTTTAAAAGTAAAAAAAAAAATCTATTTTTTAAAAATTAAAACAAACACACCCATTATTTTAATTTAACCCGTGTAAAAAGTTAAAAACATAAATGTGTTTTCTCTTTGGTCAATACCAAGCAAAATGATAATATAAAATATACCTCGAAATGATTAAAAAAAAGAAATAGTTGGTCAAAACAAAACATATATAAAATAGATTACTATCTATTTTTTAATTAATAAATTGATTTGTACAAAAAAAATTGTTTTAAAGTATTAGTTACGGTATAATACCAATAAAATTTTGATACTAATTTTTTAGTATTTTTTCAAATACTTATTACTCTTTTTTTTTAATTCTTTCCTTTTTTTTATATATATACACCATTGTGAAAGATAATTTTATAAAATAATTTTTTTTCTCTACTAAAATAGTTCATTTTTAAGTATACGTAAAATTGTCAAAATAATTTATAATTTGATAAAAAGATACAATATATGCAGAGAAATCCAAATAATTAAAAAAATTAACTATAAAAATTCATTTTAGTCCATAAATAAACTGTGATACCTAATTTGGCAATAAAATACTAGATTCTAAAATAATTAAATAGAGACAATTTAATCCTTAAAATAAATTTTTAAAAAAAGCCTCTAAAAGATTTATTGAATAAATCTTTTTTTTAACTCTTTTTCATCTTTAACATTCAAATTAAACAACACTTGACAACTCTAAAATAAAATCATAATATATATTAAAAAAATAAAACCACTTTATATTATACAATTAATAATAGTTGTGTAAAAATATTCAACCGTTAAAATATAATTTTAAATCTGTAATATCTTATTTATTCATTTTTAAAATTTCAGCTGCTGAACTATTAGAAAATAAAGTTTATATCAAGTCCATAAATACAATGGTATAACTATAAGTGTGCATTTTAAATACTTGAATGTTAAAGATGAAAAAGAAAAGAAAAAAAATAAAAAATAATTGAATAATACATTATTTAGACTAAATACGATTAATATTTTTCACAAAAACTAAGCTTTTTTTTTTTTAATTTCTAAAAATGAGTTTTTGCAATTTTTTTAATAGAATAAAATTATTAACGGCAAAAGTTAATTGTTTTTTCTTGATAAAAGACTCTCGCCCTAAATAAATATTTATTTCAAGACATTAACTTGAATTATAAAAACAAGTAAAAGTGTGGTTTTAATAGTAGAATATTGCTTTAAAACTTAAAATAAAAAATTGATTTGATTAAAGTCTTTGTTTCTCTTATTTTAATCACGAAACTAAATTTTGTATTTTAAATTTAAATAGTCTTAATCTTGTTTCATGTATTTGTATTCAAAATTCATAATATATTTATCTTTTAATAATATATTATTTGTGTAAAATAAAAAACCATCTAATAAATTTTTTATTGAACTTCAGCCCTTATGCATTCATAAACTTCTTCCAATTTATATGATATTGACTTCCAATATATATTAAAAGCTTTAATTAATCTTTCTTTATTGCAATAATGTGAAATAACAATTGTTTTAACGAACATATACTTGAAAAAGAATGCAACCACACAAAATTTTATTTCTTTTTAAAGATCCATAAAATATTAAACCAGAATTTGGATTATTATATATACATTGACAGAGACTTGAATCAAGTTACAACTTGAATCAAGCATGGTATATGAATCAACTAAATACAAATGTAGCACATTTATTCATATTCAAGACATGTTGATGACAATCAATCATGGACAGGCAAAAAAAGTATCAACAGTTCAAGCATGGACTCAAACTTCACAAAGGGAAAGATAAACAAGATTCAAGGTAAATTTCAAGGCAAGAAACAAACCTAAACATGTTATGGTTCTAACAAGACACATAAACAAGTAAGATGAGGGTGAAGGATCATGGATAGACAAGAAAAGTAACAACAGTTCAAGCATGGACTCAAACTTCACAAAGAGAAAGATAAATAAGATTCATGGTATCTTTCAAGGAAAGAAACAACCTTAAACATGTTATAGTTATAACAAGACATATAAACAAGTAAGATGGGGGTGAAGGATCATGTTCATGAGGTTACAACATCAAGAAACATATCATGGTTCACAAAGAAGTTTCAAGGCATACTTTTCACATTCATGCATTCACAAAGGCAATTACAATCATGGTAAATCAAATATCCAAGTGTTTTTAAACATATAAACATGTTATACATTCAACAATGATTCATACAAGATCAATCTTATAAGAAAAATCAAGTACTATGTCAAGAAAGTTCATGAAAACCAAAGAAAAACCCTAAAAAGGCCATGTCATTCAAGTGGATGAAAGTGTTTCAAAAATAACAGTTTTTGAATTATTTTTTCACACATTGAAACTAGACATATTAAGGAGCATAGTACAAAAAGAGTGGCATCAAAATGATAAAAATCAAAGAAGTTATGCACATATAAAAAATGCAAAGAAAATCATGAAAATTAGTGGTAAAAAGATAGGAAATGCATCCCATGGGGTTTGAACCCACACACTAGGGCTCAAGAGTCAAAACCTTACCAAATCAGCCAATGCGCGCATGTGAAATATGAGTGAAACAATCACAATACATGAAAGCGCATGGTAAACCACTAGGGTGGTGATACATCCATTGTATCACCCCCAACCATAAAATGAAGCACCTAAACATGGCCTGAGGCCTCCCTTCATGAGCCATGGCTACTGGGCCAGAACCTCAAAACTCAGGTTTGCAAAATAAACCCTAACTCTCTCATTTCTTCATGAAATTCAATGACCCAAAGATCAAACTTACTCATAATTTCACAAGGATTACAATGGTACAATTGGTTTTTGCTAAAAGTGCCTATAATTCAAAACCCGATAGTAATATGAAAATGACACAAAATTTACAATTTCAACAACATAGGCTTATTCAGACATGATAAGCATCAAAGGGTGGTTCAAACACATTACACATAACATAACAAACATGTCTATAATCAGTGCACATCAAAGCATTGCATGATTTGAAAAATGTAAGGTCAATTGAATTTGCCTCTTGAAGCTAACTTGGAATCTTCAAGAGAGCTGCTTACATAAATGATTTGTTGGTTTAAGCAGCTTCAATACACCTCTAAGAACCTCTTTGAATGCTTGGAATCAAGTGGAAGCACTTGGAGCAGAATCTCCCTTTCCTCTTGCAAAATAGAAAAGTGGCCAATATGAAACTTCAAGGAGATGAAGCTACAGATGGAAAACTTGTTTTGGAATAGCTTGGTAATGATTTATCGAAGGTGTTTGAGGTGTTTAGAGGTTTGGAAATGGTCTAGACAGTGACTTCGCTTTGAAAATGCAGAAAAGTCAAGTTTTAGTGGTTTGAGAGTTGAATTTATGTTCTAGCAAGTTTTGGATGGTTGTAATGGTTTGAACACCTCCAACACATGTTTTGTGATGTGCTAGAGTGATTTGTTTGGTGGTTTGGTGATTGGAAATGGTTTTGGATGAGTTTATGCAAAGTGGATTTTTCTTCACAAGGAAGTAACTTCTACCACTTGCAAGAAGATGGTGATCAGAGAAATAAGATAGGCTCAACATGGTTTCTAGTTGATTCTGGTGTTGTTTGGATCTTAGAAGTTTGTTCTATTTATAGGCAAGCTTGGAGAATGAGAGGTATGGGCAGATTGTGCCAACTTGCCAAGTTTGCCCTTTTTGGAGGCAAAATGAGCAAATCCAACTTAGGATTTCTTTTCTGAGCATGAGCAAACTTCCTATGTGTTTAAACATCACCACTAGCCTGAAAATAGTTGACATGAAGTGAAGGAAAAAGAGTAGCTGATGCAGTAGTCGGGGTGTAGTGTAACACCCCCTTCTATACCCCAAATAAATGCATATAAAACAATTAAGCACATACAAGTTATCAGAGTAAAAAGGTTTTATAATAAGGTATAAAAGAAGAATGCCACAATTTCACCAATAAAACACTTTCACAATTTGCTCCATAAAATATGTAACATTTTCAATTTAGGCGGAAGATAAAATCATTTGATCGTTTTCAAAATATTAATCCACGTACACATAAGCTATCTAAATTAATATATCATATCAGTTAGATTTACAGAACCACATAAGCTGATACATCGCAATGTATCACAAAAGAATGACTATACTAGTCTAACTACCCGGTGTTACATATCAGAGCAGTAGACTCAAAAGAATGAAGACTATTCTTCACAAAAGGACTCCAGCATCCTAATCTGCAATGCCTCATAGAGCATTATAAAACAGCAGAAGGGTGAGAAATATTACCATAATAATCAAAGCATAAAATCATGTATATATAGGTATCATATAATTAACTCCCTATTTCTCACCACAATTCAACTCATAGTCATTTACATCATCACTTATATATATATATATATATATATATATATACAACATGAATATTCACCAAACATTTCACATCATGCATACATCCACAATTCCACAATCTTAACATTCACACGTAAGCATCTCTTCATGCAAGCTTCATAAGTATTCAACAAACATATCATCATTCACACATAAGCATCCCTTCATGCATATATCATATTTTAATGTGACTCAACAACTCAATGCAACTCATGCAATGCGGTACCGACTTTCGTTATCTTTTTTCGGTTTTCACTCTAAACCGGGTCCACCCTTCTAGACCGATAACTCGTTATCATTTTTCGGTTTTTACTTTAAACTGGGTCCACCCTTCTAGACCGATAACAACCAAGCCCGTCCCCTAGGCTTCAAACCCACCCTTCTAGGTTTGGGACAAGCCACTAGTTTCCACGAAACTAACAGACATTGCCTCTTGACTGAATGATGCATGTACAATCAACCAATCACAATAAATGCACTTAAGACCGTTCCCGCGTCTTAATCCCATGCATTCGAATAATTCACCCCTTCGAGAATTTCATCATGATTGCACATACAACATATATCAAACATTTATCAATGTATTCATTTCACACATCATCATATTCAACAACAATGCACACATATCACATATGTTCCCATGCATTCACACAACATTCGCATACATATTTCCCAATCATCCAAAACCCATCATAATCACAAGCATACTTCATATATCCATGACATTTACGCTATTACCACATCATCAAACAATGCACATATATCCACGATATATTCCCATGCATTTCTCACAATTATTAACGATGCACACATATCCACGATATGTTCCCATGCATCTCATTCGTTTATTAACATACATACAATATGCATTTACAACATCTATCAAGCAATGCACGCATATCCATCATTATGCTCTCATGCATTCTTCATGTATTTTAACATACAATCGCATATAAACAATATGCATCCACAACACATTTTTCATAGTATGTTTATTCTTTATCTCATGCCATCTCATACAAGGTATACACGTCACAATACCAATCATACAATTATAAGTTATGCACACATATATCCACAATGTTCTCATGCATACTTATTACATAATTGTACACAACAATCAAACATTCACAAACTCATCAATTAATACACACATAATCATCATTATATTCTCATGTATTTTAACTGATTACAATTAATCATTCATATCACAACTCTAGGATTCACGCCCAAAGGCTACCCACAACACATATCATCACCATGGATCACATACTTATTCATATCATAGAGGTATTAACCTATGTGAAACAACCAAACCATCTTCACATGATCAACACAGCAAAAGGGAAATGCTGTCAAATTCGCCTTCATTCGCCTGGCGAACCCTCGCAGCGAACCTTCGCCTGGCCTTCGCCTGGCGAACTCTCTCAGCGAACACTCGCTAGGCTTCGCCTGGCGAGACTCCCCAGCGAGCCCAAGTCAGTAGCTACTGACTTCATTCGCCACCACTCGCCAGCACCTTCGCTGGGTGAACCTTCGCTATCCCACTTCGCCTGGCGAACCCACCAGCGAAGTCTACTGGGACTTAAATATAATTATTCGCCAACATTCGCTAGGCTTCGCCTGGCGAAGCTTCGCCTTCGCTCGCCTGGCGAGAGCCAGCGAACCTGCGCAGAACAGAACCCTATTCTGTTCCTCCTTCGCCAATCCATCATCAACCCTCTCTCACACATCCAAATCAGTACAAACTGTAACACCCATTTTAATTATTTAGTCATTTTATTATTATTTTAAATATTATATGTTGATGTGCCCTTGGGTAGGGTGTATTTGATGATGTTTGGTGGGTGTCCCTGAGATGGGAGGATCATTGGTGGTAATGTGGTGAGTTTATAATAATATAAGAAATAATAGTAATATTGGTGGTGGTATTATTATTATTATTATTATTATTATTATTATTATTATTATTATTATTATTATAATATTTATGATTATTATTAATATTTGTAGTAATATTATTAATATGAAGAATATAATATTATTATTAATATAGTTATTATATTATTATGATTTTGGTGTGAATATGATAATATAATGAATAATAGTAATATTGGTGGGGGTATTATTATTATTATTATATATTATTATATTTATTAGTATTATTAATATTATTATTATGTTGGGGAGATAATAATATTATTACTATTATTATTATTATTATTTTGGTGAGATAATAATATTATTCTTATTATTATTATTATTATTAATAGTATTATTATGATTAGTATTATTAATATTAGTAATATTATATTAGTATTATTAATATTAAGATTATTATTATTAATATTATTTTATTATTTGTATTAATATAGTTGTTATTATTATCATTAATATTATTATTATTATAATTATAATTATTGTTGGGTATATTACTATTATTATTATTATGTTGAATATTACTATAATATTATAATAGTATTATATTATATTATATTATATTATTATTATTATTATTATAATGATTATTATAATTATTATATTAGAATTATTATTGGGAATATTAGTGGTTGGAATAAGTAAAATAAGAAGTGGAAGGGTTATTGGGAAGATAGAATGGAAATATGAAAAGTCATGATAGAAACCGTGAGGAAGGAAATATGAAGGGGTAGCAAGGAGATATTAGAAAAGTTGGAATAGAGAGAAAAGGGATTACCATAGACCGTGGGAAATTGGTGTGATAATAATAATAATAATATTATTATTATTATTATTATTATTATTATTATTATTATTATTATTATGTTATTTTTATTAGTTATTATTATTATTATTATTATTATATTATTTTTATTAGTTATTATTATTATTGGGATAGGAAATAAAAAGGAAAATAGAATATGAAGGGATGGGGGAAGTATTAGAGAAAATAACACGATAGAAAGATGGAAGAGAGAAAGAGCGATAGAAAGAGAGAAGAGGAAAGAACGAGAGAAGTGAGAAGAACGAAGGAAAAAGGGAACGAAGAACGGAAAGAAAAGAGGAGGCCAAGAGACCAAATCCAGGAAGAATTTCATCGATCAACCAATTAACAAGGTAAGGGGGGAGAAACTTGATTGGGAATGGTATATACATGTATAGGGTAGTGGGGATTCCTTAACCCCGTAGGAATGTATCGTTGATGAAGTTTTATATTGACATGCTATTGATTGTTGAGTTATGTTGATGTTGATGGATTGAAATATGTTGAGTGTTGGTGAATTGTTGTTTTTGGTTAATTTGGCGTATAGGTTGGGTTTACGGTTTTAGGGAAGTTCTGTGTGACCTTTTTGATGTGTCGATAGATTGTTTAAGTGATGACTTTGGAATAATATGTATATGATGATGTACAGATGTTTGATGTTGCCATTGTTGATTGACTGTTGGTGTTGGTTTGGTTTGAGTAAGGTTCAGAGTAACTCTAAAGTGTCGGTAGTATGCCGTAATGTTGATCTGGAGTAGAATTATAGGAAGATTGATAAGCCTAATATGCATTGGTCGTAATACGGATAGTATAGGAAGTGGATGTTATAGAATAGGCTTGAATCGGAGAAGAGTGAGAATTCTGAACTGTGAGAACTTGAGAAGTCGCAGGCAACTCGCTAGCACTTCGCTTAGCGAGAAGGCAGCGAGCGTTCGCTAGGTGCTCGCCTAGCGAGTGAGGTAGTGAGTGAGTCCAGTAGGTTCTGTTATGCTGTGTGCGCTAAGAGTGTAGTGCCCTTGGACTTTGTTGATTATAGGGGAGATGATTGAGTGTTATAGGGTGAGTACTCGGTGATAGTATGTGATTTCCGTTACTAATTATTTAAATGGATAATTAGTTGGTGTATGAATCATGCGGAGCATGGTGTAGTGATCAGTAGGATCGTGTATTCCCGAGTGGTGGGACGTGTTTATATCTTGGTGATAAAGTATGAACTTGTTTACTTGGTGATGGTACTCGTTTTCCTTGATATTGTTGGTGAACAATTGGTTAACGTATATGTATGTAGTGATCAGTAGGATCGTGTGTTCCCGGGTGTTGGGATGTGGTTATATATGGTGTTATAGTATGAATTTATTTACTATCTGATTGATTTATATGGTGTTGGTGTAATATATCTACACATATATGCATTGATGTATGATGATATGATCAGGAGGATCGTGTGCACTTAGTGTGCCTAAATATGATAGTTATGCATTGGTGTGTGCATATCATGGTGTTTTGGTGGGATGAATCATGTCTCAGGAGGAGCGTAAGTGATTCATCCGTACTCCTTGGTGGAGAATGGTGGGGGATAGATCATGTCTCAGGAGGAGCGTAAGTGATCTATCCAGGTTCGATTGAATGAACCAATGAGTCGGTACCGCATGCATGGTGTTGAGTTGCATATTTGCATTATAATATGTTATATTGTAATTTGAACAGTAGGTTCGTTATATGGAGTTGTTGGGGTGAATATTGGTGTGTTGGTGTGTTTTACTACCTTGTTTACATGTATTACATTACCAATATATTTTTGATCATGTTTTCTCACCCCTTGGTTGTTGTTGTGTCTGTGCTTCTCCGGAAGTACAGATAATCCAGGTACTTAGATAGCTTGGATGGTGGTGTGCCAGTCGAGTCTAGGATGCTCTGATACGTAACACGGGATATGGGTGTTTTAATTGTTTTATGTCAAACTTGTTGTAATCCTGTGACGTATCACTTTTTTTTTGTGAATTATAATAATAAAGATTTTACGAAATTTGGCGGATGGCCGAGAATGTTGGAATAATGTTTTCCGCTGTATTATTTTTGAGAATAATTAATAAAGTATTTTTATAAAAATTTGGTGATGTGATATCCCACTATTTTGGGGAAAACTCTGATGTTTATTTATAATGTTTATATTTTATTTAATTTGGGAAGTGGGGTGTTACAATTGGTATCAGAGTAGGTCGGTCCGTCCGGCCAATGTTGTCTAGTGTTGTTGTTCCCTGGTATGCGACATGTGTGTAAAAACACTGTCGATACATGTTGTTGGTTAAGTTTGTCGATAGAAGTGGAATGATTCCAGTGGGGGAGAAGTTGTATTTCTCCGAAAAGCTACAGTGTGGTGGCTTAGTGTGTTGAGGAGTGATATCATAGTTTGGTAAAGATGGTTTGTACCCCATCATGATTTCGGCTGTCTATTAACAAATTGAGGAACTGATCACCCTTAATCTCTTGTTAATAGTGGACGGGATTGTGTTGGATGGGATAGACGTATCTTGCAAGCTTGGGTGGCGTGAGCAGTGTATAGTCTTGAGTTAAGCTAAGTGCTTAAGGGATTATTTTGAGGAATTTGGCGTAAGACGGTGTTGAAGTGTCTATTTTGACTGAAACTTGGAATGAGAAGGAAAGTGAGAAAAATTGGGATTTGTCAATTAATTGCGATTGCCGGAGGTTTCTGGATGAGGTAGGTGATTTACTATCGGAGTGTGAAGTAAAGCTCACACGTTGACTTTGTTGTTGGAACGAGTCCGATATTAGTGACTCCATATGGTGTGTTTTCGTTGGGATTGGAGAAGTTGAAGAGTCAACTTGAAGACCTTCTAGGAGAGAGGTTCTTTTGTTTGAGTGTGCTACCGTAATATGCACCAATTTTGTTGGTTAGACAGATAGAAGGTTTTGTGAAGCTTTGGGTGAACTATAGATAAGTGAACAGGGTGACTATCAAGGATAGGTGTTCGCTTCCAAGAGTTAATGATTTGATGGAACAATTGATCGAGGGATGTGAGTCCCTTGGTCATGTGATCTCGAGTAGAGTTCTTGTGGTGGATGGGACGAATGTCAAAAGTTCTATCGTATTAGGAGGCTCAAAGATCTGCTGTTGAGATTGGAAGTAATTGAGTTTTAAATTATTCATAGATTTAAAATGTGTTGGATGGCTTCCTAAGTATAAAATTATTGTTGTACGTTAAATTCCGAGATCGCAGCTTTTTACGGAATCGAAATCGGACACTCGGAAGTCGGGTAACGGTCGAAAAGAGGATTTTGGGACTGTCATGTTCGCCTGGCGAGCATACTGGCGAACGTCCATATTCGCTGCGGTGTTCGCCTGGCGAAGTGGGTCCTGGGCAGAAAATGTTATTCTGGTGTTTTTGCCGTAACGGGAGAACCGTAACTCGGAATGACGCGCGGTTCGAAGCGTTGGAAAGCTATTAAAATTATCTATGAGATGGTGAAGTATTGACATAGATTTAAGCTATTTATTGATGAAGTGTGTTTGAATTTTGTGGTAAGGACGGGCGGTACGGTATGTGTTCCCGCTATAACTCACAACTTGTTTGTCCACTTGGCATGGGATCTTCTTTAACTATTTATATAAGGCAATGGTTGTGTTAATAAATGATATTTTAAGGTATTCGAAGCGTATAGAGGATTATGTTGAGCATAAGGAACTGGAGTTATCAGTGTTGGAAAAAGAGCGGTGATATACTTCCGTAAGGAAAGTTCTGCCGAATCCGATAGAACTAATTGTGGTGTTTGTGATGCTTGTTGATATAATTAGGGGATTTGCTAAAGACAACTTCAGCGAGTTTCAATTATGCAAAAGGCAACTTGAAGTGTATAAGAGAAATCATCCGACCAGTGATTTAGAGTTGGTTACTATTGTGATTGTACTGGAGTCGGAGTCTTCAAAAGTTCAGACTGAGATCGGAGATGTTTGGTGATCTTAAGAGTTTAAGGTGTTTGTTTAATTTGAATAAGACAAATATGAGGCATAGGAAATAATTGGGACTTCGAAAAGAGTACGACTTCGAGTTGAATTACCATTCGGGTAAAGCGGACATGGTAGATGATGCAGTGAGTTAGAAATATTTGCATATACCGAAGATGATGGTGAAAAGAGTTAGAACTGATTGAGAAATTTCATAATATGCGTTTTGTGAGTAAGGATACTTCTTATGGAGTTAAGCTTTTATTATTAAGATCTGACTAGTGATATCCTTGAGAAGAATCGAGAAAGTCAGAAATCTGGGTTGAATAGTAAATTAGTTGAAATTGATAAATTAGAGTCGAAGAGTGGATTGTCGGGTTTGTGGAAATAATACCACGAGGTGTTATGATAGAGTATGTATATCAGATGTTGTTGAAGGGAGTAGGAGTACTCGTGAAGAAATACATTGAGGTAGATGGAGTATCCATCTCGGTGCTATGAAGAAGTAACCGAACTTGAGTAGATTGTTTTTGAGACCATGGATAAGGAGAGGTGGAATATGCTAGTTAGAATTGTCGGAATTCGAAGAGTGAACATCAGAGACTGTTGAGTCTGATGTAGTCGTTAAATATTCTAGAGTGGAAATCAGGTAGTATTTTCACGAAATTGGTGTTGAGATTTCCAAAGAATTTGTAAAGACATAATTTTAATTTGAATTGTTAGGAGTGGATTAACTATTCCGTGTTGAGGATATACGAGATGCATATTGAGGAAGTGGTGAAGTTGGACGAGATATTGACGAATATTGTGTCAGATGGAAATTTGAGGTTTATATTGAGATTTTGGAGGGGCTTACAGGAAGCTTCGGGTACTAAGTTGAAGCTGAGTTCGACCTATCATCCGCAAACTGATGGTCAGTCAGAGAGGACTATTGAGTCTGTAGAGAATTGGTGAGAGCTTGGGTGTCGGATCAAGGTGGAGCGTGGGATGATTAATTATCGTTGATTGAGTTACCTATAATAACGGTTACCATCCTAGTGTCGGAATGGCACTATATGTGGCTTGGTGAGATAGGGAGTGTAGGACTCTCCTGTGTTGAAATAAATCGAGTGAGAGTGTTGTACTCAGACTTGAAGATTATGCTTGATATGGCTGAGAAGATCGAGAGGATCCAAAAAAAAAAAAGTGTTTTGAGAGTCACGCCAGTGACTGATGTTGGTCGAACTTCGAAGTCTTAGAAATTCGCACCGTGTTCTGTGGTTTGTATCAGAGTGGCGCAGCGGAGGCATGGGAGGAGTAACATGTTAGACTGTTTTTCTGTTGCCGTCGTGAATTGGCATGACGTGTTCCATGTGTCTGGTGGAGAAAGTACATTGAATCAGGTGGATGATGTACTAGTGAAAAATAATTTGAGTGTTGAAGCATTGCTGGTTCGTTTTGACGAACGGAAGTCAACTCCGAGGGGAGGAGACATCTTTGGTGAAAGTGGCTTGGAGAGGTGCTGCAGAAGGCAGTGTGACCTGGAAATTGGAATGAAGGATGAGGGAAGCGTATCCGGATTGGTTTCCATCAGGTAATTTTCGAGGACGAAAATAATTAAAGTGGGGGAGAGTTGTAACACCCATTTTAATTATTTAGTCATTTTATTATTATTTTAAATATTATATGTTGATGTGCCCTTGGGTAGGGTGTATTTGATGATGTTTGGTGGGTGTCCCTGAGATGGGAGGATCATTGGTGGTAATGTGGTGAGTTTATAATAATATAAGAAATAATAGTAATATTGGTGGTGGTATTATTATTATTATTATTATTATTATTATTATTATTATTATTATTATTATTATTATTATTATTATTATTATATTTATGATTATTATTAATATTTGTAGTAATATTATTAATATGGAGAATATAATATTATTATTAATATAGTTATTATATTATTATGATTTTGGTGTGAATATGATAATATAATGAATAATAGTAATATTGGTGGGGGTATTATTATTATTATTATTATATATTATTATATTTATTAGTATTATTAATATTATTATTATGTTGGGGAGATAATAATATTATTACTATTAT
The DNA here is from genome assembly GCA_963859935.3 of Lathyrus sativus. Lineage (NCBI taxonomy): Eukaryota > Viridiplantae > Streptophyta > Magnoliopsida > Fabales > Fabaceae > Lathyrus > Lathyrus sativus. The sequence goes on along the minus strand of OZ012739.1, from coordinate 15,274,250 downwards.
TATTATTATTTTGGTGAGATAATAATATTATTCTTATTATTATTATTATTATTATTAATAGTATTATTATGATTAGTATTATTAATATTAGTAATATTATATTAGTATTATTAATATTAAGATTATTATTATTAATATTATTTTATTATTAGTATTAATATAGTTGTTATTATTATCATTAATATTATTATTATTATAATTATAATTATTGTTGGGTATATCACTATTATTATTATTATGTTGAATATTACTATAATATTATAATAGTATTATATTATATTATATTATTATTATTATTATTATTATAATGATTATTATAATTATTATATTAGAATTATTATTGGGAATATTAGTGGTTGGAATAAGTAAAATAAGAAGTGGAAGGGTTATTGGGAAGATAGAATGGAAATATGAAAAGTCATGATAGAAACAGTGAGGAAGGAAATATGAAGGGGTAGCAAGGAGATATTAGAAAAGTTGGAATAGAGAGAAAAGGGATTACCATAGACCGTGGGAAATTGGTGTGATAATAATAATAATAATATTATTATTATTATTATTATTATTATTATTATTATTATTATTATTATTATGTTATTTTTATTAGTTATTATTATTATTATTATTATATTATTTTTATTAGTTATTATTATTATTGGGATAGGAAATAAAAAGGAAAATAGAATATGAAGGGATGGGGGAAGTATTAGAGAAAATAACACGATAGAAAGATGGAAGAGAGAAAGAGCGATAGAAAGAGAGAAGAGGAAAGAACGAGAGAAGTGAGAAGAACGAAGGAAAAAGGGAACGAAGAACGGAAAGAAAAGAGGAGGCCAAGAGACCAAATCCAGGAAGAATTTCATCGATCAACCGATTAACAAGGTAAGGGGGGAGAAACTTGATTGGGAATGGTATATACATGTATAGGGTAGTGGGGATTCCTTAACCCCGTAGGAATGTATCGTTGATGAAGTTTTATATTGACATGCTATTGATTGTTGAGTTATGTTGATGTTGATGGATTGAAATATGTTGAGTGTTGGTGAATTGTTGTTTTTGGTTAATTTGGCGTATAGGTTGGGTTTACGGTTTTAGGGAAGTTCTGTGTGACCTTTTTGATGTGTCGATAGATTGTTTAAGTGATGACTTTGGAATAATATGTATATGATGATGTACAGATGTTTGATGTTGCCATTGTTGATTGACTGTTGGTGTTGGTTTGGTTTGAGTAAGGTTCAGAGTAACTCTAAAGTGTCGGTAGTATGCCGTAATGTTGATCTGGAGTAGAATTATAGGAAGATTGATAAGCCTAATATGCATTGGTCGTAATACGGATAGTATAGGAAGTGGATGTTATAGAATAGGCTTGAATCGGAGAAGAGTGAGAATTCTGAACTGTGAGAACTTGAGAAGTCGCAGGCAACTCGCTAGCACTTCGCTTAGCGAGAAGGCAGCGAGCGTTCGCTAGGTGCTCGCCTAGCGAGTGAGGTAGTGAGTGAGTCCAGTAGGTTCTGTTATGCTGTGTGCGCTAAGAGTGTAGTGCCCTTGGACTTTGTTGATTATAGGGGAGATGATTGAGTGTTATAGGGTGAGTACTCGGTGATAGTATGTGATTTCCGTTACTAATTATTTAAATGGATAATTAGTTGGTGTATGAATCATGCGGAGCATGGTGTAGTGATCAGTAGGATCGTGTATTCCCGAGTGGTGGGACGTGTTTATATCTTGGTGATAAAGTATGAACTTGTTTACTTGGTGATGGTACTCGTTTTCCTTGATATTGTTGGTGAACAATTGGTTAACGTATATGTATGTAGTGATCAGTAGGATCGTGTGTTCCCGGGTGTTGGGATGTGGTTATATATGGTGTTATAGTATGAATTTATTTACTATCTGATTGATTTATATGGTGTTGGTGTAATATATCTACACATATATGCATTGATGTATGATGATATGATCAGGAGGATCGTGTGCACTTAGTGTGCCTAAATATGATAGTTATGCATTGGTGTGTGCATATCATGGTGTTTTGGTGGGATGAATCATGTCTCAGGAGGAGCGTAAGTGATTCATCCGTACTCCTTGGTGGAGAATGGTGGGGGATAGATCATGTCTCAGGAGGAGCGTAAGTGATCTATCCAGGTTCGATTGAATGAACCAATGAGTCGGTACCGCATGCATGGTGTTGAGTTGCATATTTGCATTATAATATGTTATATTGTAATTTGAACAGTAGGTTCGTTATATGGAGTTGTTGGGGTGAATATTGGTGTGTTGGTGTGTTTTACTACCTTGTTTACATGTATTACATTACCAATATATTTTTGATCATGTTTTCTCATCCCTTGGTTGTTGTTGTGTCTGTGCTTCTCCGGAAGTACAGATAATCCAGGTACTTAGATAGCTTGGATGGTGGTGTGCCAGTCGAGTCTAGGATGCTCTGATACGTAACACGGGATATGGGTGTTTTAATTGTTTTATGTCAAACTTGTTGTAATCCTGTGACGTATCACTTTTTTTTTGTGAATTATAATAATAAAGATTTTACGAAATTTGGCGGATGGCCGAGAATGTTGGAATAATGTTTTCCGCTGTATTATTTTTGAGAATAATTAATAAAGTATTTTTATAAAAATTTGGTGATGTGATATCCCACTATTTTGGGGAAAACTCTGATGTTTATTTATAATGTTTATATTTTATTTAATTTGGGAAGTGGGGTGTTACAATTGGTATCAGAGCAGGTCGGTCCGTCCGGCCAATGTTGTCTAGTGTTGTTGTTCCCTGGTATGCGACATGTGTGTAAAAACACTGTCGATACATGTTGTTGGTTAAGTTTGTCGATAGAAGTGGAATGATTCCAGTGGGGGAGAAGTTGTATTTCTCCGAAAAGCTACAGTGTGGTGGCTTAGTGTGTTGAGGAGTGATATCATAGTTTGGTAAAGATGGTTTGTACCCCATCATGATTTCGGCTGTCTATTAACAAATTGAGGAACTGATCACCCTTAATCTCTTGTTAATAGTGGACGGGATTGTGTTGGATGGGATAGACGTATCTTGCAAGCTTGGGTGGCGTGAGCAGTGTATAGTCTTGAGTTAAGCTAAGTGCTTAAGGGATTATTTTGAGGAATTTGGCGTAAGACGGTGTTGAAGTGTCTATTTTGACTGAAACTTGGAATGAGAAGGAAAGTGAGAAAAATTGGGATTTGTCAATTAATTGCGATTGCCGGAGGTTTCTGGATGAGGTAGGTGATTTACTATCGGAGTGTGAAGTAAAGCTCACACGTTGACTTTGTTGTTGGAACGAGTCCGATATTAGTGACTCCATATGGTGTGTTTTCGTTGGGATTGGAGAAGTTGAAGAGTCAACTTGAAGACCTTCTAGGAGAGAGGTTCTTTTGTTTGAGTGTGCTACCGTAATATGCACCAATTTTGTTGGTTAGACAGATAGAAGGTTTTGTGAAGCTTTGGGTGAACTATAGATAAGTGAACAGGGTGACTATCAAGGATAGGTGTTCGCTTCCAAGAGTTAATGATTTGATGGAACAATTGATCGAGGGATGTGAGTCCCTTGGTCATGTGATCTCGAGTAGAGTTCTTGTGGTGGATGGGACGAAGGTCAAAAGTTCTATCGTATTAGGAGGCTCAAAGATCTGCTGTTGAGATTGGAAGTAATTGAGTTTTAAATTATTCATAGATTTAAAATGTGTTGGATGGCTTCCTAAGTATAAAATTATTGTTGTACGTTAAATTCCGAGATCGCAGCTTTTTACGGAATCGAAATCGGACACTCGGAAGTCGGGTAACGGTCGAAAAGAGGACTTTGGGACTGTCATGTTCGCCTGGCGAGCATACTGGCGAACGTCCATATTCGCTGCGGTGTTCGCCTGGCGAAGGGGGTCCTGGGCAGAAAATGTTATTCTGGTGTTTTTGCCGTAACGGGAGAACCGTAACTCGGAATGACGCGCGGTTCGAAGCGTTGGAAAGCTATTAAAATTATCTATGAGATGGTGAAGTATTGACATAGATTTAAGCTATTTATTGATGAAGTGTGTTTGAATTTTGTGGTAAGGACGGGCGGTACGGTATGTGTTCCCGCTATAACTCACAACTTGTTTGTCCACTTGGCATGGGATCTTCTTTAATTATTTATATAAGGCAATGGTTGTGTTAATAAATGATATTTTAAGGTATTCGAAGCGTATAGAGGATTATGTTGAGCATAAGGAACTGGAGTTATCAGTGTTGGAAAAAGAGCGATGATATACTTCCGTAAGGAAAGTTCTGCCGAATCCGATAGAACTAATTGTGGTGTTTGTGATGCTTGTTGATATAATTAGGGGATTTGCTAAAGACAACTTCAGCGAGTTTCAATTATGCAAAAGGCAACTTGAAGTGTATAAGAGAAATCATCCGACCAGTGATTTAGAGTTGGTTACTATTGTGATTGTACTGGAGTCGGAGTCTTCAAAAGTTCAGACTGAGATCGGAGATGTTTGGTGATCTTAAGAGTTTAAGGTGTTTGTTTAATTTGAATAAGACAAATATGAGGCATAGGAAATAATTGGGACTTCGAAAAGAGTACGACTTCGAGTTGAATTACCATTCGGGTAAAGCGGACATGGTAGATGATGCAGTGAGTTAGAAATATTTGCATATACCGAAGATGATGGTGAAAAGAGTTAGAACTGATTGAGAAATTTCATAATATGCGTTTTGTGAGTAAGGATACTTCTTATGGAGTTAAGCTTTTATTATTAAGATCTGACTAGTGATATCCTTGAGAAGAATCGAGAAAGTCAGAAATCTGGGTTGAATAGTAAATTAGTTGAAATTGATAAATTAGAGTCGAAGAGTGGATTGTCGGGTTTGTGGAAATAATACCACGAGGTGTTATGATAGAGTATGTATATCAGATGTTGTTGAAGGGAGTAGGAGTACTCGTGAAGAAATACATTGAGGTAGATGGAGTATCCATCTCGGTGCTATGAAGAAGTAACCGAACTTGAGTAGATTGTTTTTGAGACCATGGATAAGGAGAGGTGGAATATGCTAGTTAGAATTGTCGGAATTCGAAGAGTGAACATCAGAGACTGTTGAGTCTGATGTAGTCGTTAAATATTCTAGAGTGGAAATCAGGTAGTATTTTCACGAAATTGGTGTTGAGATTTCCAAAGAATTTGTAAAGACATAATTTTAATTTGAATTGTTAGGAGTGGATTAACTATTCCGTGTTGAGGATATACGAGATGCATATTGAGGAAGTGGTGAAGTTGGACGAGATATTGACGAATATTGTGTCAGATGGAAATTTGAGGTTTATATTGAGATTTTGGAGGGGCTTACAGGAAGCTTCGGGTACTAAGTTGAAGCTGAGTTCGACCTATCATCCGCAAACTGATGGTCAGTCAGAGAGGACTATTGAGTCTGTAGAGAATTGGTGAGAGCTTGGGTGTCGGATCAAGGTGGAGCGTGGGATGATTAATTATCGTTGATTGAGTTACCTATAATAACGGTTACCATCCTAGTGTCGGAATGGCACTATATGTGGCTTGGTGAGATAGGGAGTGTAGGACTCTAGTCAGAGTTCATCTTCAACATGGCACCCAACCGCTTTCGCAATCTTTCCCATAATCTTAACGAAAAACTTGAGTTCCCATCTAACAGAATGATTCATCTTCACTGGTAGGCAACGAGTTACTCTTGTTAATCCATTCTTAACTGTCCAAATCGGATCATACTTCCTCAAATTCATCAGAAAACCCGGCACAAGCCCATGGGAATACTATCCCATCCCACTCGAAATACTCAACAGTTGTATCAGATCCAACCATCTCTAATGTCCACTCTTCAATTCCCAGCAAGTCTAATCAACATATACAAACTCAATCAATTCTTTCTCCATCTATGGCTATCCAAAACTATTTCTCAAATTCGGTCGCATCTTCCTAGTACCTGCACGGACACTCCATTTTTCTCGATGTACTTCTCCCTGAGTACTCTTATCCAACTCACACTATTCAGAATACACACTTCATCATGACATCTCACAATACCATTTCCCTTAATCCGAAAATAAGCCCTCTGACTTTTATCCATTAAATTCAATTAATCTATCAACTCAACTCAGAATTTCGATTTCCTCGAACCTCATCAGAATACCAAAAGTCAATCTCAACATCCAAGGCTCAACTTCCATAAGAAGTCTCTTCACAGACCGAACTCATATCTGAATTTGCTTAATCAGTTCTAACTTCCTTACCATCTTCATTAGTTGTATACCAAAATTCCCGATTCGATATCTTAGCTACCACTTGGTCTCATCCGAATGGTAATTTAACCAAAACCATACTCCTTCAGGAGTTCCAATTACTTCTCTGTCTCATATTTGACTCTCTCTCAATTAAAACAAATACCTTGAGGTTAGTAACCATCTCAAATCTCAACTAAACAATTGAGGCTTCCAAACTCCGGTACAAACACACAACAGCAACCCACTCCAAATTACTTGTCAGATAATCCCTCTCTGTACTTTATATTGCCTTCAAGCATAACCAAAACTCATTAATGTTGTACTTAACACATCTCTTAATCATATCAATAAAGTATCTCAAAACACAACGACAATCCTGTCGGACTTGGCAAAACCAATACACGAACTGTTGACAGCTTTCTCAAAACTCTCTGAACTTTCTTCACAGTAGTACATCACTGCCTCTTCCCCAATACTAATAACTCAAGTTCCCGACGCTCAACATGAACCCCTATACTCTCCGAACATATCCAAACACCATCGGTTACATAACCATTGACTCTCTCAATCAAGTGTGGAAAATCATTATATCAAACGGACACTCAGCTGTGAACTTATGGTGATAACACAAACTGCACTCTCCGCGCTTACCATAACATCCAAACATTTTTCGCCAATAAATACTTAATTCCATGTCACTACTTTCCCATCACATAGAGCACTATAATATCTTCCAACACTTCTAATCTTGCGTCATTCCGAATTACGGTTTTCCGTTACGACAAAATCACGGAAACAACCCTTCCACACTTAAAGGTCAACCAATACCTCTCCAACTCTTGAAATACTTAAGGGTCCAATTATACCAACCATGTATTCCACATCTCATTTCCTTTAGTAATCACTAGAAGTCGTTATCCACCCTTATACTTGACTCCACAATCTGTTGCCGTAACACACACACCAGACATAATTCTCAACACTACTCAATCAATCTTAATTCCTTGGCCACTCAAACAAACGTATAATATGGAGCTTCCAATATCTGATTATTCTCCGCAACTAAGTCGATCACAACTCAACTTCACGTCTTGGCTGTTTACCCCTTATCTTGTCAGGATAATTCTCAGACTACCACAATCAAACGGTAAACCGATAACTCCTCCACTTCCATCAATACTCAATATTTCCATCGAAATCAAACATCTCATCACTGTCCTGCACCGACTCATCAAAACAATTCTCAAGTGCTCGGCTTTACTCAAGACAATTCACTGCACCACGCCATCTAAGCTTGCAAGACACATCTATCCCATCCAACACAATCCCAACTACTATCAACAAGAGATTAAGGGTGATCAGTTCCTCAATTTGTCGATAGACAGCCGAAACCATAATGGGGCATAGACTATCTTTACCAAACTATAATAGCGTTTAACTACACACTAAGCTACAACTCCACACTTGCAGCCTTCTAAGGAATCACAAGCTTCTCCCCCACTTTAATCATTCCCTCTTTTGCAAACAAGGTTAAGCAACAACATGTATCGACAGTGTTTTCACACACATGTCGCATACAAGGGAACAAATAACATTAGACAACTTGGCCGGACGGACCGACCTGCTCTGATACCACTATTGTAACACCCCCTTCTATACCCCAAATAAATGCATATAAAACAATTAAGCACATACAAGTTATCAGAGTAAAAAGGTTTTATAATAAGGTATAAAAGAAGAATGCCACAATTTCACCAATAAAACACTTTCACAATTTGCTCCATAAAATATGTAACATTTTCAATTTAGGCGGAAGATAAAATCATTTGATCGTTTTCAAAATATTAATCCACGTACACATAAGCTATCTAAATTAATATATCATATCAGTTAGATTTACAGAACCACATAAGCTGATACATCGCAATGTATCACAAAAGAATGACTATACTAGTCTAACTACCCGGTGTTACATATCAGAGCAGTAGACTCAAAAGAATGAAGACTATTCTTCACAAAAGGACTCCAGCATCCTAATCTGCAATGCCTCATAGAGCATTATAAAACAGCAGAAGGGTGAGAAATATTACCATAATAATCAAAGCATAAAATCATGTATATATAGGTATCATATAATTAACTCCCTATTTCTCACCACAATTCAACTCATAGTCATTTACATCATCACTTATATATATATATACAACATGAATATTCACCAAACATTTCACATCATGCATACATCCACAATTCCACAATCTTAACATTCACACGTAAGCATCTCTTCATGCAAGCTTCATAAGTATTCAACAAACATATCATCATTCACACATAAGCATCCCTTCATGCATATATCATATTTTAATGTGACTCAACAACTCAATGCAACTCATGCAATGCGGTACCGACTTTCGTTATCTTTTTTCGGTTTTCACTCTAAACCGGGTCCACCCTTCTAGACCGATAACTCGTTATCATTTTTCGGTTTTTACTTTAAACCGGGTCCACCCTTCTAGACCGATAACAACCAAGCCCGTCCCCTAGGCTTCAAACCCACCCTTCTAGGTTTGGGACAAGCCACTAGTTTCCACGAAACTAACAGACATTGCCTCTTGACTGAATGATGCATGTACAATCAACCAATCACAATAAATGCACTTAAGACCGTTCCCGCGTCTTAATCCCATGCATTCGAATAATTCATCAGAAAACCCGGCACAAGCCCATGGGAATACTATCCCATCCCACTCGAAATACTCAACAGTTGTATCAGATCCAACCATCTCTAATGTCCACTCTTCAATTCCCAGCAAGTCTAATCAACATATACAAACTCAATCAATTCTTTCTCCATCTATGGCTATCCAAAACTATTTCTCAAATTCGGTCGCATCTTCCTAGTACCTGCACGGACACTCCATTTTTCTCGATGTACTTCTCCCTGAGTACTCTTATCCAACTCACACTATTCAGAATACACACTTCATCATGACATCTCACAATACCATTTCCCTTAATCCGAAAATAAGCCCTCTGACTTTTATCCATTAAATTCAATTAATCTATCAACTCAACTCAGAATTTCGATTTCCTCGAACCTCATCAGAATACCAAAAGTCAATCTCAACATCCAAGGCTCAACTTCCATAAGAAGTCTCTTCACAGACCGAACTCATATCTGAATTTGCTTAATCAGTTCTAACTTCCTTACCGTCTTCATTAGTTGTATACCAAAATTCCCGATTCGATATCTTAGCTACCACTTGGTCTCATCCGAATGGTAATTTAACCAAAACCATACTCCTTCAGGAGTTCCAATTACTTCTCTGTCTCATATTTGACTCTCTCTCAATTAAAACAAATACCTTGAGGTTAGTAACCATCTCAAATCTCAACTAAACAATTGAGGCTTCCAAACTCCGGTACAAACACACAACAGCAACCCACTCCAAATTACTTGTCAGATAATCCCTCTCTGTACTTTATATTGCCTTCAAGCATAACCAAAACTCATTAATGTTGTACTTAACACATCTCTTAATCATATCAATAAAGTATCTCAAAACACAACGACAATCCTGTCGGACTTGGCAAAACCAATACACGAACTGTTGACAGCTTTCTCAAAACTCTCTGAACTTTCTTCACAGTAGTACATCACTGCCTCTTCCCCAATACTAATAACTCAAGTTCCCGACGCTCAACATGAACCCCTATACTCTCCGAACATATCCAAACACCATCGGTTACATAACCATTGACTCTCTCAATCAAGTGTGGAAAATCATTATATCAAACGGACACTCAGCTGTGAACTTATGGTGATAACACAAACTGCACTCTCCGCGCTTACCATAACATCCAAACATTTTTCGCCAATAAATACTTAATTCCATGTCACTACTTTCCCATCACATAGAGCACTATAATATCTTCCAACACTTCTAATCTTGCGTCATTCCGAATTACGGTTTTCCGTTACGACAAAATCACGGAAACAACCCTTCCACACTTAAAGGTCAACCAATACCTCTCCAACTCTTGAAATACTTAAGGGTCCAATTATACCAACCATGTATTCCACATCTCATTTCCTTTAGTAATCACTAGAAGTCGTTATCCACCCTTATACTTGACTCCACAATCTGTTGCCGTAACACACACACCAGACATAATTCTCAACACTACTCAATCAATCTTAATTCCTTGGCCACTCAAACAAACGTATAATATGGAGCTTCCAATATCTGATTATTCTCCGCAACTAAGTCGATCACAACTCAACTTCACGTCTTGGCTGTTTACCCCTTATCTTGTCAGGATAATTCTCAGACTACCACAATCAAACGGTAAACCGATAACTCCTCCACTTCCATCAATACTCAATATTTCCATCGAAATCAAACATCTCATCACTGTCCTGCACCGACTCATCAAAACAATTCTCAAGTGCTCGGCTTTACTCAAGACAATTCACTGCACCACGCCATCTAAGCTTGCAAGACACATCTATCCCATCCAACACAATCCCAACTACTATCAACAAGAGATTAAGGGTGATCAGTTCCTCAATTTGTCGATAGACAGCCGAAACCATAATGGGGCATAGACTATCTTTACCAAACTATAATAGCGTTTAACTACACACTAAGCTACAACTCCACACTTGCAGCCTTCTAAGGAATCACAAGCTTCTCCCCCACTTTAATCATTCCCTCTTCTGCAAACAAGGTTAAGCAACAACATGTATCGACAGTGTTTTCACACACATGTCGCATACAAGGGAACAAATAACATTAGACAACTTGGCCGGACGGACCGACCTGCTCTGATACCACTATTGTAACACCCCCTTCTATACCCCAAATAAATGCATATAAAACAATTAAGCACATACAAGTTATCAGAGTAAAAAGGTTTTATAATAAGGTATAAAAGAAGAATGCCACAATTTCACCAATAAAACACTTTCACAATTTGCTCCATAAAATATGTAACATTTTCAATTTAGGCGGAAGATAAAATCATTTGATCGTTTTCAAAATATTAATCCACGTACACATAAGCTATCTAAATTAATATATCATATCAGTTAGATTTACAGAACCACATAAGCTGATACATCGCAATGTATCACAAAAGAATGACTATACTAGTCTAACTACCCGGTGTTACATATCAGAGCAGTAGACTCAAAAGAATGAAGACTATTCTTCACAAAAGGACTCCAGCATCCTAATCTGCAATGCCTCATAGAGCATTATAAAACAGCAGAAGGGTGAGAAATATTACCATAATAATCAAAGCATAAAATCATGTATATATAGGTATCATATAATTAACTCCCTATTTCTCACCACAATTCAACTCATAGTCATTTACATCATCACTTATATATATATATATATACAACATGAATATTCACCAAACATTTCACATCATGCATACATCCACAATTCCACAATCTTAACATTCACACGTAAGCATCTCTTCATGCAAGCTTCATAAGTATTCAACAAACATATCATCATTCACACATAAGCATCCCTTCATGCATATATCATATTTTAATGTGACTCAACAACTCAATGCAACTCATGCAATGCGGTACCGACTTTCGTTATCTTTTTTCGGTTTTCACTCTAAACCGGGTCCACCCTTCTAGACCGATAACTCGTTATCATTTTTCGGTTTTTACTTTAAACCGGGTCCACCCTTCTAGACCGATAACAACCAAGCCCGTCCCCTAGGCTTCAAACCCACCCTTCTAGGTTTGGGACAAGCCACTAGTTTCCACGAAACTAACAAACATTGCCTCTTGACTGAATGATGCATGTACAATCAACCAATCACAATAAATGCACTTAAGACCGTTCCCGCGTCTTAATCCCATGCATTCGAATAATTCACCCCTTCGAGAATTTCATCATGATTGCACATACAACATATATCAAACATTTATCAATGTATTCATTTCACACATCATCATATTCAACAACAATGCACACATATCACATATGTTCCCATGCATTCACACAACATTCGCATACATATTTCCCAATCATCCAAAACCCATCATAATTACAAGCATACTTCATATATCCATGACATTTACGCTATTACCACATCATCAAACAATGCACATATATCCACGATATATTCCCATGCATTTCTCACAATTGTTAACGATGCACACATATCCACGATATGTTCCCATGCATCTCATTCGTTTATTAACATACATACAATATGCATTTACAACATCTATCAAGCAATGCACGCATATCCATCATTATGCTCTCATGCATTCTTCATGTATTTTAACATACAATCGCATATAAACAATATGCATCCACAACACATTTTTCATAGTATGTTTATTCTTTATCTCATGCCATCTCATACAAGGTATACACGTCACAATACCAATCATACAATTATAAGTTATGCACACATATATCCACAATGTTCTCATGCATACTTATTACATAATTGTACACAACAATCAAACATTCACAAACTCATCAATTAATACACACATAATCATCATTATGTTCTCATGTATTTTAACTGATTACAATTAATCATTCATATCACAACTCTAGGATTCACGCCCAAAGGCTACCCACAACACATATCATCACCATGGATCACATACTTATTCATATCATAGAGGTATTAACCTATGTGAAACAACCAAACCATCTTCACATGATCAACACAGCAAAAGGGAAATGCTGTCAAATTCGCCTTTATTCGCCTGGCGAACCCTCGCAGCGAACCTTCGCCTGGCCTTCGCCTGGCGAACTCTCTCAGCGAACACTCGCTAGGCTTCGCCTGGCGATACTCCCCAGCGAGCCCAAGTCAGTAGCTACTGACTTCATTCGCCACCACTCGCCAGCACCTTCGCTGGGCGAACCTTCGCTATCCCACTTCGCCTGGCGAACCCACCAGCGAAGTCTACTGGGACTTAAATATAATTATTCGCCAACATTCGCTAGGCTTCGCCTGGCGAAGCTTCGCCTTCGCTCGCCTGGCGAGAGCCAGCGAACCTGCGCAGAACAGAACCCTATTCTGTTCCTCCTTCGCCAATCCATCATCAACCCTCTCTCACACATCCAAATCAGTACAAACAACATCAATACATGTTACCCGACTATTCTACGACATTATTGCTCAGTTTCAACCGATTAAATCATCAATCTACCGATTAATCCAACATTTGCCCTAATTGGAAAGTGATGAAAACATCCCCAAACCCAAACCCAACATACATAATAGCATACAATGATTAAATAGCAATGTTTCTCACCCTTACCTCGATTAATCGGAGCTTCGAAATCGGTTCTTGAAGATTCTCCAAGCTTTTCCCTTTTCCTCTTCATTTCTCTTCTTCTTCTTCTTTTCTATCTTTCTCTTTCTCTCCAATTCCCTTTTTATATTCTTCTATTTCTTTTTCTTCCTCTCTATTATTTTCTTTCCGTTCTATTTCCTTCTCAATTCTCTACTACAAATTCCAATTAATAGAAATTAATTCCAACATTAATAAAAATCTCACTAAATCAATTAATTACTATAATTAATTATTTAATGAAATTTGGGCTGTTACATGTAGCAGAAAATGCAAAAAGTTTCTCTCTCCTTGCCACTTGCATCCACTTGCATGAATAAACAAATCATATATCCAATCTCTGGTTTTTGCTCGTGGTAGTCCATTGTAATCTCATCAATTAAGTCTATAAACATAAGAGAATGATTTAAACAAGTGATTAGAAGAGGTTTCAGTGGTTTATACATCAAAACACAAGTGCTGAACTTGGTTTTGTGGCATGGAAAATCCCTAACTTGCTCTCTTCGATTCTCCCTAACCACAAAGGCTGTGAAAATGATCTTGTAATTTTTAAAAAGACCCAAATATGATCTACAATTTTCATGTTTGGCCAAATTTCAGATTCCAAAGGGAACTAGGTCAAAAATCCTCATGAAGTTGGCTGCAAAATTTGACTTACAAGTCAAGAAACAAGAAAATTTTCTAAGTGTGGAAATCCTTCACAACTTGATGAGCTCATAACTCAAAATCTATGCATTTTGACATCAACCCTCTAGAACACATTTGTAGGACTTCTCAAGAGCTTTCCAACCAGTTTTAGACCACTCAATTTAGATGTGTGGTTTGAGAATTATGACCATTCCAAATAAGCTTGTAATTAGGGTTTTTCATAAACCCTAATTTCTTAATTCACAAGTTATCCATCAATTATTGATTAAATCTTCACCAAACTCACTAGTTATGCATAACATGATGTCGAAAGCCTTGATTGCTTCAATTTAGGGTCAAAACCCTAAAAGTCAAAGAGTTGACTTTCTAGACAAACGAACAGAACAGTTGAAATCTTCAAGATCGATCCTTAGTGTTCTGGGGTTTTTGAACCTTTCATACTTCTTGAGGGGACTTCAATAAGTCATAGAAACATCATGGACCATGGTTTAAGCTTTGGAAACCCATTTAGACCAAAAGTCAAACTATAGTTGACTTTTTCAACTAGAAACCCTAATTAGAGTTTTGCACAACACTGCTTCAATTCTCTTGGTAAAAACCTCAAATAACATTTGTTCTTGTTAAGATATGAACCTCTTGATGATGTAAAGACTTGATATGTAGAAGATCAATCCAAAATCTTGGCTGATTAGTCCACATGATTCTTGATTTTAACAGTGTGAAACCCTAATTCATCTACATCTTGACAAAGATTAACTTAAAAGAGGTTAGAGTTAGATAACATATGCTTTATGCACCTAGAATGATAATGGAATCTAGGGGTCAACATTTGGGGTATGACAAATTGCAACATTTTTTCCAAGCCACCGTGACGAGTTTTCTTTTATCCAAATCACCGCTCCAGATGAAGTTAGCCTCAATATTGTTGATTAAACCCTTAGGCAAGTTGTAAATAGTGAAGGTATGCATTAACATACCATGAATAACCTATTTCACCAATTGAAGTCTGCCAGCCATGGAAAAGAGACTAACTTTCCAAGCCGCGAGTTTGAGCCTGATTTTGTCTGCTAAATATTGGAAGTGAATATTCTTTGGCATGCTTGAGGAAATAGGAGCACCAAGGTATATGAAAGGAATGTAGGACATGGAGAAACACAATAGATCAACAATGATTTATGTATAGACTGATCCATTTCGCTAGTAAAAATCAAGGACTTAGATGCATTACAAGCCTGACCCAAAGTACTTGCATACGAGACAGTAGATTAGAAATAAAATTGAGAGATTTGGGGCCAGCCCTATAGAAAATCAAGATGTCATCCGCATAAAGTGTATGAGAAGGAACAAACAAATTCCTAGTGTTTTTCATAGGAGATATATGGTTATTCTTAACAAGCATAGAAAGCCCCTTGTTGAGAACCTCTTCATCCAAAACAAAAAGAATAGGAGATAGCAGGTCGCCTTGTCTTACGCCATTAAAACATTTGAAAAAACCAATTTGTTTTCGGTTCATACCAATAGAAAGATAAGCATATTCTAGGATGATTTGGATCCAACATCATAATTTGTCACAAAATCCAAAAGAAGTTAGAACTCTAGGCAAAAAAGTCCAATTTAATGAATCAAAAGCCTTTGAAATATCAATATTGGGAGCTATATTACCCCAAAAGCACTTATGGTTGAGCAGATTCATCGCCTCAGAAGCAAGGCATATGCTATCCTTGATTTTCCTCTCGTTGACAAAACCACACTGCTTTGGAGAAACAAGAGTAGGAAGAGTAGGAAAATCAGACTAAATCTCTTTTAGTCTCTTATCAGCATCCAATACTTTTAGCTGAACATGGCCAAAAGTGTTCTTGTTCACTTTTAAAATGAATACAGTGGAATGAAATAAAATACAATAGAAATTTAATTTTATTATTTGAACATTTTATCATGAAAAACAATTTTGTTTTTTTCATTTCAAATAACCTAAACAACTTTTTTTATTTATTATATTTTACCTTATATCAATCCTTTTCACCAAATTTTATTTAAACTCATAATTTTCACCTATCACATCCAGCTCCGACAGCCACCTCGTATTGTACACGAAACTCGTTTAGCTTTGTAACCAATTCTTAAATTTTGTCAAACATTAACACAACAGTGATAAGAAAACACCAATCCAAAACCATACAAAAACTCACATGAAAAACATAGTTTCTAGATTCTCTATACCTTCATGGATCACACCCCATTTTCTTTCTTGTAGCTATACAACTAAAGTCGTTCATGTCCAAGATAAAATCAATGTTTTACACACAGAGTTTCAACCAAAAGGGTTTGATTCAACCACTTTCGATGTTGCCTGCAACATGTTTGATGAAATGTCTGAACTAACTGTTCAATCAGCTACCAGTATAATATGTGGTTTCTCCAGGCGGCATTCCCATGAAGATGCTATATATCTTTTTTCGAGAATGTTTGCATCGACGATTCGACCAAATGAGTTCACTTTTGGAACCGTGCTTCACTCTTCGACCCGGCTTGGAAATGTTGTTGTTGGTAAACAGCTTCATGGCTGTGCTATTAAAACCGGGCTTGGTAGTAATGTGTTTGTTGGAAGTGCACTTGTTGATTTGTATGTGAAGTTGAGTACTATAGAGGAAGCGCAGATGGCTTTCGAGGATACTCGGTATCCTAATGTGGTGTCATATACAACGCTGATTGGTGGTTATTTGAAGACGGAAAAGTTTGAAGATGCTTTTCGGGTTTTTCACGAGATGCCGGAGAGGAATGTTGTCTCGTGGAATGCGATGGTTGGTGGGTGTAGTAAAACAGGACATAACGAAGAGGCTGTGAGATTTTTTATTGACATGCTTAGAGAAGGGTTTGTTCCGAATGAGTCTACGTTTCCTTGTGTGATTTCTGCAGCTTCTAGTATAGCTTCACTTGGAATTGGGAGAAGTTTTCATGCGTGTGCAATCAAGTTTCTGGGTAAACTTAATGAATTTGTTGGTAATTCGCTTATTAGCTTTTATGCAAAGTGTGGAAGCATGGAAGAAAGTCTCTTGGTGTTTGATAAGATTTATAAAAGGAATGTAGTGTCATGGAATGCTGTGATATGTGGTTATGCACATAATGGAAGAGGCGTTGAGGCAATAAGCTTGTTCGAAAGAATGTGTTCTGTAGGCATCAAACCGAATAGGGTATCCCTATTAGGACTACTCTTGGCTTGTAATCATGCCGGTCTTGTTGACGAGGGTTACTCGTATTTCAATAAAGCTAGGATAGAGAGTCCCGATTTGTTAAAACCTGAGCATTATGCTTGCATGGTTGACATGCTTGCTCGCTCTGGACGTTTTACAGAAGCCCAGGGCTTCATTCATCGTATGCCTTTCAATCCAGGAATCGGATTTTGGAAAGCTATACTTGGGGGATGTCAAATCCACCATAACTTGGAGTTAGGGGAGCTTGCAGCAAGAAATATTTTGGTGTTGGATCCTGATGATGTATCGTCATATGTTATGTTGTCAAATGCTTATTCTGCAGCAGGTAGGTGGTCAGATGTGTCAAGATTAAGGACAGAGATGAAGGAAAAAGGGATGATGAGGATTCCAGGTAGCAGTTGGATTGAAGTCAGCGGCAAAGTTCACGCCTTTCTTAAAGCAGACGAGAATCATAATAAAAATGATGAAATTTATGTGCTCCTAAGCATTTTCTTTGTGCATTTAAGAGAAAATGAGAATTCTGATTGGCTCAACAATTATTTTGATTTCAGTGCCGTATAAGTAATGAGCATAGTTTTATTTGATACAAAAAATATCTTATTTGAGTTGCGCGTTGTTCTTAAATGGTAACAGCCCAAAGCTTTTGTCATGAATGAACAAAGTTTTGCCTGAAAAATAGAAGTCTGCTGTACAAAATAGCACAAGCCATAACAAATACCTAATATATATACTTTCAAGACTCAATCCTTTTTACACACCAAAAATTTATGTAATCTTCCTAAACATGATGTTCTGTGTTTTAAGTAACTAACAGTTCCCTACAAGTTTTCTGAATCCTACACAAGCTAAGATGAAAAACATGTCTAGTTTCCTTGTTCATCTAGGCCTCAATTCAGACAAGGTTACTTCATTGGCAGAGATAGAAGTATTTGACGAAGACTCTCGGTCAACAACAGCCCGTTCGACGACAGCTCTTCCAACAGAAAATGCAGGGCGTGTAGGGCCGGGCAGAGTCAGCGTGTCACTTACAAGCATGTGAACAACACTTGACATTGTAGGCCTATCTGCTGCATCTTCTTGTACACACAATAGTGCAATATGTATACACTTCAAATATTCACCAGGTACACATGTCTTTTCTATCAAAGGATCCATCAACTCTATTTCTTTTCTTTCACGCCAAAGGTTCCATGCCTATAATTATACATGCATTAGATTTAAATTATAAGTGAGTATTTTTTTCCTTTAGAAAAAAATGAATATATATGTAATGAAACTTACATATATGAGAAGGCTCGGTCCATCCTCTGAAAGATAGAATTTGCTACTTTTTCTTCCACTTATGATCTCTAGCAAAAGAACACCAAAGCTGAAAACATCTGACTTCACCGAAAATAACCCTTCCATAGCATATTCTGGAGCCATATATCCACTGCTCAGAATCAATGTATCAGTAACATTCAACTGACTTGAATTAAAATTACCCGTCACTTTTTTTTTTGTTGCTTTCCTTCCGATAAAAGTATAACATCTTTTAGCAAGAAAAGATAATTTTTTTGTTAAGATGTAATATTTTGACTGTATGATTTCATTCGATAAAACTCGCCTTTCTTATTAGTCCATGTGAAGTGGGCTATTAAATTTGATGCTATAATTCATTGGAGGAAGTATGCAGTATTGTACTATTGAAAGAAAGCAAACTAGTTTATACTTACTAAGTTCCTACGATTCTAATTGTACTTGCTTCATCCTGGTCTCCTCCAAATGTTCTTGCCAGTCCAAAGTCTGATATTTTTGGATTCATTTCATGATCTAACAGTATATTGCTAGCCTTCAAGTCTCTATGAATAACTCTGAGCCTAGAGTCTTCATGAAGATATAGGAGCCCTTTTGCAATCCCATTAATAATATTTAATCGTTGTTTCCAATCTAGTTGTGCACCCTTCACCATATCTGATGAGAAAATATAAAGCAGGTTTAAAAGCAATCCCATTAATAAAAAGCAGGTTCATTGTTGGGGAGTCATACCAAATAGGTGGAAATCAAGGCTTGAATTAGGCAAGTATTCATAGATAAGAAGCTTTTCATTTTGCTCAATGCAGCAAGCCAATAGTCTCACAAGGTTTCGATGCTGCAATTTGGCAATCAATATTATTTCATTTTTTAATTCCTCCACACCTTGAACCGATGTTTTTGAAAGCCTTTTAACAGCAATTTCTCTTCCATCAGCTAAAACACCCTAAAACATTTTTCAAATTTTCTGTGTAAGAAAGTTGTAAGGGAAGAAATCTAACAAATAAAATATATTAAGTATTATGTATGTTAATCTAGTTTATTACCTTGTAGACAGTTCCAAATCCACCTTTCCCTAATTTATATTCATCACTAAAATTATTAGTACTTTTCAGAATGGTACTCAAAGGCATCATTGATAGGTCAGTATTTCCGGTCTCCTCAATGTCAGACTGATCTTGAGTAAAGATTGGACTAAGATTTTGCCTGTAATTTCTTCTATCTGAAAAGATGGAATTATTAGAATAATTACAGGAATAAGGGAATTGTTAGGATGGGAAGTGTCACATGTAATCTATGGTGAATTGATGCTTGAAAACTGCTCAGAATTTCGGCACCTTTAACCTAAAGTTCGGGGTTCTCCATGTCTTTAGGAAAGAGAGAGTGACCAAATCGGTGCTAATTGACAAAATCAATACGTTTTCCTTGTTTTTTGTTGAACCTGCACCGATTGGATTACCCTCTCGATCCTAATAACGGATGGGACCATGAGGTTTTACTTGTGGAGACCAGCATTGGTCATTCTTAGAGTTTCAAATAACTTTCAAGCATTGGTCCACATTAGACCATGTGAGACACTTCTCCATCCTAAAAGCCACCTGCGATTGTAGATAGTTTCAAATTTAAGAACTATTGAGATTTAGAGATTACTTTTTCTATGCTTTAAGCAGCATAAATAGTATGTGCTCGAAGCGAGTAGAGCTGCTACTACTGTTCCGATTACTACAATGACTATTATGATCCATGACTTCGTTCCGTCCTTCTCTTTGGCTGCAATAACAAGACTGACCGATGTTAAATGAAGTACAAATATGAGGTGAATTCAAAGAAAAAGAAATAAAAATCATACCTTGTTGAGGCACAGGAGCATTAGAAACTGTATCATTTAGAAAGAACGGCTGAGTTTCATACATCATAATACAACTTGGAGAAAAAACTCTCCACACTTTCTTCTCCTCGCAACAATTCTCAACATCCTCGAGCATATTACTCAAACAAGTTCCGCATTCCTCACTAGTAATATCTCTACTACACTGCACCCAACCATACCTTCTTTGAGTACCATTTATGTTAAACATATGCGTACCAAACATTAAAGGTGTCCGTGACCCCATTTGTATCAAACCGTTCATCAAAATCCTCGCATCAGTATCAAATTCACCAGCACTAGTCAAGTTCTGTGTTGCATCAAACATAGGAATCCTCGGTCTTATAGTAAGGTTACCGAAGAAGTTCTGATTTGAGTACCTCAGAAGACAAAAAGGGTACCACAAAATTGCCGATGCATTATTAGGACAGTGTTGTTTCAGCAATCTGCTAGAGTTTTGGACACACGAATGGCAAAGAGTTCTATTAACATCACCACGGCACAGGTATTGTCCGTAAACTATGTTGTTTTGATCATTACCTGAAGTTCTATTTCCAAAACCATTGCTTGTAGCAGAATCTGATGATAATGAAGAGATTAAATTGTTGAGGTTTGTTTGATATGTTGTAGAGGGAGCAATAGAAGATTGGTCCAAACAAGCATATCTATAATCAAGTAGCTCTTGTGAATTGGTGTTGTTTTGGCCTACAACAAAATAGAAAAGGTATGTGAATTTGATGGTAAATAACCATAATAAATGAAACATTCTTCTGCTGCTACAATCACTGTTTCTGATCATTATAGTTTATATATGATGATACTTGTGCCTTAGAGGCCTTGATAATAATAATATATGATTAGTTTATGAAACATTTAATATGGATGTAACATTCACTTTATTATGTTAAAATAATCATAAAATGGCTGCCATGCAGTGCAAAATTTCTGACCATGAAACTCAGAATATTGAAGAATACTGTTAAACTTGGACTATATCAAAATAGTATTGCTAAACACAACTTTGCAAGTGGTGATTTATTTAATTATTATTACTTAAATTGGAAGAGTCTCATTCATATCAGAAAACGTGTCTGGGGTGGGCCAGGCAGAGAAATTTTGATATTGAAAAGTCATTAAGACAAGGAAGACTCCAAATTAAATCTTAGGGGTTGGTCTGGCGGTGAAGACTTGAGTTTTGAGAGGGTGCTTCTTTCAAGGTCTTAGGTTCGAATTCAGTCATATGCAAACAATTTCTGAGTTGAGTCACATCTATATAGAGTTTTGCTCTGATTTTAAACGGGCTATCCGCAAGTGGATGGTGAGATGGATTATCTTAGATTAGTCATATCAAGATTTAGATAAAAAAAAAATAAGGAAAAGGAAGAGTCCAAATTATTGAACATGTTGAAGTATTATAAAAAAAATTGTCAACTTTTAAGCCTTGATAAAAGAAGAGTAAAACAATTTTGAGTCTCCATTAGCCATGTTAATAATTAGTTTACTTTAATCAAATGTGACTTTATGATCACATCAATATGTCACGAATACAGTATTTCAGGTTTTTGGTCACCAAACTTACCAATTTCTACAACTTTTTTTTTAATATTATTTTTGCCTTGAATGTGACTTAGATACTGCCTCATCCAAAGAAGATAATAATAAAAATACTATAGCTGTTATCAAAGGAATACTATATGATGACATTGATTTTGTAATGATTCTGTGAAGTGTTTGATTCTTTTAAAATTGAATTGTTTGTCTCTAGAATTTATTTTATTTTAAGATAGAATTTATAGTTTGAGATTAAACCTGACTTTTACATTAAAATTTATTGTTCACCTCATTTTTACAAAAATTTATCAAAACATAAATCACTTCATCTTCAATTCACTTTTAATTAAAACCAATTTTGTAGAATCAATTAATTCAGAATCAATTTTTTTCATCAGAAAACTAATACACTTTCGGAGATAAACAAACACAAACATTTTTATAGCTTGAAAATGATTATTGTTACAAACATGGTTAAGACAGAGTGGCTAGATATGACCTCTATATGTATTATACAAACTCTGAAAGATTGTAAATGTATATGTATTAAGTTATTCAATCAGTTCAAAAATGAAGAGAAAGATAATTAAAAAAACAGGTTCATTGTTGGGAAGTCTTGGAAATCACGACTTGAATTAGAAGCCATTTGGATTGATGCAATTTTTTAGGATTCCGGAGGGGAAGTGGGGTATTATCTCTATGGATTTTGTGGCGGGTTTGTCAATGACCACAAAAGGGAGTGATTCAATTTGGGTTGTTGTGGATTCCGTAGGACTTACCGTCATACTTTGTTTAACCGGCTTTGGGTCGTTCGACTCGATTTTTCGAGTGGATTCCGTTTTTGATGTTTATTGAATGTTGTTTTGATGAATTTAGTCGGGAAATTATATAATTTAATTATTATGCTGAGTTATGATAAAAATGTGAGTTATGCTGAGATGTTTGGTTCAGAGAGGAACCATTGTTGTGGCCTTGTATTGATGATATTCATGTTGAGTTTTTAGGTTCAGAGATGAGCCAATGATGAGTATTGGAGTTGGTAGATTGAGACGAGTATTGCATTTGTTTGTTACATTAATGCATCATGTATATAGAAGATAGGAAACAAAATTTGGTCCAGTGTCGAGTCTCAGATTTAGATAGGAACCTGTGACGAGTCTGATGGTTCAGAGATGGAACCGGGTTCAAACAGACTTCTTAGTCATTTATCGCTTTTGAGTTTATTTTGTTTTTGGGTAAATTATCTGCATGTTATTAAATAAGTGTTTGGGGTTTAGGGTGTTACAAACGGGGCTCAAGAAGGCTTGCATTGCTGAATTTTTTAGAACGGCCTTCTGAGCGACTATCATTTCAAACAAAATTGGGAAAGAGGAAAGCCAATTTTGTTCAAGAGATGTTGACTATGGCTAAACCTTTTATGATCCTAGAATAAAAACTGACCACATGTTTCGATAACCTCACATCTAACGAGTCTCACTTCGATCGCCCATCTAGAAAAGCATCTCATAGGCGTGAGGATGATTCTGACTGAAACATGCAAGAGAAATATGACAGATACACTCGTTGACGGTCTCTTGTGAGAGGATTTATCAAAATACTGAATTTCAGAAGGCGATAACCTGACCTCCTTATCCCGTTAGAGAGACATCCCAAACAGACATATCAAAATACTATTGATTTCATAAAAGCCACAAACACAACACCGATGAATGCATCTAGCTGAAAGGTGTCATCAAAGAGCTGATAAAGAGAGGTCGACTGACTTAATACGTGCAAGGAGGCAAGCGAGACAGAAAAGAATCTCCTAGAGCAAAATCCCCCATCAAATACCACCACAGCAGGAACAAACGATGAGAACAAAGAGGCCAGCAAAGGCAAACATGCCTATATTGCTGCCATTACAGGAGGAGAATCTCCCCTCCAAATGGACGATGAAAAGGTAGATCACGTAGATGATGGTTGTTTGTCGTAAAGAAGGAAACACATATATGAAAATTCCCGACTATCCTATGCTGAGATTCCAAGACTCAGAAAAAGTTAGAGGTATCTAGAATGAAGTTTTCCCCCTCGTGATCATCGCTGTAATTTGGGAGTTTGACGTGTCTCGAATCCTCATCGATGGCTGCAATTTTTGTGACATCATGTACTCAGAGCTATTCGAGAAGAAGATGAACCTGGAAGAGAAAATTGTTGGCATACGAAGGCTCGGATTGACAAGCGTACAACGGAACCATAACCCACCTCTGGGGATATGTGGAACTAATAGTTTCCATTTGCAGCGAGGAAGACATTTAGGCAAGAATTTCTCAATGTCTTGTTGTTCCTTGCATAAGTGTATACAATTGCATCTTGGAAGGACCGTCTGCGACCATGCTAGACGTTGTTTCCTCACTGGTCCATCTCAAATTGAAATACCAAAACTTACGAGGAGTACCAACCACCATTAATGCTGACTTAGAGGGAGCAAAGAAAATATACCAAACTCTCCAAAAAGATCAAGAATAAGGCATATCCATGGAGCTCAACGTCACTTCCCTAATCAGATAACTCAACAGGATGAGTATTAACCCTTCAAAAAGTGGCAAAAGTGGCCATAAGGAGCGAATAGATAAGCGGTGGTCACCATTTCTGATTATGTTTTGTATTCCTCAATCATACCAAATGCTCTACTTAAACGGGCTATCTGCAAGTGGATGATGAGATTGATTATCTTAGATTAGTCGTAAGATCGGATATCAAAATTTAAGAAAAATAAGAAAAAAGAAGAGTCCAAATTATTGATCATGTTGAAGTATTATAAAAAAAATTGTTAACTTTTAAGACTGCATAAAAGAAGAGTAAAATATTTGAGTCTCCATTAGTCATGTTAATAATTGAGTTTACTTTAATCAAATGACTTTTATGTTCATATCAATATGTCATTAATACTATGTTTCAGGTTTTTGGTCACCAAACTTACCGATTTCTACAACTTTTTTATATTATTTCTGCCTTGAATGTGACTAGATACTGCCTCATCCAAAGAATCCAAGAATTAATAAAAATACAATAGCCGTTATCAAAGAAATAATATATGGTGGCATTGATTTTGCAATGATTTTGAAGTGTTTGATTATTCTAAAATTGAATTGATTGTCTTTAGAATTGATTTTATATTTGAAGGTAGAATTTGTAGTTTGAAATTAAACTTGATTTTTACGTTAAAATTTATTGTTCACCTCAATTTTTACATGAATTTATTAAAATATAAATTATTTCATCTTCAATTCACTTTTAATTAAAATCAATTTTATAGAATCAATTAATTCATAATCAATTTTTTTCATCAAAAAACTAAATAAATGCTCGGAGATATAAACACACGCAAACATTTTTATAGCTTGAAAATGATTATTATTACAAACATGGTTAAGAGAGAGTGGCTAGATATGACCTCTATATGTATTATATAAACTCTGAAAGATTGTAAATGTATATGTATTAAGTTATTCAATCAGTTCAAAAAAGAAGAGAAAGATAATTTAAAAAGCAAGTTCATTGTTGGGGAGTCATGGAAATCACGACTTGAATTAGAAGTCATCTGGATTTATGCAACTTTTGAAGATTCCTGTGTGAAAGTGGGATATTATCTCTACAGATTTTGTGGTGGGTTTGTCAACGACCGCAAAAGGGAGTGATTTAATTTGGGTTGTTGTGGATAGACTGACTAGGTCAACTCATTTTGTTCTGATAAAGTTCAGTTACTCGTTGTAGAATCTAGCAGAGATCTACATCAGTGAGATTGTAAAACTGCATGGTATTCATTCGGGTATTGTTTCAGATAGAAATCTGAGGTTCATGTTATGTTTTTGGGAGAGTTTACAAGAAGCCTTGGGAATAAAGTTGAGGTTGAGTTCTGCTTGCCATCCGCAGACGAACGGTTAGACAGAAATGACTATCCAATCTTGGGAAAATTTGTCGAGGGCTTGTGTTTTAGAGAAAAGAGGTAATTGGGATAGTTACTTGTCGTTGATTGAGTTTACCTATAACAACAATTTTCATTATAGTATTGGAATGACACCTTTTGAAGCTTCGTATAGTAGGTGTATGACACCTTTGTGTTGGTATGAGTTAGGTGAAAATTTGATGCTTGGACATGAGGTTGTTAAGCAGACTACTGAGAAGGTTAAGATGATTTAGGAGAAGATGAAGCCATCGCAAAGCAGATAGAAGAGTTATCATCGGTGACCGATGTTGGTCATGCGTTGAAGTCTTGAAAGCTCACACCATGTTTTATTGATCTGTATCAGATCCTTCAGAAAGTAGGAGATGTGGTCAACAGAGTTGCCTTACCATCGTCTCTTTCGAATCTTTATGATGTCTTTCGTATGTCTCAACTTCGAAAGTATATTCCTGATCCGTCCCATGTGATCCAATTGGATGATGTGCAAGTGAGAGAGAACTTGACTATTGAGGCATCACCCTTGCAGATTAAGGATCGAGAAGAGAACACTTGAAAGGCAAAAGGATTGTTTTGGTTAAGGTGGTGTGGGGAGGACTTGTTGGAGGAAGCGCGACATGAAAGCTGGAGAGGCAGATGAGAGTGTCTTATTCAGAGCTGTTTCTTTCTGGTAACTTTTTAGGGTGAAAATTCTTTAAGTGGAGGAGAGTTGTAACACTCTGATTTTCGTTTATTTTATTTTAATTGAGTTTAAAATGATTTATATTATTTGATTCGAGTGCACTATTTAATTATTGGTATTTTGAGGATGGGTAGAGTTTTATTAGAATTATCATTAATTTTAATTATTTAAATAATAGAAATAATGAGAAATTGAGCTTTGGGGAGGAAATTAAAAATAAGGAAAATGGTGGAATTGGTAAGAGTTTAGGGAGTTAGTGAATTAATAAAAAATACTAGGGTTTTATTTAAATAGATAATGGAATTAGAGTTAGGGTTTATATTTAGGAGAATTAGTTGACAGCAGAGTCAGAGAGAGCCCTAGAAGAGCAAGAAGTAGGAGAAGAGAAAGATTCAATTGTTGTAACTTGAAGCTTACTGCAAATTCGAGGTAAGGATAAAGGGATTGTTCATGATATGGGTGTTTAGGGCATAAAGAATGTAGATGATTTCTTGTTCTCTTTCTCTTTTCTTTCAATTTTTCTTCCATTGATGAAATTGTTGATTCTGATACGGTTTGAGCAAAACTTCTCTTGATTGTTGTGATATGTTGTGAATTTCGTGTTGTATTGGTGACTGATTTTTGTATGAAACCGTATGTGAAATTCTGAGTTTTGATGTTCATGTTGATGTGCTTTAAAATGATGGACATGTTAATGGTTTTGTGGTCAATCGATGATATGAATGACTTATCTGTGTAAAATCGATGTGTTCAATGTTGTATAAATAATGAATGATGATGTACTATGAGCTTTGGGCTTTTTGGTATGGAAATCGAAGCTTTGAAAGTGCTCCAATGGTGAAAATGCAAAAGTCTGGGTTCTGCACAGTGATGACGAACCTCACATTCGTGACAGGCCAACTGTCACTGTGTTGGCAAGGCTGACTAGCGTCAACGGGATTATGGGCCGAACATCATGGAACTCAGGGACAAGTTCTTTACCAGGCGTCAGCGAGGTGACAATTTGGGGATAGAGAATCGTGACGGGTAGGTGTGACGATCGTCATTCCCGTAGGAATGACCGTCATACCTTGTTTAACCGACTTTCGGTCGTTCAACTTGACTTTTCGAGTGCATTCTGTTTTTTATGTTTATTCAATGTTGTTTTGATGTTGTTGATAAATTTTGATAAGTTTTGTCGAGAAATTATATAATTTAATTATTATGCTGAGTTATGATAAAAATGTGAGTTATGCTGAGATGTTTGGTTTAGAGAGCAATCATTGTTGTTCCCTTATATTGATGACATTCATATTGAGTTTTTAGGTTGAGAGATGAGCCAATGACGAGTATTGGAGTTAATGGTTTGAGACGAGTATTGCATTTGTTTGTTGCATTAATGTATCATGTATATCGGAGATAAGTAACATAATTCGTTCTAGTGTCGAGTCTCAGGTTCGGGCAAGAACCTGTGACGAGTCTGATGGTTCAGAGAAGGAACCAGGTTCAAACAGACTTCTTAGTCATTTATCACTTTTGAGTTTATTTTAGTTTCCGCGTGTCGCTATGATAGTTTAACACTGAGATGAGGTTACCTTTTTGTTTTGTGTTCTGAGAGTTATTGAACTATTTCTTTTATGATTTAGAATGAAGTTGATATTTAATTATGAAAAAGTTAAAATTGAGTTGTTATTATTTGCTGCTGCTATAATATGATAATTGAGAGAGATGTTTATGCTGAGGAAATGTGACACCATGTTTTTGAGTAAATTATCTGCATGTTGTTATTAAATAAGTGTTTGGGGTTTAAAGTGTTACAAACGTGGCTTAAGAAGGCCTGTAGTGCTAAATTTTTTAGAACAACCTTCTTAGCGACCATCCATTCAGACAAAATTTGGAAAGAGGAAAGCCAATTTTGTTCAAGAGATGTTGACTATGGCTAAACCTTTTATGATTCTAGAATAAAAACTGACCACATGTTTCGATAACCTCACATCTAGCGAGTCTCACTCTGATCGCCCATCTAGAAAAGAATATCACAAGCGTGAGGATGATTATGGCTGAAACATGCATGGGAAATATGACAGATACACTCGTTGACAGTCTCTCATGAGAGGATTTATCAAGAGTATGTAAATACTGAATTTCAGAAGGCGGTAACCCGCCTCCTTATCCCGTCAGAGAGACATCCCAAACAGACATATAAAAATACCATTGATTCCAAAAAAGCCACAAACACAACACCGATGACTGCATCTAGCTGAAGGGTGTCATCAAAGAGTTGATAAAGAGAGGTTGACTGACTTAATACGTGTAGGGAGGCAAGCGAGACAGAGAAGAATATCCTAGAGGAAAATCCCCCATCAAAGACCATCACAACAGGAACAAGCGATGAGAACAAAGAGGACATCAAATGCAAACATGCCTATATTGCTACAATTACAGGATGTGAATTTCCCCTCCAAAGGAACGATGAAAAAGAAGATCGCATAGATGATGGTTGTCTATCGTAAAAAAGGAAACACACGTGTGAAAATTCCCGACCGTCCTATGTTGAGATTCCAAGACTTAGAAAAAGTTAGAGGTATCTAGAATGGAGTTTTTCCCCTCGTGATCATCGCCATAATTAGGGAGTTTGACGTATCTCTAATCCTCATCGATGGCATCATTTTCTATGACATCATGTACTCGGAGTTATTCGAGAAAATGGACCTGGATCAGAGAAAATTGCTGGCATTCGAAGGCTCGGACCGCCAAGCGTTCAACGGAACCATAACCCATCCCTGGGGATATGTGGAACTAATAGTTTCCATTTGCAGTGTGGAAGACATTCAAGCAGGAAGTTATCAATTTCTTGTTGTTCCTTGCACGAGTGTATACAATTGCATCTTGGAAGGACCGTTTGTGACCATGCTAGACATTGTTTTCTCACCGGTCCATCTCAAATTGAAATACCAAAACCTACAAGGAGTACTAGCCACCATTAATGCTGACTTAGAAGGATCAAAGAGAATATACCGAACTCTCCAAAAAAGATCAGGGATAAGGCATATCCATGGAGCTCAACGTCACTTCCCTCATCAGATAACTCAACAGGATGGGTATCAACCCTCCAAAAAGTGGCAAAAGTGTCCATAAGGAGCAAATAGATAAGCGGTGGTCACCATTCCTGATTATGTTTTATATTCCTCAATCATACCGAATGCTTTACCTAAGCCATTTATCATTTGTATGCTTATATCAGTAAACAATAACAAGATAAAGTGATGTTTTCTAAGACATTCTTTTCTTTGTAAATATGCATAGCAACAGGAAATCATGGGTACGACCAAAGTGAAGGAAAATTGCGATCTAAACGCAGCGGAAAACAAAAATTTCCTTTAGTGATCCTTACGAATGAGCATGGTCAGTGATAGAATCGTTACCTCTTTGTGGCGATTCAGATCTTTGATGCAGCGATCACAAGCGTTGATGAAGTGCAACGCCTCTACTCAGTCCACACGAACAGCTTCCGGTCACAGTGCTAGCTGCTTACGAACGGAATTATTTGAGTGAGAGAAAAGAGAATCAAAAACGAAAATGCATCAAGTGAAAGCTTCATCACAAGGGTTCCTTTTATAGACTCTCTTGTGGGCTGCGGGCTAAAACCCAATTCACATGATCCATAATAATATTATATATTATTATAATAACTATTATTATAATAAATATATTTATTTTATTATTATTTTATAACCATTATAAAATAACAATAATTATTATTATATTATCCAAATTTCTATTTTTCACTTAAGTGCACCGTACCTTACGGTGTTCCTTTTTGATTTCTCTATCTCTCATCAAACTGTCCTTATGTGTGTGACCCTGTAGGATTTCGTAACGTTGGTAATTATATTAAATTATATATTTAACATAATAAACAGTAAGCGGTATCTAGCAACACATCACTGCTACCCAAGTCACGAAAATGTCATGTGATCTGACAAAACCTTTTTCGTGATAATATATGTTTGTACAATTACCCTTTTGCCCCTATGTCTATATTGAACACAAGGCATACACTGTGTCATCCTTGTCCAGTTCAATATTGGGCCCTTAGACATTTCTCCTGTTATGCAGGATTGGCAAATTCCATCTAGGACACTCATGTCCCTCAGCATGCTTCGTGGAGTGCCCATCAACTGTCTTTATGATCATCCAGTTACGGATAATGTTTGATCAGCAATAAAGCACCCGACTCTACATCTAGGGTCCATAGTGGTTTCAGGTCGAAGGGTGGTAATACACCATTATCACCATGAGAATAACTTATGACACTTTGCATAACATACTATGTAGTATTCTCATAGCGGGTCAATCCGGTATAAATATTACTCCTAATATTTATACCTATGTCAAGACTTGATAACTCTTTATCTATGATCCATGAGATGTGATCATCAGTCTATCTTCATAATAGTCTCAATGCTTTTAATGTTATCCCACTTTGCAATAAAGCTTGACTACGGATATTTTAAGAATAATGTCTTTATGTTTAATGGGATCTCATGATTAAGTCACACTTAACATTTCATTAAACAGACTAACTATTCTAGGGACTTTATTATTCTGAAAGACAAACATAATAAAGAAATACCTTTTATTATTAAACGAATAATCCGATACAAGTACCAAAAAGTATTGGCCTCTAGGGCTTACACCAACAATCTCCCACTAGCACTAGAGCCAATTAGGCATACCCTTAATACCCATAGATCTAGTATGACCATCATGCTTCTGTTGCGCAAGAGGCTTTGTTAATGGGTCAGCGATATTGTCAAGTGTAGGTACTCTGCATATCTTCACATCTCCCCGATCGATTATCTCTCGAATGAGGTGATAACGCCTAAGTATGTGTTTGGATCGTTGGTGAGATCTAGGCTCCTTAGCTTGTGCGATAGCACCATTGTTATCACAATATAAACCAATGGGATCCACAATGCTAGGGACTATGCCAAGTTCACTAATGAACTTCTTGATCCAAACAGCTTCCTTTGCTGCATTTGAGGCAGCAATATACTCGGCCTCAGTTGTAGAATCAGCAACTGTTTCTTGCTTTGAACTTTTCCAGCTCACAGCGCCACCATTGAGACAGAACACATAACCAGATTGTGATCTAAAATCATCCTTATCTGTCTGGAAGCTAGCATCAGTGTAACCAATTACATCAAGCTCTTCCTGACCTCCATATATCAAGAATGAATCCTTAGTCCTTCTCAAGTACTTAAGGATATTCTTGACAGCTACCCAGTGAGCATCACCGGGATCAGATTGGTACCTACTCGTTGCACTTAATGCATACGAGACATCTGGTCGAGTACATAACATGGCATACATGATAGATCCTATTGCAGATGCATATGGAATCTTATTCATGCGATCCCTTTCTTCCTTAGTTGAAGGGGATTGTGTTTTTGATAAACACAGACCATGTTGCATAGGTATGAATCCTTTCTTGGAATCATGCATATTAAAGCGTCTCAACACTTTATCTATGTATGTACTCTGACTTAGGCCAAGCAGTTTTTGTGATCTATCTCTATAGATCCTAATTCCTAATATATAGGCTGCTTCACCTAGGTCTTTCATAGAAAAACAATTCCCTAACCAAGTCTTCACTTGTTGCAAGGTAGGGACATCGTTTCCAATGAGTAATATGTCATCTACATATAATACCAGAAACACGATCATGCTCCCACTAACCTTCTTGTAGACACAAGGTTCATCTTCATTTTTGATGAATCCATATTGTCTTACGGTTTCATCAAAACGAAGATTCCAGCTTCTGGAAGCTTGCTTCAATCCATAGATTGATCGCTGTAACTTGCATATCTTTTGGGCATCTTGTGGTATGTCAAATCCTTCAGGTTGTGTCATGTACACATCCTCAAGAAGATTCCCATTAAGGAAAGAAGTTTTGACATCCATCTGCCATATTTCATAATCATGATATGCAGCGATGGCAAGTAAAATCCGAACAGATTTAAGCATTGCAACTGGTGAAAAGGTTTCATCATAGTCAACCCCATGAATTTGTTTATAGCCTTTTGCAACCAGTCTTGCTTTATAGGTATGTACCTTACCATCCATGTCAGTCTTCTTCTTGAAGACCCACTTGCATCCTATAGGGTTAACTCCTATAGGAGGTTCTACCAATGTCCAAACCTGGTTTGTGTACATGGAATCCATTTCAGATTTCATGGCTTCTAGCCACTTCTCAGACTCAGGACCAGTTATGGCCTCTTTGTAGGTCACAGGCTCATCTTGATCCATGAGTAATACCTCACCCTGATCACTTATGAGATATCCATATCACTCAGGTTGGTGACGTATCCTGCTTGACCTACGCTGGTCTTGTTCTTCTTGAGCAGGTTGCTCTTCCACAACTACTTGTGTTTCCCGCTCTAGTTCCTCCATAGGTGTTTCAATGTTTTGTGATTCTTGAATTTCTTCAAGCTCTATTTTCCTCCCACTGTTTCCTTTGGAAATAAAATCCCTTTCCAGAAAGACTCCAGTTCGAGCGACAAACACTTTGCCCTCAAAAGGATTGTAGAAGTAATATCCTCTTGTTTTTTTAGGATACCCCACAAATAAGCATTTGTCAGATTTGGGCTCAAGCTTGGTTGAAATTTGTCGTTTGACGTAAACCTCGCAACCCCAAATCTTCATGTAAGACATATGTGGTTTCTTACCACTCCATATCTCATATGGTGTCTTATCAACCTTTTTGGATGGAACACGGTTAAGTGTGTAAGCTGCTGTTAATAATGCATGTCCCCAAAAGGAGTTTGGAAGATCGACGTGACTCATCATGGATCGGACCATGTCTAACAAGGTTCGATTTCTTCTCTCAGATACACCATTCCATTGTGGTGTTCCAGGAGGAGTAAGTTGGGATAGAATCCCATACTCTTTTAGATGGTCATCAAATTCTAGGCTTAAATATTCACCGCCTCGATCTGATCGAAGAACTTTAATATTCTTACCTAGTTGGTTTTGTACTTCATTCTTGAATTCCTTGAACTTTTCAAAGGACTCAGATTTGTGTTTCATTAAATACACATATCCGTATCTACTGAAGTCATCAGTAAAAGTGATGAAGTACTGAA
The DNA here is from genome assembly GCA_963859935.3 of Lathyrus sativus. Lineage (NCBI taxonomy): Eukaryota > Viridiplantae > Streptophyta > Magnoliopsida > Fabales > Fabaceae > Lathyrus > Lathyrus sativus. The sequence continues at coordinate 15,240,323 of OZ012739.1, read as the reverse complement.
AACCTCCTCTGGCTGGTATGTTCAGTGGTCCACATACATCAGTATGTATGAGTGCCAAAAGATCATTAGCCCTTTCACCTTTTCCTGTGAATGGGGACTTTGTCATCTTTCCAATTAAACAAGATCTGCATGTCTCATATGATTCATAATCAAAAGAGTCCAAGAGTCCATCTTTATGGAGTTTGGAAATACGTTTCTCATTTATGTGGCCTAATCGACAGTGCCAAAGGTAAGTTGGATTCAACTCATTAGGTTTCAACCTTTTAGTATTAATGTTATAAATTGGCATTTCAAGATCAAGGACATATAGTCCATTATTCATTTTTGCAGTAGCATAGAATATATCATTCAAATAAATGGAGCAACAATTGTTCCTTATTATGAATGAAAAACCAAACTTGTCCAAACAAGAAACGGAAATAATATTCCTGCTAATTGCAGGTACATAATAACAGTTCTCTAACTGAATTATTAAACCACTAGGTAAAGTTAAAACATAAGTTCCTACAGCTAAAGCAGCAACCTTTGCTCCATTGCCAACTCGTAGGTCAACTTCACCTTTTGCCAAATTTCTACTCCTTTTTAGCCCCTGAATTTGAAGTCTCTACTCCATTATTCTTATCTTCCAGGTACTTTGGGCAATTTCTCTTCCAATGTCCGGTCTTACCGCAATGGAAGCAAGTGCCCTCCTTTGCTATTCCTCCACTAGGCTTCAAAACAGGAGGAGTGGGTTTGGGTTTGGCAACTTCCTTGCCTTTCCCTCTACCACCCTGTTTGATGGGCCTCTTGTTCTGTTTCTTTCCATTACTGACCATCAGAATGGATTTCCCTTTTGTCTTCATATTCTGCTCAGCAGTTCTCAACATGCCTAGCAGTTCTGGAAGACTTTTGTCCAAGTCATTCATATTGAAATTCAGGACAAACTGACTGAAGCTCTCTGGCAACGATTGCAAGATCAGATCAATCGCAAGTTCCTTTCCAAGGGGAAACCCTAATCTGTCAAGGTTCTCCACATACCCAATCATCTTGAGTACATGGGGACTTACAGGGGCTCCCTCAGCTAACTTGCTGTTAAAAAGGGACTTTGAAACCTGAAACCTCTCATTTCTTGCTTGCTCTTGATAAAGCGTTTTCAGATGTTCGATCATATCGAACGCAGACATGTTCTCGTGTTGCTTTTGCAACTCAGAGTTCATGGTAGCAAGCATGAGGCAAGCGGTTTCATTGGCATCATCGAAATGCTTCTTATAAGCATCTCTTTCTGCCTTTGGTGCAGAACTAGGAGGTTCCTCCTCAGGAACTGGTGTCTCCAAGACATACAGCTTCTTATCGTGCTTGAGGACAATCCTCAGATTACGGTGCCAATCCAGGAAATTTGTCCCAGACAATTTTTCCTTATCTAGGATGGATCGCAAAATATTGTTCGATGTGTTTGTTGTCATGGTAATCTACAAGAGAAATATGAAAATATAAGTATCATTAAAACAACATATTTAATTAGGCCTTTAATCAAATATGCTCCCACTATTTTATTCAAAACAAATGACCCTCATCATTTGATTCGGAAAATCCCGTTGGAAGACTTTCTAGTGGGTCGAGATCCATGTTTCACTTTGTTTTAAGTCAGCGTTAGGCTGATTACACAAAACTAAGTTATTTAGGTAGGAACTCCTTCCAATTGTATCTCATACAACTCTCGAATATTTTTAATTGGGTGAATAACTCCTTATTCTGATCCATCACATGAATCATTCCCAATTCTTGCTTCTAAACATATATAATCTTATTATAATTTGTTTAGTTAAGTTTGACCCATTGTTTTAGCAATTGGATATTACAATTATCCCATCACACCTTACTAATATAGAACATGCACCTCGCGTAGGCGAAACCTACAATGCTCGATACTAGTCTTGATGAGTGCTAAAAATTGGAAAGCATAAACTTAATATTTAATTTTGAGGGAATTTGTTATTAGTTTGATCTCACCGGCTTCACATGCAAAACGTCTCTCACATGCATCAACATACAATTACATGCATCAACATACATATAAAAAAGATACAATTATGGCCCCTAACGCAATTGTTCTCTCAAGCCAATGAGAGAACCTAAGCTAACCTAATAACGATCTAAGCTTCTCCAAGCATGATCTCCAAGGTTATCCTCCTTTAATATTGAATACTTCCTCCTTTTTTTTTCATAACATAATATTACATTACATACAAGAAAACTCGTTTTACATACGAGGGAGTGAGATGAGAAAAGAAGTTACATAAAGAGATTGAGAGAGAGGCACGACACGCAGGCCGTATTCAAAATTCCCAAAACAATAATAAAGGAAAAACTAAGGCCATAACTGATCACCACAAATAAATAATAATAAACACACTTTTATTATTAGTTTAAAATTCCGATAATTAAATAAACTAAATTAAATTTCGACTGATTGATCACACTTTGCAGACTTAGCCGGGGGTTCCGCTGCCCGGTCAGCGGACGGTGGTTCCGCCCCGGCGAAATTTTTTTATGAACACTTCATTGTATTTCACGTCGTTTCCTGCACAACTTTTGTGCATTTACAACCCCAACCGGAAAAGTCTGCGGCAATACAACACTTGTACTGCCATTAATCCTAATGCAACAATTTCATGCCGTCAAACACAACTCGATTGATAACTCAATATGATAGATCAACATGTCATTGCTTCACCATACTAACGTCGGATTCCGAAGCGAATGAAAATGATGATCTTTCAAAAAGAATTACAATCCTTATGTGATTGAATGGATGAAATCAAAACAGTATATCCCATATACCATCTTTGCATCAGAATTTCTTATATCTTATATAAAAGTGATCGATCTAATTGTGTAACCTATGGATGATCAATGTATCGCACAACTTCACCATACTAATGTCGGTTTCTGAAGCATAATCAACATCAATCATCCAAATCGTACACAACAGATGCCAAATTTAATTAATCGTTTATTGTTAAATTCATTCTGTGTTTTAATCGAATCAAATACAGAAAAGACGGAAATTTAACAGCTATCAGATCCATGGTTTCGTAAGTGGCTCTGATACCACTGAAGGAAAATTGCGATCTAAACGCAGCGGAAAACAAAAATTTCCTTTAGTGATCCTTACGAATGAGCATGGTCAGTGATAGAATCGTTACCTCTTTGTGGCGATTCAGATCTTTGATGCAGCGATCACAAGCGTTGATGAAGTGTAACGCCTCTACTCAGTCCACACGAACAGCTTCCGGTCACAGTGCTAGCTGCTTACGAACGGAATTATTTGAGTGAGAGAAAAGAGAATCAAAAACGAAAATGCATCAAGTGAAAGCTTCATCACAAGGGTTCCTTTTATAGACTCTCTTGTGGGCTGCGGGCTAAAACCCAATTCACATGATCCATAATAATATTATATATTATTATAATAACTATTATTATAATAAATATATTTATTTTATTATTATTTTATAACCATTATAAAATAACGATAATTATTATTATATTATCCAAATTTCTATTTTTCACTTAAGTGCACCGTACCTTACGGTGTTCCTTTTTGATTTCTCTATCTCTCATCAAACTGTCCTTATGTGTGTGACCCTGTAGGATTTCGTAACGTTGGTAATTATATTAAATTATATATTTAACATAATAAACAGTAAGCGGTATCTAGCAACACATCACTGCTACCCAAGTCACGAAAATGTCATGTGATCTGACAAAACCTTTTTCGTGATAATATATGTTTGTACAATTACCCTTTTGCCCCTATGTCTATATTGAACACAAGGCATACACTGTGTCATCCTTGTCCAGTTCAATATTGGGCCCTTAGACATTTCTCCTGTTATGCAGGATTGGCAAATTCCATCTAGGACACTCATGTCCCTCAGCATGCTTCGTGGAGTGCCCATCAACTGTCTTTATGATCATCCAGTTACGGATAATGTTTGATCAGCAATAAAGCACCCGACTCTACATCTAGGGTCCATAGTGGTTTCAGGTCGAAGGGTGGTAATACACCATTATCACCATGAGAATAACTTATGACACTTTGCATAACATACTATGTAGTATTCTCATAGCGGGTCAATCCGGTATAAATATTACTCCTAATATTTATACCTATGTCAAGACTTGATAACTCTTTATCTATGATCCATGAGATGTGATCATCAGTCTATCTTCATAATAGTCTCAATGCTTTTAATGTTATCCCACTTTGCAATAAAGCTTGACTACGGATATTTTAAGAATAATGTCTTTATGTTTAATGGGATCTCATGATTAAGTCACACTTAACATTTCATTAAACAAACTAACTATTCTAGGGACTTTATTATTCTGAAAGACAAACATAATAAAGAAATACCTTTTATTATTAAACGAATAATCCGATACAAGTACCAAAAAGTATTGGCCTCTAGGGCTTACACCAACACAAAGACATTGGTTCCTGACACACATAAAATCGGGGGTGATGTTGGAGACGTTTTATACGTCTAGCTAAAGCAATCAATTCTCACATAAAGTCAAGGGTGTTGTCAAAGATGCTTTGTACGATCGACTAAAGCAATCAATTCCCTACATAAAATCAGGGGTATTATTGGAGACACTTTGTACGTTCGACTAAAGCAACCAATTCGCCACATAAAGTCAGGAGTGCTGTCAGAGACCCTTTTTACATCTGGCTAAAGCAATCAATTACCCATATAAAGTTAGGGGGTGTTGTCAGAGACACTTTATAAGTCCGACTAAAGCAATTAATTCTCCATATACAGTTATGGATGACGTCGGAGAGCCGACCCTTGGTCAGAAATGACCCTAGTGACGTCAAATAAATTTTGAGGGAGGTCTTCAAAGTTCACAAAGATTTGAAGCTATACATCCGGAATCACGCCAAATACCTCGAAAAGGTACCAAAAAGTTAAAACTTTGTATCATTTCTTTCATTGTCATAGTACGACCAATTAACTTTAAGGGAAGACATCATACATTCGCAAAAAGATAAAATCCAAAGTCGTGCACTCGGGACAATATAAAAACACCTCACACATGTAATAAATCCTACTAGTGATAATAAGCATGTTATGTAGCATAGAACATACACATCTTGAGAGTATACATGTTGAACTTGATTGTCACGTCCATATTTGTGAACAAGAATCTCACTTACCTGAGTTTAAATAACTTAAAATCAACATTAAATCAATTTTTTGATTATGTTTAAAATAATATAATTGAAAAAAACGAGTTTACACAATTTCACCGTGAATAGCACAGTATACGTGAGTAGTATTGTATATTTTTACCATACACTAGAATAGATCTAGTATACGTTAACAATCACTGCAAAATTATACAACCACACGTGTGAATAGTAACCATATGCCGCAGCAGAAATAGAGACCGACACCAACAACTCTGATACCACTGTTGGATATCAGTGTAGCAAGATAAACATCACAAAATTAAGAGATCAAGGAGTAGGAAAATTGATACAAAATATTTACGTGGAAAACCCTCAACAAATAAGGGAAAAACAACGAGCACCGGTAGAAAATATTTTCACAAAGTGGAAGAAATTACAACACTTCTCTCTATATACAAGGAGATAGAAAATTACAATATCTCTTGCAATAGGAGAACACTCACTAAAAGAACCTTATAGGAGAAAATACAATATATTTTATCTCCCTAAATTTTCTTTTATGTTATGTTGCAATGTTTTGTGTTGTTGTGTTAGGAATGAGAAATGTGCCTCTATTTATAGGTGCTCATCTTCACAAAACCACGAGAGTTGTTACAAAATCACGGGTGATTCTTTTTTAGTCCATAATATATGACTATGACCATAGTCTTTGACATAGCGTACGAAAAACATCACAGAAGCCTAAATAAATGGTTTATCCCTTGAAACCATTGCTAATGACACCAATTTCAATTAATTATTCAAATCCTTGAAGTGATCAGATAGTAAAGAAATCAACATTAGCAATTAAGGCATGATAGGTAGGTTTGTTTTTTTGAAATATGTTGGTTGATGGACAACCCCATGTAATTTACGGCAAATGTGGCTACTAAGAGCATCATCTTCACCGTGTAGAAAATAGTGTTAACTAGGTTGGGATGAAAACTTACATCTGTTTCAATACATTTATCTATCATATATGTTTTCCACTTGTTTGATAGATGTCATGAGAAAAAGCATGTGAACAGAAAATTGTCCCAAGAGAAAAAATAAGACATACTCACATAAGATTTAAGGGGTTAGACGTTCAGGTGTGAGAGTTGGAAGAAGGTGTGCATGCAATGTAGCACGAACACCTTTAGAAATAGGTGTGTCGCGGTATCCAATACTTGTATGACACTCGTATGACACGTGTTGGAAAATTCAGACAAGTGTCTGAAAAATCAGACAAGTGTCCTGCAAAAAAATAGTTATTTTCTTGGATTCGGCATTCTTTAAATCGGTGTCCGACACTCATATGACATTCATACAACACTTGTCTAACAATTCATACAAGTGTTTTATAAAAAAAAAGTGTTTTATCTTTCTTTATCTCAACACACCTTATACATTTTTTGAACAAATCTCCTACATATCAAAATGGGTTAAACATATACTAAAGCAATGATATCAATGAAGAATTAAAGACGTTAATTTTGATTGATATAATTTTAACTCTTTAAACAAATGATGGAAAAATGAAACTCAAATACACACTACAAGAAAAACATATTTTAGCTACAAATATTTAGTGTCGACCTCGACTCCGATACTATTAGCATTGACGTAATGTCACTAATATCATACATATGGCAGCGTCGGTATCATATATATTTATATTATCAGTGTTGAAATGTTTGTATCTATGTCGTATCCCGTGGCTGAGTCGAAATTCGTGCTTCATAGTGTGCATGTGAAACTAAGAGCAAGGCAGTTGCGGCTCAGAGTTTTCAACATCTGAAGGGTTGTCACTAGGGTACTCCGACCTTGTCAAATTTTAACCTTTATTGATATTCATGCTTAAAATTGTTCTAACAACTTTAAGGATCATTAGCCATCTTAATTACAGGTTTAGAACATGAACACTATGAGTTTTAGGTCATTATTGGTTCATGATTCAATTCATGGAACCTCATGAGTCGAGTCACAAAACCTATATATGGAAAATTTTACCTACTTGAATCGATTCAAGTTTCTTCTGACTCAAGTCATGGCCTAAAAAAAGTCTGCGCTCAACTAATGCACATCCATGATTTGAGTCACAAAATCATTATCTCAGAAAAATGGCATTTTATCATCCAAAACTCATCTTCAAGTCTATATTTATCATCCATATCACCATGCATTTGAAGGATTTAATTTTATAATGATAGATACAAATTATAACATATATTTGATAATATGATTAAATCATGAACAACGTACCTTGTAAAATTGGAGAGAACGTTATCAGAAAGAGTATGAGAGGATTACCACTCTCATTGTCGTATAGGGCTTCAGATTATGTAAATCGTTTAATGGGATAACACTTAAATAACTAAATGGCTGAGGGTATAGACCTCTCATTGAGCTTAAATGAATGATCTAACTCATCATGATCCATTCAGACACAAAGTCCAGTTAAATAATTCAACAATAATTAGTGTTTATTTATAATTGACCATAATATAATTAATTAATAATTGATTATGTCAATCCGTATTTGATTGATTAATTAAATAATTAATCTAACTGTCTCCCACTTGGATGACAATATCAATTATTAAAATTTTTAACATTAGATTACTAACTATGGTCAAAACATTAATCAATTTAAAGAAAAGTAAGCTTCAACGTTGCATAAATTGTATCCAATAGAGAAAACAAATCATACATGTTAAAGACCCATGATGCCTTCAGAGTAACATATTTAAGTTAAGAAAAATATGTTATAAAGAATGACTCAAGCATATGAAAATGCTATTGATAAACTCCCACTAACCAAAAATATCATAAGACTTACTCATGTGTATAAGTCTATGGTCAGTGATTTTACTAATGAGTTTTCAAATTAAAGGTCAAAGAATATCACATGGGTCTAAGAATAGTAATTACATATAGGGACGCCTTATTACGAGAGTAATTACATTTAATCATAAGTACTTTCATAACACAATTTCATACTCGATAAGATAAAAATTTATTAAGACCCACTAATCCAAAAAGATAAGAATTTATTAGGGCTCACTAATTTTAAATACTTTGATTGAACAATGCGATGTTATTTAATGCAAAACTATACAAATAATTGATTGTATAATATAATCATTTCAGCCACATATTTTGTACATAAATAAAATATAGCATTAATTAGATAATTTCACATGAAAGAATATGATGGTCATATAAAATATTGATCATCTTTTGAGTGAGATCAAATCTATATAATTTTAAAGAGAATATAGGATTTTATACAATATATTAATAACTCACTCAAAATTCAAATGTTACAACTACACACATTTGAGAAACATATTATGTTATACTCAACGGAAAAATATGAGACTTTAATTTAATTAACATTGAAGATATACCATAAGCATAAGACTATAATATTCTCAATGTAAATTTCCATAATCTAATATTATATTAAATAAATAATATTTGATTCTCATTTCTATACAATTGACATGTTAAATTCTCTCATTTGATAGAGAATAATAGTTGAGTTATTAATTAACGATTTTAAAAATATTTAAACAAATACTCAAATATTTTCTCTATCACACATTGATAATGTCAAGTAATGTCAAATCGATATGATATATCTATCACTTACGTAATGCATAGAGAATTGAAATTCATTAAAATAAAAAAGATTTAAAATAAATGAGTGGATTTTATTTAATTAAAATAACTTTACATATCTTTAAAAGAAAATTTCATTTATTATAATCTCAAATAAGAATATCAATAGTAATAAATAAGAAGTATTACAACAATGTACAAATTGTATGCCACTAAAAAATTCTAATATTCATAGAGTATTTGCACCATAATTGACATTAGTATAAAATTAGAAGTACAATGAACAATAATAAATTATATTAATGATAACATATTGATATAGTATAACTATTATTAATATAAAATTTATTATAATTATAATTAATATGATTATTTTATTAAATAGAAATTATGCAATTATATTCACGATATGTGAGTTACAATCGTACAAATTAATAATAATTATATTTTATTTAAAATAAAATTTATATAATTGTATCTATGATAAGATGATTACAATTATACAAATTAAAAGTGATTATATAGTTATTCATAATAAATCTCTCAAAAAAATAAGATTTCAAATATACTCACAAAATGAAATTTGTATTTATTGATTTATTTGAATATATATAATAAAAAATTAATTTATGAAAATAAATAAAAAGTTTTAATTTTAAAATATTCTGAAAAATATTCAATTCATTTTATATAATTGCAGTCTAAATAATTTTAAGAGAATAGTTAATATCATACACAAATTTCTCCTTATATACAATTATATAATAAATCACATAAGATTTAAAAATAATAAATAAATTACAATTAAACTCGTAAAGAATGTGACATTCATCTTTACCCAAAAAATTATGTTGATGACTTATACAATATTAGAGTGTCATCTCAAATAATTTATAAATTAACAACAGATTATTTTAATAAAATAAATGACTAAATAAAAAGTTAAAGATGATATTTAATTCAATGTAGTTATAGAGTTAATAATAAAATATTTAATATAAAAAATCAACAAAATGAGTCTAATATTTATAGAAATCATAACACTTAAATAAAATAATTAATATTAGTGTTACTACAAATCAAATTTATTTTCATAAAAGAAATTCTAGGCTCAAATCCTTTTTTAAAATATACAATTAAAATATTATAAAATTCTCATGTAAATTAATCATTAAATATGTGAAGAGTGGATTGAATCAAAAGATTACAAACTTAGAATTAAAAAATATCATGATTTTTTTTCATAAATAAATTTTTTAGAATTTTTATTTACTAGAGTATAATTTAATGCAAATTTTAAGAATGTCAATTTGAAATATTATATGATTCTTACATTGATTAATTATCAAATATTTAAAGATTTCATAAAATAATTTAAATTCCATAAATAAAATATATAAATTTTAAATCAAACAAATATTCTTGATTGGAACATAAAAAAATTTAATCTTAAATAAAATCACAAATTTTTTAATAAAATAAAATATTAAATTAATTGACACTAAATTTCAACAATTTAACAATTTAAAATTACACATTCTTTAAAAAAAAATGCACGCATATGTGGTACATATTTGAAAGGCTTCGTCTTCATGACCTAAATATTCTAAAATTGGGTCACATATATTCAAAGATCACCCACATGAAACTCATCATTAAATTAATAAAATATTGTGTTTATTAATGATTAAGGAAAATTTTCATGAAATTTAGAATCATCAAGATTAATGAGAGAATTTGCAAATCAAAAACTATTTTTTACATTAAACATATAATAAAAAATAAAAAGAATGCTATGATTCCATATTATGTAAACAATTACATTCTAAATTACGAGTATTCATGGATATGGGTTAACCCGCAAACCCAATCCAACACTTATTTTAACTCAACCCAACACTTATTTTAATCCAACCCAATCATGTACGAGTTCAACCCGAACCAACTCATTTAAATTCATTGGTATTTGGTTAGGGTAACGAGTTTAGAATTTTGAATCCACGAACCAGCAAACCCAACCCATTAATATGTCATGTTATTTTTATTTTATTTCTGTTCCGGTGTGGGCCTCACCTCGGCAGGCCCAATACCAAATACGGCCCAACAGGCGAACTGAGCACACCTGGCACACGCCCCTTCGGACGAGCAGGACCGTCCGCCGGGCACAAACCATCACGCCGCATCCCCTTCATCGTCCGTCACACCAGACGAGCGAGACTACCCGGGCTCCCTCCGCGGGAGAATAACGTGCTCGGCGCACGTTCTCCACGTGCTCCCCTCCGCGGGGACACGTCATCGGCCAACCGCCCACCTCCGAAAGAGCAGGTCAAACCCACTTTCCGGAGATCTAGGAGCGGTTGAACTAGGGCGAAGACCACGTCCTGGTCTTCACTACGCCACGTAAGCCCTAGCAGTCATTAGGGTTGGGCCTGGTCGTCTGGCCCACCTCGAATGACCGTTGGCCCAGCGCTGGGGTCTCTCTATAAATACCCTCTTCTTCAAGAGGGTCAGGTAACTCTTCTTGCCCCCTTTTCTGTACTATTGCTTCCTCTCTGTCCAACTTCTTACTTGGGCGTCGGAGTGTTTTGCAGGTACACCCCCTCCTCGTTCTTACCTCGGCGAACAGATAACCGTCCGGCGAAGCGTGGCCAGTCCGTGATCCCTCCTGATCAGGTCAGATCAGTGGCGCCGTCTGTGGGAACGGAAACTTCCCCGTTACTCCGAGCAGAAAAACCAAAAGTTTCACCAAACCTCCACGGTCATGGCCAGCCCACGCCGCGATGACACTCCGCACGATCTCGCGCTCAACACTGCCACCAACGGGAAGCAGGTAGGAACGGCGCGCCTGAATGAAGCCGACGAAAGAGACGGGCAAACTGCCTCACCATCGTCCGAGGAAAGGCCCCTGCATGCCGACCATCGCCCCCCGAGCCCGCCGGCATTCCACCCCGTTCCCATCCCGGCGGGAGCGGACCCCACGGTAGCCGCCCTCTTTGCAGCCATCAACCAGACGAACCAGCTGCTGTCCCAACAGAACGCTAGAATTGGAGCGTTGGAACGCGGCGGCTCCCCGAGGTACCCCCAGCGGGAAGACCAGAACGGAGGTTCGAGGAGCCCCTCACCTCGACCCAGGAACCGCCGACCGCGGTTGGAGAGACGCCGCCCCCAAGCGACACGGGAGCGCACCAGATCCCCGGCAAGACACGGTCGCGGGAGGAACCAGAACGCCGCGGCGACCCCAACCGAGGAAACCCGAGGCGGGAGCACAGGCCGGAGATCGAGGGCCCGAAACCCGGGACACACCGCGATCGGCTCATCCCCCCTGAGATCCCCGGCGCACAGCGACGAGGATGACTACCGCACCCCACTATCCCGGGAGATCATGGCGGCCCCTATACCCCAAGGAATGGAGAAGCCACCGACGCTGTCAACGTACGACGGCACCTCCGACCCGGACGATCATCTGGAAGACATCGAGGCCATGCTCGACTACCGCAATGTCCGGGGAGCTATCAAATGCAGACTCTTCCCGACGACTCTGAGGAAAGGCGCTATGACCTGGTACAAAAGCCTGGAGCCCGAATCCGTTACATCGTGGAGGGTCTTGAAGGACCTATTCTCCAAACACTTCACAGCGTCCCGGCGTCACCCGAAGACGGAAGCAGTCCTCGGGGCGATCATCCAAGGCCCCGACGAACCCCTCCGGAAATACATCGAAAGATTTACTCGGGAAGCCGTACAGGTGACGACTTCCGACGAAATGAAACGCTACTTAATGGAGCAAGGCCTGCGCCATGACTCCAAATTCTACGAGGCCGTGGGCATACACCGGCCCACGTCCCTCCAAGACTTCCTCGACAGGGCCGCCCACTACATCCGGTTCGAGGAAACACAAGCGGCCAACTCCGCCCGCGACACCCGAGACAGAGAAGCCCCCCGCGGGCACCGAGACGACGGAGCTTCGAGCCACCGGCGAGGAGGGGACCGCCGTCGGGATGACCGCCACCGCGAACCCCGCGAACAGCGCGAGTCGCGCGGCCCGGCAGGAAGGTTCACCGAGTACACCGCCTTGGTCGCTTCCCGCGAACGCATACTGGCCGAATGCGCTAAAACCGAGTTTGTGCAGGGAGGTGTCCGTTTTCCACGACCAACGCCGCCCAAACCCAACGTGGACAAGTCAAAGTACTGCCGGTTCCACAGGACCCACGGGCATGTAACGGAAGACTGCATCCATCTCAAAGATGCGATCGAAATCCTAATCAAAGATGGGCACTTAAAGCGATACACCCAGGGAGGTGAACCACCCAGATCGGAGGCCCCGGAGGCAAAGAAAATCGAGGAGCTCCCCTGCCCAGAAGACGGTGAGAGACTCCAGGTCGCGCTGTGCGTCAGCCGCCCCGAGGACTGGTTCGCAAGCAGAGGACTCGGCATCCCCGAAGCACCCAGCTTAGTCGGCGAGCCAATCCGACCAACCAGCCGATGGGAATACTTCCCCAGAGCCATGGTCATCTCTGATGGCGCTACGAGGAGTCTGTCCATAGGATCTGTGAAAAGGAAATTCGACGAACTCATCGCGGGCAACTCCGGCAAGATGAGCACGCTCGACAGATTCCGAGGCCGCTCCAACCCGATCACGTTCTACCTCGAGGAAATACCCGGGGGATCTCCCAATTCCAACATACCCTTGCTCATACGCGCACGTATGGCAAACTTCGACGTCAGGCGCCTCCTCGTCGACGGAGGGAGCTCGGTTGACATAATGTACTCACATTTGTTCACGACTCTCCAGCTCAACGAGTCCAACCTCTCCCCCTACGTAGGCTCCGACCTCCAGGGGTTCAACGGGACGACGACAAGACCCTGGGGATACGTGGAACTGAAAGTCACCTTTGGGGAAGAGGAAACGGCCAGAGACATCAGCATCCGCTTCTTAGTCATCGAATGCCCGTCCCTGTATAACTGCATCCTGGGCAGGACAACGATAGCAGAACTCACCGCGGTACCCTCCACCGCCCACCTGAAGATGAAATATTACACGAGAAGGGGAGCCGTGGTCACCCTCAACGGCGACATCGAAGCTGCCCGAAGGTGTTTTGAAGCCGCGCTGAAAGGCTTCGACTCCATCGCTCCACCGGCCAAAAAGAAAGCACCGAGCGCTACGCCAAAGGACAAGCCAACAGAGCTGGTCGGATAAGTTGAGCTCGACAGTCGCTTCACCGACGAGCTCGACAATAAAAAGACTGACGCGGCCAACGAGCATCCAGCGCGCCCCATCCCGGATGGCGATTTCGAGCTCATTCCCCTCGGGGACGACACGACCAGAACCGTAAGGGTAGGCGCAGGACTCCCCGACCTCGCGAAACGACAGCTCCAAGCCTGCCTCCGCGAGAATGCCGACCTCTTCGCCTGGAGCGCCGCGGAAATGCCGGGACTCGACCCTGAGGTCGCCTGCCACCAGCTGTCCATCAGCCCGACCGCAAAGGCCGTGGTGCAACGCCGTCGCCGCCAGTCTCCAGAAAAATCGGCAGCAGCCGAACAAGCTGTAAAAGACCTCTTAGAGGCAAATTTTATTTCGGAAGCCCGGTATTCCACCTGGCTGTCCAACGTTGTACTTGTTAAAAAGAATAATGGAAAATGGCGCATGTGTGTTGACTACACTGACCTCAACCGGGCATGTCCTAAGGACGCCTACCCCCTCCCCAACATCGACAAGCTCGTCGACAACTCGGCGGGCTTCAAACTCTTGTCCTTCATGGACGCATACTCGGGATACAATCAGATCCCGATGGCCGAACACGACAAACAGGCCACGGCCTTCATGACAGCATCGGGCAATTACTATTACAACGTAATGCCTTTCGGCCTCAAAAACGCCGGGGCCACGTACCAACGGATGATGAACCGCGTCTTCCACGAGGAGATCGGGGACATGCTCGAAGTCTATATGGACGACATGATCGTCAAATCCGGCGCGGAAGACGACCATGCGGCACATCTCCAGAAGGTCTTCAAGACCGCGAGATCATGTCGCATGCGCTTTAACCCGGAGAAATGCACTTTCGGCGTCTGCGCCGGTAAATTCCTCGGCTACTACTTGACCGAACGGGGGATCGAAGCCAACCCGGACAAGTGCCACGCCTTCTCCAATATAACCACGCCGACCACGAAGCGTGCCATCCAGTCCCTCAACGGCGTACTAGCCTCCCTCTCACGATTCATCGCGAGATCGGCCCAACACGCCCTCCCGTTCTTCAAACTGCTCAGGAAGGAGACCAAGTTCGAATGGACGGACGAATGTGAGAGAGCCCTTCGCCACCTCAAACGCGTCCTCTCCGAACCACCAGTACTGACGCGCCCCGCGACGGGCGAAACCCTGTACTTATATCTGGCCGTCTCTAACGAAGCCGTCAGCGCCGTCCTCGTGAGCGAAGCCGGGGAAGGACAAAAGCCCATTTATTTTACTAGTAAAGCCCTCCACGGCCCGGAGGCCCGATACCAGCTGATCGAGAAAGTCGCCCTGGCCCTCGTAACAGCGGCACGCCGACTCCGGCATTATTTTCTAGCACACACCATCGTGCTCCGCACCGACCAACCCCTCCGCCAGCTACTCGGCCGCCCAGACATGGCTGGGCGCATGCTGAAATGGTCGCTAGAGCTCTCCGAGTTCGACATCACATACGAGAGCCGGCACGCCATCAAGGCTCAAGCGTTGGCTGACTTCGTAGCCGAGATGACCACGCCCCCCGACCCGACCACCAGGAACCACCTCTGGACCATCTTTGTGGACGGCTCCTCCAACTCTACGGGGAGCGGCGCCGGCATCGTCCTCGACAACGACGAGGGTACGGTCATCGAAGTCTCCCTCACGCTAGCTTTCCCAACGACCAACAACCAAGCCGAATACGAAGCATTTCTCGCCGGCCTTCGCCTAGCATCCGACCTGGGAGCCAGGGACATCCGAATCTACACGGATTCCCAGCTGGTCGCTTCGCAAGTCCGAGGTGAATACCAAGCAAAAAACGACACCCTCGCCGGATACCTCGCGCTCATCAGTGACAAACTAAGAGGATTCGACTCAGCAGAAATTCAACACGTTCCTCGGGAGCAGAACACCCGCGCCGACATCCTCTCCAAACTAGCAAGCACCAAGAAACGAGGCGGTCACAAATCGGTCATTCAAGAAATCTTGTCCCAACCAAGTACCAGCCCGACCACCACACCCCTCGACATCAACGCCATTGGAGACGCGGACTGCTGGATGACCCCCCTCCACACCTATCTCAGCACCGGCCGTCTGCCGACCAGCTCTAGCGAGGCCAACGCAACGAAACGACGGGCCTGCTCGTACGTCCTCCTCGAGGGACGACTGTACCGCCGAGGCTTCGCAATCCCACTCCTCAAATGCATAGACAAATCCCAGAGTACGGCCGTTCTAGAAGAAATCCACGAAGGCATCAACGCGCAGCACCTCGGGGGCAGATCCCTAGCGCGCAAGGCCCTACGCGCGGGCTACTACTGGCCGTCAATGCAGTCCGACGCGAAAGAACATGTCAAACGGTGCGATAAGTGTCAACGACACGGAGACATGCACCTGGCCCCGCCAACCGACCTCACGTCCCTCTCATCCCCGTGGCCATTCGCCTGGTGGGGGCTGGATATCCTCGGACCCTTCCCCCTCGGTTCATACCAGAACAAGTACCTCATCGTGGGAGTCGACTACTTCACCAAGTGGGTCGAGGCTGAAGCTCTGGCCAAAATCACCGCCCACAACATTCTCCGATTCTACAAACGCAACATCCTCGCCAGGTTCGGGGTACCACTCGCCATCGTCACCGACAACGGTACACAATTTACAGACAAAAACTTCCGCGACTTCGTCACCAACCTCGGGACCAAACATCACTTCGCCTCGGTCGAACACCCTCAGACGAACGGCCAGGCGGAGTCGGCAAACAGAGTTATACTCAGAGGACTCAGACGACGCCTCGGAGACGCCAAACGAGCATGGGTCGAAGAACTCCACAGCGTCCTCTGGGCATACCGTACTACTCCTCACTCAACTACAGGGGAGACCCCATTTCGCCTCACGTACGGAACCGAGGCCGTAATACCGGTCGAAATCCGCGAACCGTCCAGACGAACGGAAGCTCCCCTAGACACCGACGACAACGGCGGCTCCCTCCGAGAAGAGCTCGACCTCGTCGAAGAAATCCGCGCAGGAGCAGCCCTCCGGGAAGCCCGGCTGAAGCAACAAGTAGCACTTCGCCATAACCACAAAGTCATAAAACGCGATTTTCAAACTGGAGACTTAGTTCTACGCAGAAATCAAAAGGACTCCCACGAGGGCAAACTGGCGGCGAACTGGGAAGGCCCATACCGAGTCCGGGACAAAACGGAACACGGGGCCTATTACCTCGAAAACCTGCAAGGTGAACAATTAGCTCGACCATGGAACGCCGCGAAGCTTAAGCGGTACTACAGTTAACACATTGCCCGCGACGACCAATCGTCCCGGCCACTGGGGGGGGCGACATGGTACCACCGCACACCCCCGCGTCCACCAACGACCAAAGAAAGCAAGCCCTGCCTCTCGTGTGCGCGGGCAGAAGGCCTTGCTCGGCAGGGAATACCTCGACCGAGGCTCCTCGTCGCCGTACCAAAACAGGCAGGGCACCCAGCTCGCGATGGGCCGTCCACGCCCCGGGGAAAACTACCCCCGAAAAGGCCCGGCTACATCCCCGGCCAAACCGGCCAGTCCCCTACACTACCGGCAACAAATTGTCGAGCTAAACACACCGAGTGAACACTCAGAAAATCTACAAGAAATGTCATACACATCAAAGGCATTCGAACAAATACGAAAAACGAGCATAAAACAACATGCAAACAACGAGCGCACACTTAGAAAATCCATGATAAATATATTTAACAAAAGCGGGCACCAGCCCAGTAGTCAATAGTACAAAAACGAGCACGCAGGCCCAAAGCAAAAGATAAACACCGGCACGCAGGCCACAAAACAACGAGCACGCAGGCCCGGCAACCTACACTTCCTCATCAGCTCGGTCAGCAGCCACGGTTTCCTCGTCGGGGATAACGAAATAAGGATCGATCACCCTTCCATCAACGATCTCGTGGTACGGCCCTATCCCGTCCACGACCAGCTCGACACCAGGGTTGGCGACCTGAATCTGCTCGACTGCATTCTTGAACCCGACCTCAACGGCTTCCAGACAATCGCTCTCCAACACCCGGATACGGGCGATCAAGTCAGCACGGGTGATTAAACGCCGATCCCCCTCAGTCTCGTCCTCGGCCGGACGAACAGCGCTGTCCAGAACCTCAGTACGAACCTTCAGCGCCTGCACCTCGGCCGTCGCCATCCCCAGCTTCTCTTCCAGCGAACTCACCTTCCCCTCAGCACCCTCTGCTCGTTTCCGCTCCTCGGCAACGTCCTTCTGGCTCTTCTCCAACTCCTCGGTGAGCTTGGCCAACCGCGACTGCGTAAAGGTGAGATCCCCTTGCAGTTTGGACAGCTCAGCAGCAGAGCAGCCCTCCTCGTTCAGCACGAGAGCCGTCGTAAACGTCCGCATCATCGCGGCCAAGTCCTCAGCCAGGACACGCCGACGGGCCTCCCGATCAGCCTGGCGAACAGCCTTCACCTCCCCGGCGGAAACGGTGGGGGAACGGGCACCATGAAAATACCCCGGGTGCTGGTGGCAGGGAGGGACGACATAACCTTCCTCGACGGCGCCGACCGTCAGATCCACCACCCGAGGCTCCTCGGACCTCTGCCTCTTCGACACTCCTTGGGACACAGGGGATTGGCTCTCTTGAGGCGACGAGGACGAAGTTTGGCCCCCCTGCGTCGCGACCTCCTGACTGACCAGCTGACTCACCCTCGTCCTCGGGACCCCGGCACTCCTGGCAGCACGCAACTGCTTCACCCGCTCGTCGACAGTAGACATGTTCGCTGCAAAAACAAAGAAATAGGTTAGCGACGATCAAAAACCCCGACAACGAGGGAAAACGAAACATCCCTACCTAGATAATCTAGAGCGGCCGCCCCGGTCGCACAGCCGAGCAAAGTCTTAGTATTTATCAAACGCTTTTTAGTGCGTACGTTCCCCTGGGCATCGAGGATGTACCGACCGTCGGGCGTCACCAGCTTCGACGGGGGGAGTGACCGCACAAAGGCAATTATTTTCAGATAAGCGGCCATGTCCTTCTCCTCGAGGGTTCCCGCCCGGACGATATACCTATCCGTCCCTCGACTGAAATGCTCCGAGGTCCACAGCAGATGTATCTTGGGAAGCCACGCTCGGAACCACTGGCCATCTACCGTGCGCTCGCCCTCGTCAAAGAGAGTGTCCGAGCCGTGCTGCGTGATCGGTTTGACGAGGTAGAACCGACCCTTGAAGTCTTTGACAGAATCACTGTACGCTTTAAAAATTTTGGTCGATTGTTTGAAAGAGACCCATCCGTGACGACCTCGCACCGTCTGCCGCTGCAAATGAAAGATGCGAAAGAACAACGGCACCGTCGGCTCCACCGAGAGGTAGAAACACACCACCTCGAAAGCCCGGATGAAAGCCAGAGCGTTCGGGTGCAGCTGAGACGGGGCAAGACGCAGCCAGTCAAAAATCCCCAGATGGAAGGCAGAGAACGGCAACCGGAGCCGAGCTTCTTTAAAATAAAATTCATACATCGGGAACATCTTCCGCCCATAGCGCGAACAGATCCGATGGTGCGCTTTCGGGCGATACACCTGCCAGTGTTGCGTTTCTCCTAGCGGCGTGTCCTCGACCGTGGCATACACGTCGGACGGGTCGACCACAAAACAAGAAGGGATGGTAAGTGGCTCCTCGGCCGCCCACTCCTCGGGCAAGGAGACGCGCCCGTCGTCATACTCCGGGACCTCGGGTTCATCATCTTCAACCATTATCCCCGGCACCAGAGCCGACATCTACACCTGAAAGCAGAGGACCTCGGTGAATTCGATAGCCAGGATCAAATCCACCCTTCCACCGCAAGTCAAGTGAAAGGGCGACAAAGGCCGAGGGGCGGCGAGCAGACATTCGCTCCCCGCCTACCCTCCTCGGGGATCGAAGAACGACCCCTCAGCCCTTCGGGGCGGCCGTCGGAGAAGATACTTCTCCCCGGGGCATTCATCGGAGAAAAGCCCCCGTCCCCGGGGCATTCATCGGAGAAAAGCCCCCGTCCTCGGGGCATTCATCAGAAAAAGCCCCCGTCCTCGGGGCATTCATCGGAGAAAAGCCCCGTCCTCGGGGCATTCATCAGAAAAAGCTCCTGTCCCCGGGGCATTCATCGGAACTAGCCTACCGTCCCCGGGACATTCATCGGAAAACTCGCCAGACGCGGCGGAACTCGCATCCCTCCTCGGGGCGCTCATCGCGCCCCGACCACACGTCCCAGTTAGACGACGAAAATAAAAGAGAGGGAGAAGAGGAACTCACTTGTAACGGCGGCGGACGGAAGAAAAAGCGAATGGCACGGCGTTGATCGGCGGCGAACGGCGGACGGGCAGAGACGATGAAAGATCAACAGAGAGAAAAGTAGCAGAATGAGCGGGGACCGCCATATTTATAACCCGGCGCGAGGCTCGAAGCGACCCTAGGCTCATTAATGACATAGGTTAGCCGCCCCTACGACCGCTCAACGCAAGACACGTGGAAGCAGCCTGACAGTCGCGTCTCTCCGTCTGCCTCCTCCCCGTTCTACCGACGACCGGAGCCCTTCGCACGAGTCCCCCGCTCCAGACATGACGACCTTAAGTCCTCGCTCTTCCCCAGAGCTTCGACTTGGGGGGCTCCTGTTCCGGTGTGGGCCTCACCTCGGCAGGCCCAATACCAAATACGGCCCAACAGGCGAACTGAGCACACCTGGCACACGCCCCTTCGGACGAGCAGGACCGTCCGCCGGGCACAAACCATCACGCCGCATCCCCTTCATCGTCCGTCACACCAGACGAGCGAGACTACCCGGGCTCCCTCCGCGGGAGAATAACGTGCTCGGCGCACGTTCTCCACGTGCTCCCCTCCGCGGGGACACGTCATCGGCCAACCGCCCACCTCCGAAAGAGCAGGTCAAACCCACTTTCCGGAGATCTAGGAGCGGTTGAACTAGGGCGAAGACCACGTCCTGGTCTTCACTACGCCACGTAAGCCCTAGCAGTCATTAGGGTTGGGCCTGGTCGTCTGGCCCACCTCGAATGACCGTTGGCCCAGCGCTGGGGTCTCTCTATAAATACCCTCTTCTTCAAGAGGGTCAGGTAACTCTTCTTGCCCCCTTTTCTGTACTATTGCTTCCTCTCTGTCCAACTTCTTACTTGGGCGTCGGAGTGTTTTGCAGGTACACCCCCTCCTCGTTCTTACCTCGGCGAACAGATAACCGTCCGGCGAAGCGTGGCCAGTCCGTGATCCCTCCTGATCAGGTCAGATCAATTTCTTTTATAAACGATCTAGCAAAATCCCCATTATATATACATAACTTTTTAATATAATTGTAGTTTTTATTAGTTGTAAAAATCTAAGCCTAATTCAAGTTTGAGAGACTGGATTTCTTTATTGAAAAACTGATATATCTTACCATTTCAAATATATTTTACACATTTTGTATTTCTTTTTGAACTTAATTTAAATTGTGAAAGAGCTTTTAGATATTAAATGATACATTTTATTCAAATTAATTAAATACTAAAAGTGTATGATGTTGTAATGTTTATGTAAAATAAATGTGTTAATTGAATTGATTTTTTATTTATAATAATTTTTTTATAAAAATTAGTGCATGGCCCGCGAACCTAACCCAATCAAACTCATTGATGAACGAGCTGGTTTGGTTCAGGTTTAGTTTTATAAGTACGGGTTGAATACTTAACTCAACCTAACGACTATTGATTGAGTCGGGTATTGAATTTCATCAAATTTGATTCAACCCAACCTGCGAACACCCCTATTCTAAACCGTTTCATAAATATTTAGGCCCTCAAAACAGAATTCAGATTTCTTTCCCATTATATTGTTTGTTTACATATCATTGATACATAAAGATATATAATGTTTACGGCAATAAATATGTTTGTAATTATTGAAGAAACTATTATGAAACCTTTCAATAAAATAAGTCAATAATTTTGGCACATCATCCCTGATTAGATAACTATGATATAAATATATTTTTGAAAATAAGAACATGTTTGTACTTCGAAAATCCAAACCATTGAAATCAAAAGGAAAATTTACAGACATTCATATGTCCTATTTATGAATTTTAATAAATATAATAGTCATAAAACTTATCTAAATCAAGTTCTGATACCAATTGAAGAATTTAATTTTATAACAATAGATACAATATTGGAGAAAAAATCATGAATGACGTACCTTGTAAAATTGGAGAGAACATTATCGGAGAGAGTATGCGTACCTTGTAAAATTAGAGAGAACGTTATCGGAAAGAGTATGAGAGGATTACTATCCTCGTTGCCTTCTAGGATTTCGGAATATGTAAATCATTTAATGGGATATAGCTTAAATAACTAAATGGTTGAGGGCAGAAACATCTCATTGGGCTTAACTAAATGATCCAATCCATCCTAGTCCATTCAGACACAAAGTCCAATTAAATAATTAATCAATAATTAGTGTTTATTTATAATTAACCATAATATAATTAATTAATAATTGATTGTGTCAATCTATATTTGATTAATTAAATAATTGTCTAAGCATTTTTATGACATCAAATAAACATGGATTTACAACTACTTATGAGTATAACATGCCAAAATCTTAAAGTTTTACAAAAAGATCATCTTACCATTGATCAAACTTTTTCTACCACAACATGAAAATTATTGTACTACTTGGTTGAACAAGTGACGTCAAACACAAGAGAATGGGTGAATTGTGATATTCCGAAATTCAAATTACATTAAAAAAAATACTTAGTAACGAACTTATGTTAGTCCTATCAATTAAACTAAGATAAACAACAGAGAAGAAAAAAGAAGAAAATATATATAAAAGATAAATAAATGACATAAAATAAAGAGATAGAGTTAAGGAGATTGCACAAGAGATTTGTACAAGTTCTAACTAACCATTTGTTCTACTCTTATCCCTAAAAGTTTCCTCTTGAGAGTTTCTACTAAAATATGTCTTGAGCTTTTTATAATATATGCCCACGAACCTTTTTACAATAAATAAGAGATTTTACACATGTTAATCTCCAAACCAAATAAATTTTCAAACAGGTTAATCTCAAGAACCTAACAAAGATACTACTCAAGAAAACTACACTCTTGAATAAGAACAAAATTAACACAAACACCAAGAAAATTTTCCTCACAAATATTTTTCTCTCTTGACACTAAGGAAATTTTGGTGATAATATAGAAGAAGTAGAATATGGGTAAAAAGTGATAATGAAAAGTCATCTCGTTCAAGGCTAGTCATCTCACTCAAGTGAAAAGAATCATGAAGTAAATAAATGGGACTTGTGACTATGTTATTCTCTATTCTCATGATACTAACTCAATATTTTTAGAGTATTGTGATGATAATTGGACTGGGAGTGTTGATGATAGAAAAAACACATCTGGTGGATGTTTTTTTCTTGGCAACAATTTAATCTCATGGTTTAGCAAGAAGCTGAGTTGTGTCTCATTATCTACTGCAGAAGCTAAGTACATTGCTGCAGGGAGTACTTACATCCAAAGTCAAACAAGGTGTCATAATATTATACTGCGATAACTTAAATGGTATTAATGTTTCAAAGAATCTTGTCCAACATAATAACTGACGATCAACTAGCTGAAATTGTGGAAGATAAATGTTTCCTGATTATGTAGTAACTGAAAATTGTTCCGGTCGACATTTTAGGCATATGCGATCATCATGCTATTAATGTTCTTTGATTATCTACATCATGCTATAATTGTATCATTAGGGAACTTGTGGAAGATAAAATTATAAACCTTGAGCATGTAGTAACTGAAAATCAACTAGCTGGCATATTCGCTACAAATTTAGATGCAGTTCAATTTAAAAAGCTAAGGAGTGCTCTTGGTATTTGCATATGTGAGAATTTATAGCAATTAATGCAGGGGAGGCCTGAAGAATAGAGAGATATTTTCTCATAACTACTCCATTTTTACAGCGAAGAACAATTTACATCTCTCCCCCCCTCTATTGTTCTATAAAAACTATTCTTTCATTTTGCTCAAATTCTTCAATCTCTTTCGAATATGAGTCAAACATCTAAAGAAGCTAAAACAATTGAATCTGTTACCATTGGTAATGAGGTCATAATGCTTAGAGACAAGTTGGAGAAGAAAATATCAACAAAGAAATCTAGAGTTCCCGAGTCAAGCAACAAGATTGATGAACAAGATATTGTACCATGTGGTGAACCATTTGTGATTAGGAAGGAGATAACTCCAAAAAAGAAATCTATGACAAAGAAAAGGAAGGCTGAAGGGAAAGCTGCAAAGAAGAAGACAAAGTATGTACAATCAAGTGATTCTGACATATAAAGGTTAGTTGACTATTGTCAGGTGGTTGGTCTGGATAATGAAGTTTGATTCCAATTGTTTCAGATTTATTTTGTTTGGCACTTATATATGGGTATGAAATGTTCTTTTTGTTGCTGGTTCTACAACGACTTTATAACTTTGTGTGTCTGCTGCTACCTTGATATGTTTCTTCATTATGACACCAAATATGATATTTAGTATGCTTTTTGGTATTTCTTTGGTTTTTATTTTCAAACCTTTGCTAAATTGTGGCAAAAGGGGGGAGTAACAATGTGTTGTGTGCATGCATGTATGCTTGTGTTCTTGTCAATGTGGAAGATGTGGGTTCTTATTTGATGTTTAATTTGAGATCTCTTTAGGTGTATCAACCACCTTGCATTTATCTGATTTGTGTGCTACTTATGTTGATGTGTATGTTCTGACGTGGTGTGCTACTTTTGTGCTCATGAATTTTTTTGAAAGATTTACTCTTGCACATCTTGTAATTTTTTTTAAAGTTGTTTTAGCCAAATTTTGCCAAAGGAGGAGATTGTTGTTTCTTTGATAGATTGATTTTGGCAAAACAACATGGGCAATACAATATGTAATTTTTAAAAAGGCATCATGTAGGACAAGATGTTCCAGCATATGTGTATCATTTGACCTCAGGTTGTTAGTCAAAGTTTCTGGGTAAACCAACACGCGGTTCTATTTGATTCTAAGGAGATTTGTCATTTATGATTTGTATCTTTTAGCAATATGTTTTAAAAGAAGATTAACTACAAATCTTATCCAAGACCAAATGAACTTAAATGAGATTAAATCTCTTGGTGGACATTAATGAATAAGCAAATCAAATCTACATTAAAAGTAAATTTGCATCAAATCAAATATGTTTGCTTTTAAATCAAACTCTCAGACCTAACAAATGATTTATATATAAGAAGGTTCATTTCTAATAAAGAAAAAACGAAAATGAGTTTTATACCTAATGTGTTAGAATTTGTTATTTGAGTCTTTGTACTTGATATTATTTATGCACCTCTATAGCTCTTAAATATTCTATCAAAGATATTGAAGTTGTTTTATTAGTTGAGTTATAATACATTCTTTAAACCGTTGTTTCTCTAATTGTAAAAAACATATCTAATTGTATTTGTTAGATAGTTTATTGATGAGATATTTAACTCTATGCTAAAGTTTATTATTTCATTGCATTATCTTATAAATAATTGTATTTCTTTTCATCTATTCATATGTTCACAATAAATAATTAAAAATAATGTATTAGTAAAATAATAACAGAGAGAGTAATAATTCAAATTTTATTCGCAAAAAGAAAACTTCCTAAAACCCTAGAAATCGTTTAGCATAAACCCTAGAAAGCGTAACTTCAAATCAACAAACTCGCTCGCAAGGTATTTCCTATTTCTCCATTCATTTTTCCTTTGCATATCTTGATTCATGTTTTTTCGCTGTTGATTTTCAATTGCAGTTTTTCGAGAGATATTGATTCATGTTTTTTCGCGATTGATTTTCTATAGCTGTTTGTGAAGAGATATTGATTCGTGATTTTTTCCTGATTGATTTTGCATTGCCGTTTGTTAAACATGATTTTGTGAGATATTGATTCATGATTTTTTCCTGATTGATTTTGCATTGCAGTTTGTTAAATATGATTTTGTGAGATGTTGATTCTTGTTTTTCGAGATTTTGATGCATGATTTTTCCTCTTCTGATTAGGTAATGGCTAGTTCCGCGACGAAGAAAGTTAAAGTTACTGATAATGTAGACAAAGACATGTTCAACGACTTACCCGAATGCATTATCCTTCACATACTCTCTTTCTTGACTACCAAGCATGCAGTTAGAACATGCATCTTATCCTCAAGATGGAAGGATCTCTGGAAACGTCTCCCCGCTCTTATATTCCGTAGATCAGATTTTCAAACTAATATGATATTCACCGAATTCGTGTATAAGGTTTTCTCTCTTCGCGATTCCTCTGTCTCACTGCACACTCTCGACTTTGAGAATGTATCTATTCTCTTGGTGCGTTACATGCTTACGTGGATTGTGAATTATGCTATTTCACACAATGTTCAACGCTTACGACTTAGTGGAACTAGTGGCATTTCACTAATTCCTGTTGCCTTATTTTCATCTCAGACTTTAACACATCTTACCCTTTCTATTTCCGATCATGACATTGATCAATTTTCTCTCAATTTACCAGCATTAAAGTATCTTAAGCTTTCTATTTGTTTTAGTTGTGAAATCCTGTTTCCAAAATCTCTCAATTTGCCGGAGTTATCTACCTTGGAACTAGAGAATTTTACATTTTCTGTTGGCGACAATGATTGCGCAGAACCATTTTCGACCTTTAATATGTTGAATCGTTTGCTCATTGCTGATTGTTCCGTGAAAGCTTTGGGAACCCTCTGCATATCTAACGCGACGCTCGTCAATTTTACTATATTCAGTGACTTGGAAAGCGGTTATAAAATTGTTCTTTGCACTCCAAGTCTTTGTACATTTGCTTTTCGTGGTATTCCTTATCACGATATCTCTGGGAGCAATATTTCTTTTCTTAAACATGTAGATATTGATGCAGGAGCATTTCCATATAGATGCGGGCCTCCTTTGTTTCTGTTGAAGTGGCTCTCAGAGTTTGCTAATATAAAATCATTGACCGTCACTGCAAGTACTCTTCAGGTACATTAACTTAACATATTTTGAGGCTGTGTTTTTACTTTCTTCTTAAGATACCTTTTTATTTTCTTCTAAATATCATAAAAAATTATCTGTCTTGCATTTGACTAATTTCTTGCATCCCTCATTGCGCAGCTTCTCTCCTTAATTCCTAGTTTGTTGAAGTTTGAGATCCCTTCCTTGGGTAAATTGAAGTTATTGAAAGTGAAAATTGACGAAATTCATTATGGACTCCGCCTGACGTTGTGTAATGGCAAGTTACAGAACGCCAAGTCAATGGAAGAAGTTGCCAGGATACAGAAAGCATTTGATTTAGGATTGGAACCGTCTCCGCTCGTACCTGATGGAATTGTGGATTTCTTGCTTCAAAATTCACCTTCGGCTGAAGTTGACTTAGTTGATTGCAGAAAAAAAACCTCATAGACCGAGACATTTACAATTGGTTTGTTTTAATTTTTCATTCTTTCTATATATCTTTGGTTATAACAAGTTACTATTAGTGGATAAGCATTAGCTCAGCTGCCTACCTTTAAAAAAAGGCTTGTGTGCATTTTGAGTTACATATAGGACCGTATAATTTTTTCTAATATTGTGATCTATATGACTCTGGCATACACATCTGGCTCCACTGTGTTTGGTTCACACTCAATGTTCAAGTTGACTGCTCCCATTTGAACTTGTGAAACTTAAAATAGAGCTTATGTTATATCTGTTAATGCAGATGCAAGAGTCGTGGAGATAACGTAAGTCACTATATTGGCTCATTTGACATATTTTTGCTTCTTACATGACCTTATTTGACTTGCAGGAACTTGCCTGATTATTATACTCTTTCAGAGTTCAGATACAATACAAGTATGTCCATACTGGAAAACTTCTATTAGAAGATCTTAAGTGATCCATTATGTCAAGGTTATAGACATTGGTCCCTTTGCAGGAAATTATTCATGTAGCTCTAGAAACAATGATACAAGACAGTGAGTTGTTATAATGTGCTAGAAAAATTTATAGGTTAAGCTATGCTTGTTCTTTTGAAATAAGATAAAATGATTTTAAAAGATCATATGCTAGAAAAGTGATGTCAATTTAATAAAAAGTCATATGCTAGAAAAGTGATGTCAATTTCATAAAATTTTGAATGATTTTATTAGATTTAAATGAAAGATTGCTGTTATTATGGGTGATATATAGTCTGTCAATCCATCCCATCACATTAGAACTTGTCTTATGTGTTGATTATTGTTGTTAAAACATTCCTGCAAGATATTCGGTAGTGTCGGGATTGGACTGTGATCATACTAGATGTATTGTGCATGTGTTTGTATTTTAGGTTGACCCAATCAATCTAGAACTGTCGTTTTAATTTGAAAAATGGGCCCAAAATAAAAAAAATGCAATTATAATAATTAAAGATGACACATAAAGTTTAATTATATATTAATCAAAAATAAATTTAATTATAATGATTATAACTTTTGATTATTCTCATTTTTTTATGTATTGGATTTTTATGATAACATTTTATTTATTTATTGAGTTTTTATTATAATATTTTTTTTACTATTTATTAAAGTTTATGGGAAAAAATAACACTTTTTAAAATTTGGGGCCTTCTAAAATATAGGACACTATATATGGTAGGGTTTGTTCCTCTTGCACAGGGTTGACTCTATTTATATGAATGTGTTGCAACCAATTGAATGATGAATTTGTTACGTGCTATATATATATATATATATATATATATATATATATATATATATATATATATATATATATATATATATATATATATATATATATATATATATATTGATTATATGTATTGTGCCAGTGGTCTGATTTGTAATTAATAAAATTATCATATCTTAAGATTTTGTGCAACCAAATGTATTCTTTCTACTTTTGAATTGTTTGACTAATGACAAATTTAGGGGTTGTTCTTCCCACCCTGAGTGGTGAAGAGTCACCATTAGAAAATTAGAAAAATATCCTTGGAATAATATTGAAGTTAACCTCTGAGCGCCCTTCATACACATCAAAACACTTAGTGAGTCATTCTATTTTGTCAAAAATTAATATAGAAGTTAACCTTCGTATTAAGGGAAGAGTGAGTATGTAGGTTAAGTTTCAAACTAACTCATATGACACTTTTAGAACTTATGATAGTGTGTCTATTTCACAACTCAGTGGATATCACGGAAGTTAATTTACATATTAACACTTGGGTTAGTACATTTTAATAAACCTTATATAATTCTATCAAATCCTACATTGATCACAAAATACAATCAAAATACTACATGTAATTCAATGAAATAACACAATGTAATTCAATGAAATAACACACAAATGTAATTTAATAAAAATACCATTTATTAAGTGAAAATGACACCATACATTGTTCACAAAATACAAATTAAAATACAAAGTATCAAAATACAAAGAAAAACTCAACTATTGAGTATATGTAACCCCTTTGGTTCTTTCTCTGCCTCATGTACTGCAAGACATTATGTGCCTTGACTATCATGTCATCTACAGTGGCCCTTCCAACAGTGTCTTCCTAAAACTCTCATCTCTCTCTTCTATCTTCCTCTGCATCCAGTTTCATGAAAGAATGTGACACTCTAAAAAACCATTAGATGTATTCTAATAGACAATTCCATGACTCATGAGCTAACACACTACATACATCCTTTAGGACCAGATGATCATGGTACTCCGTATATATCTCATCAACATCTCTGTGGAGGACTATGGGAGGAGAAACAATGGTGGGGGCTCTAGGAATACCCTGCAGATAACTGAATTGTTGAATCCTTCGGTTCCTTAACCTTGAAAATCTACTTACAGTTTACTAATCGGGATTATGCAGGTTTCTCGATTAGCTCCAAGTGTTATTATCATGAAGACATTTCATCTTATCATCCACGACTTTCAGCCATTTAGTCTTATTTTGAATTCTTATTACTTTTTTATAGTCTCTAAGTTCTTCTTCAAGAACCTCACTTGTAGAGATTAAGGCATAAGTTATGAGATCTGCTTAACCAACTCTTTGAGGTGGCTTTATGACTCTTCTCGACCTATCTCTTACCAACAGGTAGTCATTATTAGTCTCCTTAACTTCGACAAAAACTTTTGCTTCTTCTTCGACTTCATTTGGGTTATGCAATTCAACATCAACATGCTCAACCTCAATAGGAATCCCTTCATGTTCCAGCTCTTCGTCAGAGATCTTGGCATTTAGATCAATGTCATCAGTTTTCTTGAAAGTCATTTATGCTTCATTCAAAACTACATCTCGACTTGTGATACACCTCTTGTGATCTGGCTCAAGACACCACAACCTATAAGCCTTGACTCCTTAAGTGTATCCAAGGAACATACAATTTAGAGCTCTAGGTTTGACCTTGTCTTGCCTAATGTGAGCATAGGCTAAGCATTCAAATACTATAAGTCTGTCAAGATTAGGTAGATGTTTCGGTGGAACTTCTTTAGGTGTTTTTATCCCCAAAACTATCTAGGGATACCTATTTATCAGGTAACCTGCAATCATGAATGCCTTAGCCCAAAACACCTTCTTCAATCATGCACTAACTAACATGCACCTTACTCATTCCAAAATGGTTCGATTAAACCTTTTAGCCAAACCATTTTTTGGGGGAGTTCTTGTTGTAGTTTCGTGCCTTGCAATACCAGACGCGACACAATAGCTGTCAAAAACCTCATTACAAAATTCAAGACCATTATCAGTCCTCAACTTCTTGATCTTCCTGCCAGTTTAGTTTTCGACCAGAGTCTTCAAACTTTTGAAATTTTCAAAAGTTTCATCCTGATCTTCTGGATGAATACCCATGAATTTCTGGAATAATCATAAACTATGGATAGGAAATACTTTGCACCTGAGTTTGATTGATTCCTTACAGGCCCCCAAAGATCAACATGAATGTAATCAAGGGATCCATGTGTTCTTTGTTTACCTTTGTTAAACTTCATTCTACAGGATTCATGTATTTTTTGCTCTCCTTTGAAAATATATCCTTTCTTGTCGAATTCACCAAGAGAAATCAAATTCCTCTTAAGCTCAGGTACATACCTAACATCAGTCAATAACCTTACTGACTCATCATGGAACTTGAATCTAACAGATCCAATACTTGCAATTTTGCAAGCTTTGTTATTTCCCAGCAGCACTGATCAACCATCTTGATCACATAATTCCTCAAACATGTCTTTGTTTTGATTCATGTGCCAAATACACATTGAATCCATAATCTACTCCTTACTAGAGTTGTTGCTTGAAATCACTAGGACATCAGATGTTTCATAACCATCTTGCACAATGGTTGCATTACTGTTATCCTTTCCATCATGATTGTTTAGTTGATTAGGGCATACTTTACTTGTATGATCCTCCTTCTTACAATGATAACACTTAATAGTAGAAGCATTACCACCATAATAATTTTTTAGAACTTTACCCTTCTACTTCTCAAATCTACCATCTTTCTTCAAGAATTTTCCCTTAATTGACAAACCTTCACCAACAGAAGATGGTTTTTTCTCCTTTCATTCGTTCAAATACTTAGAGTACAAGGCAGATTGAACATCTTCAAAGATCAACGAATCTTTTCCATACAAGAGAGTTTCTTTAAAAATGAGCGTAAGACTTAGGTAAAGAACACAACAACAACAACGCTTGATCTTCATCATCAATCTTGGCCTCAATATTCTTAAGATCAAGAATCAACTTGTTGAACATATCCAACTGCTCAACCAAGACTTTGTCTTCACTCATCTTGAATGAATACAAAAAATGCATCAGGTAGAGACGATTAACCAACTATTTCGTCATGTACAAACCTTCAAGTTTCGTCCACACACCAGTTGCAGTTTTTTCCTGTGAAACATGCTAAAGAACCTTATCACCAAGGCTCAATACAATGGTATTGTAGGTTTTTTCGATCATCGTTGTCTTCTCCTTCTCCGATAGGGTAGGGTTCATCTTCTCTGATCCTTTCAACGCTTCTAAAAACCCTGTTGAACAAGAAGGGTTTGCATCTTCAAGTGCCACATACCAAAATCATTCACACCGGTGAATTTCTCAATCTCATACTTTGTTAACGACATGTTTTCCTCCACACTCACTGCATCAGTTTATTGTGAAACGATGTTGCCAATAATAGAACAAAGTTATAATATAAAGATTGATTTTTTTGAACAAACACAAAAAATCCTATTAGGTTTTACGAAAGAGAGGGAAGAAGGAAGAAGAAGAATAAGAATTGGTTTAAATTATTTTACTATTCACTTCCTCAATAAGGGTTCAAAGATTATAAGTGAATACCAACAATTAACCCCTCTCAACAACCTGAGAGAACTAGTTTATTTATAGAATACTAAGCTAAGTTAGGCTACATGTTAACTTAACAATTGTACTTACAAGCACAACCCAATTCGACGTGCTAACTTAAACACAAAGCTAACATATTTTGTCAGCATGCTTGAATAGACTTCGACTGCAACATACATAACTCTTGTCGAACCATGGAGATACTCTTGTCGACACTAGAGTTCGACCCAAATACCATAGAAGTTGACAATTCTTCTTATTTAAAATACAAAATATACTCTTAAAAGAAACAATTCCATTTTACTAGGGGTGATGAGGGAGCTAGATGGAATCAAAAGTTAAAATTTATTGTTATGTTTCATGATTCTATCCATTATAACTTGAAATGAGAAAAATATATGTGTAGCAAGTGTTACTCTTTAATAATACACACATGAAAATATGGATTATTTCATAAAAGATTAAATCATTCTCTTCTCATTATCATAAGGGGAAGTATAAGCACTTGATTTTTTATCGAGAGATAAATAAATCCTAACTTTAATTATCTAATGATTATGTACATTAAACTAATCTACCTTCACAAAATAAGATGAATCCTCAACATCAAAAAAAGTTGGAAATTTATTCTCAAAAAGGGTGTAGGTTTCTACTTAATCCGTGCATGTTGGTAAAGAATCTGAATAGTTGGAGTTTTTATGGAAAAACAGTCTCTATTTATTACTCCCTTTTCTTGTTTTATTTGTCACATAAAACTTCTCATAAGCCGTTAAAGTCTTTTTGGGTTGTTCACCCTTCCTCTTTTTAACAATGTTATTTTCGACTTTGGGCTTGATTGACGTTTTAAAAAAACGTATAATATATATCTAGAATAATATCATACAAGTGTTAATTATTGGTACTGGCCCAACATAAGTGTCTAATGGAATCATTATCTACACATGTTCAAACAAAAATACATCTATGGCACATGTTATACAATAAAGCCTAAAAATAAAAACTAAAATCTATACACAACAATCTAAGGTGTTACCAACGATAAAACCTTTAACAAATCGAACATTTAATAAACATTCAGAGGAAATATCAAAGTCATACAACACTTATCGTCGCACACTCACCTTTTCTTAGAGTATCATTATGGCGGTATCAATCTTATTTCAAATAATAAAAACATTGCAACTTAGACTTTTAGTCTCAATCTTCAAATTATGATAAATGGTTTTAAAAAATAAAGAATTATCATATTCCCTCTTTAACAACTTCAACTTAAACTGAATAAAAACAATTAAACTTCAACAAAATATAATAAATAAACAAAAATCCCAACCCCAATGTTACAGGATCAGATCAAGACTTATAACGACGAGTATTATGAAGCCACTTTTGTCCCCAAACCGAAATACTCACTCTCGTGCCGATACTCCATCTATACGCTTCTCGCACCATAAACTTTGAACTCCAGATACTTCACCAAACATAATTGGGATTGTGCCCAATAATAGAATCGAGAAAATCACAATTGGGGAAATACCTTACCCTATAAAAGGAAAAGTGCTAAGGGTTTAAAGGTAAACAAAGGGAATGTCCACGGCGGGATGACTAAATAGAGCACATCGACTCCAATTCTAAGTTGTAAATGTTAACATGAAGTTAGTTGTTAGTGAGCTCGCCAAGAAATCGCATCTTGTGCCTACGTATTCTTAATGAGAAATCAGATCGTTCGTAGTTCTCCTAACTAGGGGTAAGGAACTCTGACTGTGGTCAAGGTTCCAAAGGGATGTAAACATTCATAAGGAATTACTTACATGGAGTGCGGCGACTCCTGAATCTACGTTGAGATTGCTATGGTAGAGAATTATCCACGGCGGGACGCTAAACATGAGTACGGAGACTCAGATCTTAAGGTTAGGATAACAAGTAAAGGATGTCCACGGCGGGACGCTAAAAGTGAGTACGGCGACTCAGATCCTAAGGTTAGGATAAAGGGTAAAGGATTTCATACATAAACCAATGTCACAACGATGTAAACAAAACGGTTCAAAATCTCATGGGGATAGTCAACAATTTTTAAAGGTGAACCACTTAAATGCGTACAAGCAAAGGTGAGTTTTAATACTTAAATTTACAAGGAGACCAATAATCCAAGTTCAAGTCATTCTCAAATAAAACTCAAAGAAGAATAAAGTCAAAGTTTTGAAATTGACAGAATGAGAGATAGGAGGGTGAAAACTCTAAAATGAACTACAACTTTCTTTAATGTAAAGTGTTTCTAAAAATGGGATTTTAGAATTCTTTAAACATTTTATGAAAGTATGCAATAAAATAAGATTTATGCAAAAAGAATCACCTAAAAAAGATTTAAAATGAAGAAGTTATGTAAAATTGAAAATTAAATGAAATTAAAATAAAATAAAATAAACCAAGTGCTAAAAAATGAGAAATGCCTCCCCCAAGGTTTGAACCCAAGACCTTGGGGTCATAGGCTCAAAACATGACCATCCCAACCATTAAACACATGTGAAAACATATGGAAAAACAAGTAAAAATACCAAATACATGGAAAATCAAGAAAATGGCAAAATATGCCCTCACTGAGGGTCGAACACAGTTCATGCACATTACAAAGTACTTATGGGCAAGGCAATAACTACTGGGATGGTGATACATCCATTGTATCAAGCCACCACAGTTGCATATATACCTAAACAAAGCGCAAATTCGGGGTTTTGGCAAGGCAAGAACCAAGTGAAAAAGCCAGATACGATTTCATCATAACTTCTTCAAATCTCCACCAAATCTCATGAAATTTTAGTCTAACTTGCTTAATTTTTCATGAGGATCATGATGGTACCATTCAAATTTTCAAATGATGCACATGTGCTGAAATTCGATTGGTCATGCAATGTAAAACTTTGAAATGCATTTTGAAATCAAAAGACCAAAACAGGTGCAATTGAAGCAAAGTGATGTTCTGAGAAACTTCCAAACATGATATGGGATGAATCTCAACAGAAAGTTGGATCAAAAACACTTAGAATGAGGAAATGGCATATGAGTAGTAAGTTGGTGAAATTGTTTTCTTCAAAACCAACCTTGTGTCCAAACATAGTTGAAACCAAAGATTCAATGTCAGCACAAAGTTCATAAACCAAACTACAACTGGTCACAGATACCAACCAAAAGCCAATTGAACTAGGAAGTGATTCATAATATGGACTGATTCATACCAGCTGAACTAGGGTTCTCTCAAGATAAGGAAGACCAACTGATCTCAAACTCAAAGCAAACAACAAGCATTAAAGTGGCTGCCTAGTCCCTCAGTAAAGAATACAACCTCTTAGCACAAAGCAATGCCAGCTACCTGATTTCAAACTTAAAGCAAGCAACCTTGCTTAAAACAGAAGCAAAGACTAATCTTGGCACCAATGCAAATACCAGATCCAAACAGTATGAGTAAAATAGGTTGAACAAATTCAAATCAAGACAGCCCTACCAAAATGGCTGTGAGTTCAAGAAGTACTTGGTTTAGAAAATAAAAAATGCAGTTCCTAAACAGCCAAAGTTCTTTTGCAAAGTTTTAATCATGTAGCTAATTGATCTAGGAAGAGCAGTCAAATATGAATCCCTAACAGTGGTTGGACAGCAGAGACCTCAAGCAACAATCAACAAAGTTTGCAATTCAAGTCTTGGCATGGATCCATTGATGAATTCCCCTTATAGTTCCAAAAGTAACAGTCAAGGCTTAAAAGTTTTTTTTTGGTGTAGCAACATAATTAATGAGGCTTGAAATGTATTTTGAAGATCATAGATCAACCTAGCTGTAATCTCATACAAGTAAGGGGTTGTTCCAACTCTAAATGCAAAGCTTGTGATGAGTTTCAAGGGAAAAGTTAGTTTCTCAAAAGAATTACAATGTGCCTGCTAAGCTGCAAATGGTGAAATTGTGTTTTTCCGTAGTTAGTTGAACTACGGCTACTCTGATTTCTCATGTCAGATGAGAATACGTAGGCATATGATTGCCATAATCATAGCGAACATTTTTCTTTCTTACCCTTTAGTCAACCATACCTTTTTACCCAAGGACATGCTACGTCTGTTCTACCGCAAACAGGTAACGCCTAAGTCTCCAAT
The DNA here is from genome assembly GCA_963859935.3 of Lathyrus sativus. Classification (NCBI taxonomy): domain Eukaryota; kingdom Viridiplantae; phylum Streptophyta; class Magnoliopsida; order Fabales; family Fabaceae; genus Lathyrus; species Lathyrus sativus. The sequence goes on along the minus strand of OZ012739.1, from coordinate 15,203,762 downwards.
GGTCGAGCAGCAATACACCTAACTGCTAGGATGCGTACACTAGTATCATCTACCCGAACCTTTTCTCTCGCACCCGTGCAATCGAGATCCCCGTTTTTCCGTAGTTAGCCGAACTACGGCTGATCTGATTTCTCATACCAGATGAGAATACATAGACATAGGATTGCGATAATCCTAGCGAGCACTTTTCTTCCTCCCCCCCCCCCCTTTTACCCAAGGACATGTTACGTTCGTTCTACCGCAAACAGGTAACGCCTAAGTCTCCAATGGTCGAGCAACAATACTCCTAACTGCTAGAATGCGTACGCTAGTATCGTCTACCCAAACCTTTTCTCTCGCCCCCGTGCGATCGAGCACCCCATTTTTCCGTGGTTAGCCTGAACTACGTTTGCTCTGATTTCTCATACCAGATGAGAATACGTAGGCACAAGACGGTGATGTCTTGGCGAGCAACCTTCCCCACCTTCACCCGTAGTTTCCCGAACTATGTTGACTCTGACTTTCCCATTGCACGAAGGAATATGTAGGCATAGAGCGGCGATGCTCTATCGAGTCTCCTTTTTTTTCTTATGCCCTGTGAGCCAGCCTTTAAATAGATTTACACCCATAGATTAGACAACAAGCGTGGATCTCGTTGAGTACAACGGACATGAGGGGTGCTCATACCTCCCCTTGCGTAACCGACTCCCGAACCCAAGATTTGATTGTGATGACCTTGTCTTTTCCCTTTTTCGTAGGTTTTCTTCAATCGTTTCCTTTCCCTCTCTTTTGGGATAAATAACGAAAGGTGGCGACTCTTCTGTCTTTGCCGACCCCCTTTTCGCAGCGATACGACACCATCCATCCATCGGATTTAGGCATAGACAACCGGTCTCATGAAATCCAATGAATGCCTTTTACCCGATCTCTCTTGTGACCCCACCAAAAATAATTCATCATTTTCTCAATTTCCTCGCTTAAAAAAGAAGGCAAAAAAAAAAGATACTCATGATATAAGAGGGAATAACTTGAAGAACTGATTTAATGAGAGTTTTGCTTCCTGCTTGAGATAGACTCCTACTACTCCAAGAATTGATCTTATTCTAGATTCTATCTTTAACAAACTTGAAAGTAGCTTTCCTGCTTGTATTTATCATAGATAGTACACCAAGATACTTACCTGTCCTTGACACCTGTTGAACTCCTCAAGTGTCAACTAAATCATTCTTAATATTCGGATCAACATTCCTATTGCAAAAGACTTCATATTTTTGGAAATTAATGGCTTGTCCTGAAGCTTCTTCATATATGTTAAGGGTATTCTTCATCACATTAGCTTCATGCACAACCACTCTAAAGAACATAAAACAATCATCGGGGAAATAAAGATGAGATATCCAACTTTAAGATTATTTTTAATATTTATTTCATTGATTTTTTTGTTTGCAACTTTCTTAAAATTAATGTATAAAATACTTAGTTGAGAATTTTATTTTTCTATTTCTTCCTCAACCCGATTAGACATGTCAAGTTCTTCGGAGTTATTCGGCGGTTGTAACTCGAGACACGAGGATCTCTACTAGTAATCTTTAGTATTTGTTTGGCTTATTTCGAAAGTTTGAGAACCAAATAAAATCTCTTTTATGCATTTTGACAAATGTACCAAAAGGTCGCCAAGTAGTATAATTTATAAAACAGATCGTACACACAAAGATTGTTACAATGTCACAACACAAAAGTAATTATACTTGTTTTAAGGGAAAAAATAATTATAGTAACAAAAGGTAAATAGGTTGTCTGGTTTATAGTTGATATCCCCTTCGACTCAGGTTATGGACTCAGGTTTCTATTATGGCATGTGTCCAAAGAAAGAATGACTTGAAAATTTGGAGCTAAATGAATCTGGAGTCGTTCAACTTGGAAACAATATGGCTTGAAAATTTCATGGTATTCGTACAGTTAGACTTAAAATATTATATGACCATGAGTTCCTTCTGCGTAAAGTGAGGTATGTTCCTAAACTTAAGAAAAATTTGTTGTCCATAAGCATGTTTGATGATCTAAGCTACTACATTATAATTGAATATGCAGTATTGAAAATTTCACATGATGCATTAATAATGGCTAAAGGTGTTGGAACAAAATTGATTTCTACCATATCCCTTGGATTTTGATGATAACAAATTATTTAAAGAAAAATTGGGTATACTAATGTCTGTTCAAGTGTGCAAGACTATAGACTAAATTTTCATATAGAATCCAAGTATTGATTATGACTATGAACATCTAAAGATAAGCTTAAAGACCAAAATCTTATGGATCATAAGCTGAAGACAAAACTTTAAAGAAGTGAACTTTTGAAGAGGTCGACGTCTGAAGGTTAGAGTCTGAAGGAGTCAGCCTCTAAAGACCAGACTTTAAAGAAGTTTGCTTCTGACTATTAGAACCTAAGCCAGTCAAAGTGCAAGGACCAAGGTTACTCTGATGAGTCACTATCAACTCTGGGTCTACTTTGTTACGTCAAGACCTAAGCTCTATTTTCTTCATAGAGCTTGCTGGAATCCAACTGCTAATTCCTTTTGTAGCAAAGGGATTTCAAATTAGCCTTCACTAACCTTGACTATTTGGTGAAACATCTCAACGTCTCTTTTGAAGCTTCTCAAAAGACTCTAATGTGTCGGATCTTCAACGACTCTTTCCTTTTCTAATTAAAGAGCTAAAGACTTAAAGAAAAATACACCAATTGACACAAAAGGAGAAATTACTATGTCAACATAAAATCATAAGCTAGACTTAGGATTTTTTATCCTAGTATATCTTAAAAATCCCTAAGTCGTAAAAAGAGTCTATTTGTTTTGTATTCTTTATACACCTCTGATTGTATATTAAATGTATTTTTCCAAACAATCATTTATCTGTTAGGTAGATTGTTATAAGTCTCTTACTAAGTGTTTGAGCATTTCAAGTCTCTTTCTTGTGTGCTTGAGCTTAGAAGTCTCTTACTTTAGTGTTTGAGCATTGAAAGTCTCTTGCTTGTGTGCTTGAGCATATAAGTCTTACTTGGTGTTTAATAATTAGAAGTCTCTTTCTTGTGTGCTTGAGCATATAAGTATCTTATTTGGTGATTGAGCATTTGAAATCTCTTGCTTATGTGTTTGAGCAAATTGTAATTTTGTGTGATTATAGTAAAAATCTCTTGTAAGTACAAGGGGACTGGATTATTCTCAAGTTGTGAGAGGAACCAGGATAACTCTCTGTGTTATTCTTCTTTCTTACATTTCATAGTATAAGAAGATAGATCCAAAAAGATAGAGTCATCATCGATGCCATGTCTAACCCAGTCATAAAAATTATCCCCTTGGATGAATAGTGGGTCTAAGAAGCCAATGCATTTCCAAAAAAGAGTAGCAAATTCAAAGTCTCTCAGGAAGTATAGAGTTGTCTCAGTGTCCTTATTGCATCTAGGACAGAGATCCACCTGGAGCATACCATGATGACACAATATCGATCTCGTAGAAAATGACTTATGTAAAGTCATCCAAAGGAAGAATTTCACCTTCTCAGAAGCAGGAATATGCCACACCCACTTCAGAGAGTTATTATCTGTTCTATTATAAACAAATTTAAGTCTATTGAGTCAGTTATAGCCATACCAAGCAGTATAGATACCATCTAAATTTTCTTTCCAAGTTAACTGATCAGGCAACATAGAGTTCACACAAACAGGGACTACTTTCATGTGGTCACAAACACCCGGAGGAATACTAGTATATAATAAATTGAAGTTCCAACTCCCATCCAAGTAAACATCATTCACTCACATTTCCAGACCATGAATATCCACAAAGATAACCCGATCCTCTAATTTCCCTACCTAGAATAATTGGTCAACCAGAAAGAGGAGTTCCCATAGAGCTTACCCAACATAGAGCTTTCATAATTTCATTTTGAGTAACTAATTCATTTTTTTTCATATTAAGGAACGTCACTTCACTAATGTACTTATGCTTTCATAATTGCATTTCAAGTAACTAATCCATATTTATTTTTCATATTAAGGAACGTTTCTTCACTAATGTACTTATGTTTTAAAGCTTGGACCCATAGGAAATCACAATCCTTATGGAGACCCCAAACCAGCTTACCCAACATAGAAGTATTGACCTCTCTTGCTTTTCAGATCCCAACACCACCAACTTTTTGGGCTTAGTGACTTTATTCCAGCCAACGAGATGCACACTAGATTTTGAATTATCTTTCCATAAAACAATTCTAGCCATCCTATCAATAAAATCATAAGTTAGTTGTGGTAGTCAAGCCACTTGAATATGATAATTTGGGATGAAGTTCAGGACATACCTAACCAGAGTCAAATGACTAGCCTTATTAAACAATTTATGTTGCCAAGATGCTAACCTCTGACTGATTTTCTCCTCTAAGAACTCAAAGTCCTTGCGTTGAATACGACCATGCAACATAGGGAAACCCAAGTATTTCTCTAAAGTAAGATTTCGCTTGATACTTGTGTTGGAGAATTTGAATCCATTTTACTCCTCTTGGTGGTAGCTGAGAAGAATGTACATTCACTTTAAGACCAGTAAACATGGAAAAATGATTCAAGATATCAGAAATGATCCCTTACTATGAGTTAGAAACCTTTGCAAAAATAAGAACATCATCGGAAAGAAATAAATGTGATAAAGTCACTATGCCATAATTGACTTTTAGCAGTGCATACAAAGACAACGCTTTTAGGAAAAGCGCTTCTAAAGAGTAATAAAAAAAAGAAAAAAATAGCATACCTAAGACATCGCTTTTTAAAAAAGCGCTGCTAAATGGGTACACAAAGAAAGCACTTTATTTAAAGCGCTGCTAAATGCATGGGCTAAGACAGCGCTTTTGTAAAGCGTTGTTGTAGGTTGGTCCTAAGAAAGCGCTTTTCTAAAGCGCTGTTGTAGGGTGTGCCAAAGAAAGTGCTTTCCTTCTAAAGCGCTGCTATATGGTTTTTCAAAGAAAGCGCTTTTAAAGCGCTATTGTAGGTATTAAAAAGCGCTACCATAGGTGTTATTATAATTAAATTAAAATATCACAGAATTTTAAAGAAAGCGCTTTCCTTCTAAAGCGCTGCTATATGGTTTTTCAAAGAAAGCGCTTTTAGAAGCGCTGCTGTAGGTATTAAAAAGCACTGCCATAAGTGTTATTATAAATAAATTAAAATATCACATAATTTTTTAAAGTAACATAACAGAGCTAGCTCGCGCGTACATTCTTCATTCTTTCTTTCTCCTCTCTGCGAACCAGAACCCTATTCACCACGACCGTCCGTCGTCCTCCTCCGTCCGACTGCGCGCCTCCGTCGCCCACCTCCGTTCAGCCTGTGTTGCATTTCTCCTCCATTTGACTGTCCGTTTTCGACAGCCTCTGTAGCGCATTTCCGCCATTGTTACGGTATTTGAAGTTTTTCATTTTGCATTTTTCTGGATTATTGTCTTAGTATTTCATTTTTCTGGATTATATGATGTTAGTGTTACTTCTTTTCTGAGTTATTGACTTGTTTGTGTTGATACCGTTGATGAGAATTACTCTTTTGATATTGGCTTGGGTTTTGTATACAAGGTGTTTGTTGAAATGCCACAATGAATTTACTTATGTTAACTTTCATTATATCTAGTCGTATACAAGGTGTTTGTTGAAATGCCACACCTTATATGAGTTCATTATATCTAGCCGTATTCAATGGTTTTTTAGATTATGTTGCCTTAGAAGCTTCACACTATTTGTGATTCAGATGAAAGCTTTAAATTTCTGTTAATCTTGAAGTTTATTTATTTTCCTTAATCCTTATTAGTAAGTAAAGACATTGTCGGTTTATTAGTATATTTTGTCGACCAGTTTAAGTGAATATAATTTTTGTTTGTTATGCTCATTTATTGAATAGAAAATTGTTTTTGAAGTAACCTACTGAATCTATCTATATGTATATAAAAATAATAACTTATTGACTCTTATTCTTATAGATCAAGATTCTGTTCGGCTTCTTGCTGTTGAGGGTTGTGCAGCTCTTGGAAAAATTGTTGGAGCCTCGAGATTGTGTGGCACATATTCTTCCTGTTATAGTCAATTTTTCTCAGGTATATTGAGTATTAATAATATTATGTGGGAAGATTTGCATTTTGTACAGTCTTGCTAATTTAGTAACATTTAATGTTAGGATAGAATATGTCAAGAGTGTGAAATACAAGAAAATTGTAACCAATGTGGATGTGGATGCCTTAATGTTAAGTAAAATAGGCTAGTTGTACAATAGTAAGGATAACGCAAAGGACATCATTTATCATCCTAAAGCACATATAAAGTGTACTATTGTCTAATTTTTACACTTTATATGAGTTCTTTTTACTAATAATTAATATGTTAGTAAAAATTGTATCAAATTTTAGATAAATATAAACTCAAGTTATATAAAATTTTAGATAATTTTAGATAAATATAAAATTATATAAAATTTTAAATAATTAATATGTTAGTAAAAATTATAAAAATTGTATATGAGTTCATATTAATTGCAAATTAATTAATTTATTGCAAGTTTTATCAATAATTGATGTTCCAAGAATTATTTAATGTTGATGATGTTATTAATTTTGTCTGTTATAGGGGTTACCTGTGAAGACCAAGGTTGTGATCGTTTTCAAGCATCCTACTGTGTAGCTTTCTTAGAAGTTATTGATTTCTTTACAGGTATTGTCTGTATTTGTTTAACTTTCTTAGTTTAGTTTAGACTACTCAACTAGTATGGATAAAAAATGGATGTCTTCCAATCAATTGTCTAAAGAGTACGAGAATGGGGTATCAAAATTCGTTAAGTTTGCTGTTGAACAAGCCAAAGACCCCAGTAGGATCACATGTCCTTGCTTAGGTTGCTGTTATGGGTGTCGAATTGACGCCGTTCAGTTGGAATCTCATTTAATGAGACATGGAATTGATCGAAGTTATACATGTTGGACATTACATGGTGAGATAAGTAACGAGAATGTCGAACCCGGGGATAATACGACCTATGCTTCAAAGGACAATGGCAGAGATACATATGATTGTGATTGAGTCGAAGAGATTGCAGAAGCACTTGAAGAAGATCTTCAAGATTGTGTCGCACCCTAATTTTCGACCTTAAGATCTCACCTCCTTGTGTTTTTCTTACATGTTATCTTTATACTTTGGTATGCGTGTTTATTACGGCTAACCAACTTGTGCAGATGCAGTAATCTCAAGTGGAGATAGCATTCATTCTCACAATTAAATACTCCAAAGATGTGGTCAGTTGAGCCTGATTCAGATTGATTCTGGGGTTTTCTATTGGTTTTTGTCAATATCTCTTAAAAGCTTCAACGCCTACTCCTGGAGAGAAATGGGATTTCTTTGGGGGTAAGCATAGTCATTTGAAGACTGATCATGGTTATGGCAAGTGGAATTTCAAGTTGTCCTTTTTTTTCCTCCAAAGGATCCCTCAGGACACGAATCATGTTTCTTAAAAGAAATTTGAATTCCCTTTGTTGACGCTCTGAAACGATAGTGATTGAAGATTTGATTTGAGCTTAGGCGTTAAGTGTTCAGAGTAAAATCCAAGATTTATGATTTCTTTACGAAGGTTTGAATTGATTCACTATTTTTACAACTTCAAGTTTAAATTCGGGATTTAAATCCAAGCTACAATTTCAAAGAGATTGTGTGTATCCTTGCAAAATTGAGGTCCAATTGAGACTATTCCATAAAGCTATCGTGAGAAGAATTTATATTCAAGTTTAAATAGAAGAGTTTGAACACAATCCAATAAGTTCAGATTTTTTTTTCTTCTCTACCAAATTCAAAGTGCATTCAAAGACAATGGAGTTTTGAAAGTCCAAGACACTGTGAAGGAGAAGATCATTTTGAATCTTTGAGATTTATCTTTAAAATCCAAGATTTACAAATACAAGGAAGTTTACATGTCCACATGGTTATTTACAAAGCTCAAACGCCTGTCCCAATTTAGAATCATCCTTAATGAAGTAACAAGGGAGGCCACAACTTATCTAACCCTTGCTAACAACTCATGTACCATGTAGCACGATTGTATTCGACAGAGAATGGTATTACAATACATTATAATTTAACCTCATACAAATTGCAATATCTCTCAAAGTCATTCAACCATAAAACAATTAAATTATCTTGTTACAACTTTGCCCAAATTAACTACACTGTGTTTATAGCTTTTCCCAACAATACATGGTACAAACTCCCTACTGTGTTCTAGCTCCTAAGTACAACGTCGAAGCTACAAGTGCTCCAGGACCGCTTGAAGACGTCACCTGTTACAATGAAGCAAGGATACCAATTAGTATCTCCAAATATCATTCAAGTTACCATGACTTTCAAAAAGGAGGAAAAGAGGAAAGACCATGTAGGAGCTGCACATTACTACCAATGTCGTATAGCATGAACATACCTTGTCCAATATTTACGGTTGCCATAGATTTTCGCAACACGATGCCACCAAAGCATGAATAAACCAGGAGTAGTTATAACTGTTCAAAACTCTTGCTAACCACCTCCGTATCCATCTTTGAGTGTAGCCAGGCATGGGAAGAATGTTACTGATGAAGATTCGCTGCAGACTTGGAAAGGAATGTTAATTTATCTGCAGGCTCACTCGCACTCCCAACAGAAGGTGTTCTTAAAGACTCTTCTCAAAATAGTTTGCCTGCAACAATTAATGCCAAAACAATTAAGTTATGCAGCTGAAAACTCTCAGACTGATTTAAGCAGTTATCACTATATTGAACCAAGCAAGCCTGCAGTAAGGGATAAACCATGTATATCAAAAGCTGAAAGAAGAAAGCAACAAACGGGGAACCGCTTCGGTTCGTCATGCCACCAGTTCTGGTATATGCCCTGCAATTACAGACTTCGTCAGTTGAATAAATTAAGAGACGAATAAGTAAATCAGACGTGACACATGAGTATATGTTCTCTACTGCGACTTGCGCTTTAAAAGTGGACATAAACCCCAAACAATAGTCTGAGATTATAAGCAAAATATTGAAAAATCAAAGATCCTAGCTACAACTCCAATGCAAGGAAACCGGCGACACATACTTCTGGCACGGTGGATTCACCTGAAATTATGCAGACAATAAACAAGCATGACAATACGTCGAAGCTTCGTTGGATGGAGTGTGTTAAACTGTATCCACCTGTGCATATGCCTATGTATTCTGCAGGATACGTACCGCGTCAACACCATCAGCCCTTCCTCCAACACGCAAAGCTACAATCAGAGGAATGGTACGATCTTATTCGAAGATACTCAAAATATATACGCACCAAGGAAAGATTTGTTATCAGTTTATACCATGAGTTAGGATCTGACATGTATCCTCCACTGCATCTGCAATGTCACACCTGCAAAAGTAGGACAAAACCAGCAACACACATGAATAAAACACCCTTGTTACTCGCCAACAGCTTCAGCTTCCGCCAACACATTTCCGTAACCTGCATTCACGATGAAGGACGTGATTATCAGCCAACTTAGAATAACATACAAACAATATCCATGATGAATCTGAAGAAAAACTCAAGCACAAAGTCATTACATAACCGAGGGCGTCGCTACTGGTTCCTCATTGCCGGTTGTTTCAATAATCTACCAAAATTGAGATAAACGACGAGGAGGTAGATGATAATCACTACGCCAGAAATGACATTTAGCAGCGCATACAAAGACAGCGCTTTTAGAAAAAGCGCTGCTAAAGAGGAATAAAAAAAAAATTGATAACCAAAGACAGCGCTTTCTCAGAAAGCGCTGCTAAATGGGGGTCCTAAGACAGCGCTTCTAAAAAGCGCTGCTAAAAGGGGGGTCTAAGACAGCCCAAAGACAGCGCTTTTTAAAAAGCGCTGCTAAAGGGGGGGTCCTAAGGCAGCGCTTCCAAAAAGTGCTGCCAAATGGGGGGTCTAAGACAGCCCAAAGATAGCGCTTTTTAAAAAGCGCTGCTAAAGGGGGGTCCTAAGGCAGCGCTTCCAAAAAGCGCTGCTGTAGGTATGGTCTACGAGAGCGCTTTTTCCATAAAGCGCTGCTATATGGGTTACATTAGAAGGTCTTTGAGAGCGCTTTTTAAAGCGCTGCTAAAGCTATTAAAAAGCGTTGCTATAGGTTTATTAGAATTAATTTAAAATACCCACCAGAATTTTTATGAGAAACAGAACAATCATATTACGTTGCTTTCTTTCTTTCTCTCTGGCGAACAAAAAGTGTTGCCCTATAAACCACCGTTGCCGTCCAACCGTCGCCGTCCATCCAACCGTCGCCGTCGCCCTCGTCTGTTGCATTTGCAGCCGTTCACCGTCCCTCTGCTCGTCTGCATTGCATTTCCGCCATTGTTACGGTATTTGAAGTTTTACTCTGGTTTTCTTTTTTACGTATATTTTCACCATTGTTGCCGTAATCTTTAAGACAAACTGAATATGTTTTTATTATTTGAATGCAATCAAGTTAAGTCATTTTCTGTCATCTTGTTGTATGGATATCTACATGTTAAGTCTCTCTGTTGCATGTTATATATTTTGTATTTTAATCTACATGTTAAGTCTCTCTGTCATTGTTACGGATATTTTGTATGTTTTAGATTGACAAACAAGAGTTTGGATTGAAACTAATGAATTGCCCTGGGAACTGTTTGTTGTTTTTATATATTTTGATTCAATGTGATAAATTAGAACAAGAGTACAATTAGAAACAAGGTGAATAGAACCAATACACTACGATAGTGAGAGATGAATAGAATCAAAAAAGTGAAGATAGTGTGTAAAAGTTGTACAAATGGAGAATGAAAATTAGTGGTGAGTTTATATGATGATGAATGTTAGTGTTGTTAAGTGATGGCTAGGTGGTAGATAGTTTTGCAAGGTGAATAAAGAATGGAAGAGATTGATAAAAGTTGTACAAATGGAGAATGAATAGAATAAAAAAAGGAAGGGAAAAGTGAGAGAAAATGAATAGTTAATTAATTAAAAAATATTAATGTAACTTGATAGAGCATATTTTTTTTCAATATAGTTTGGAAATTCCTATTTTTTAAGAGAGTAGCCAACATGAATATGGTTTTATATGATATGGTTTTATATGTTATTATGGTTTTATATGTTGATGGTTTTATATGTTGATATGTTAGTATGGATTTCTCAATGATTATATGATATGTTATTATGGTTTTATATGTTTAGTTAGGATTTCTCAATATTTAGTAAGGGTGTCATTTTGGTTTAAGGATTATCTAGTATTTTTAATATGATTTGTTTTGGTGGATTATCTAGTATTTTTGTCTTGGTTAATTATTAATATGATTTTAATAAAATTTATATTTTGTCTGCTATAGGGGTTACCTGTGAAGAGCAAAGTTGTGATCGTTTCCAAACATCCTATTGCGTAGCATTCTTAGAAGTTAGTGATTTCCTTACAGGTATTCTCTGTTTTGTTTAACTTTTATAGTTTAGTGTAGATTACTCAATTAGTATGGATAAAAAATGGATGCCTGGTAATTGATTGTCAAAAGAGTACGAGAATGGGGTATCGAAGTTCGTTAAGTTTGCTGTTGAACACGCCAAACACCCCAGTAGGACCATATGTCCTTGCTTAGGATGCTGTTATGGGCGTCGAGTTGACGCCGTTCAGTTGGAATCTCATTTAATGAGACATGGAATTGATCGAAGTTACACATGTTGGACATTACATGGTGAGATAAGTAACGAGAATGTTGAACCCCGGAATAATACGACATGTGCTTCAAAGGACAATGGCAGCGATACATATGATTGTGATCGAGTCGAAGAGATTGCAGAAGCACTTGAAGAAGATCTTCAAGATTGTCCCAAGATGTTTGAGAGGTTGGTCAGCGATGCAGAGAAACCGTTGTATAAAGGTTGCACTACTTTCACAAGATTGTCCGCGGTATTAAAGTTGTACAATTTAAAGGCGGGTAATGGATGGTCAGATAAAAGTTTCACAGAGTTGTTAGCCCTACTTCAAGAGATGCTTCTGAAGGATAATGTTCTTCCCAATCGAACCTATGAAGCTAAAAAAATGTTATGCTCTATTGGCATGAGCTATGATAAGATACATGCTTGTCCAAATGATTGCATTTTGTTTCGAAATGAATATGCATCATTAAACGAGTGTCCTAAATGCGGTGTATCTCGGTATAAGAAAAAGTTGTCACCAACAAAAGTATTATGGTATTTTCCTATAATTTCGAGATTCAGACGCATGTTTCGTAGTGAAACAGATGCAAAACACCTGACTTGGCATGCAGATGATAGAATTGTAGATGGGAAGTATCGACATCCGGCAGATTCACCACAGTGGATGAAAATTGATAATGATTATCCTGATTTTGGAGAAGAAGCTAGAAACCTTCGCTTGGCATTATCGACTGATGGAATGAATCCGCATGGTCTGCAGAGCATCTCACATTCCACCTGGCCTGTAATTATTATGATTTATAACCTACCTCCATGGCTATGTATGAAGCGTAAGTACATGATGTTATCTATGTTAATTTCTGGCCCTAAACAACCAGGGAATGACATAGACGTATACCTGACACCTCTAATCGAAAACTTAAAGAGTTTGTGGGAGAATGGTGTGGAGGTTTATGATGGATATAGGAAAGAAAGTTTCAATTTGAGGGTGATGGTGTTTGGCACAATTAATGATTTCCCGGCATACGGAAATCTATCGGGGTATAGCATTAAAGGTCAATGTGTGTGTCCTATCTGTGAAGAAAACACAGATTGGACACGGTTGGAATTTGGTCAGAAGAATGTCTTTCTTGGTCATCGTAGATTCTTAAATTCTAGTCATCACTACCGTGGGTGGAGAAAAGCATTCAATGGAGATTCAGAACAATGTAAAGCTCCACCTACATTGACCGGCGAACAAATTTTTGAAAAGGTGAAAGATGTGAGTACTAAGTTTGGCAAGCCTTTTGCTCATACGCTTGTCACGCGTGGGTGGAAGAAGAGGTCAATTTTGTTTGAGTTTCCGTATTGGAAGTCCTTGTATGTAAGACATTTTCTTGATGTTATGCATATTGAAAAAAATGTATTTGAAAGTGTTATTGGTACGTTACTCAATATACAAGGAAAGTCTAAGGATGGCCTTAAAGCAAGAAAGGACTTGGTAGCAATGGGAATAAGGAATGAATTAGGACCCTTGAAGAAAGGAAACCGCACATATCTACCACCTGCTGCTTATACTCTATCTAGAAAGGAGAAAAAGATACTATGTAAGTTTCTGAGTGAAGTTAAAGTTCCAGAAGGATACTCTTCAGATATTAGAAGACTTGTTTCTATGAAAGACCTCAAGTTAAAAAGTTTAAAGACACATGAATGCCATGTTATAATGGAACACTTTCTACCAATAGGTATACGTTCTATTTTGCCAGAAAAAGTGAGAGGCGCACTAACTAAATTGTGTTTTTTCTTTAGGTCAATCTGTAGTAAGGTGATAGATCCTGCGATCTTACCAACATTGCAAAGAGAAATAGTTATTACTTTGTGCGAGCTTGAAATGTATTTTCCTCCATCATTTTTTGACATAATGGTACATCTAGTTGTTCATCTTGTGAAAGAGACACAACTGTGTGGACCTGCCTATATGAGATGGATGTACCCTGTTGAACGTTATATGAAAATATTGAAAGGGTATGTGAAAAACCGAAGTCGACTAGAGGGATGTATTGTTGAACGATACATTGTTGAAAAAGCTATCGAGTTTTGTACTGAATATTTGTCCAACGTTCAATCCATTGGCCTCCCAAAATATCATGTTGTTAAAAAAAATAGATGGTAAACAGTTAATTGGAAATAAAGTTATGACAGTTTCAAGGGATGAACGGGAGCAAGTGCATTTGTATGTTATGCACAATGACATTGAGGTTGAGCCGTATGTTGAAATGCACAAGGACGTTCTACGAGGTTTAAATCTGAATAGAAATGAAAATTGGATAGTACGTGAGCACAATCGAAGTTTTATAACATGGTTCAAGGAGCATATTTTTTCAAAGTTTTATTCTGATCCCGCTTCAATAACAGAAAGGTTGAGATGTTTAGCATATGGTCCAAGTTTGCATGTGTTTTCTTATAGCGCATACGCAATTAATGGATACACATTTTATACCAAGGAACAAGATGATAAAAGTACAATGCAAAATAGTGGTGTCACCGTGCTTGCCGAAGCAATGCACATATCCTCGTATTATGGGGTTATCGAGCGCATTTGGGTGTTTGATTATGAGAAGTTTGAGATTCCTATCTTTGGATGCAAGTGGGTTGAAAATAATAGTGGCATACAAATGGATAAATCAGGTTTTTTGAAAGTGGATCTTAATAAGGTGGGGTACAAAGATGAGCCTTTTATTCTATCCATGCAAGCTAAACAAGTGTTCTATGTCACTGATCCGACAAGTACGAAATGGTCTATAGTTCTTTTTTCCAACAAAGTAATCGATGATAACATTGGAGAAAAGGGGGATGTTTATGTTGAGAATGAATCTTATATTATAGATGATCCAGATGAGAATATTGGAGCGGACGAATCATATATTAAAAATGATCATAACAAGGGAATTTGGATCAATCCATATGTCCGTGTTGTTAAGAGACAAGTAAACCCCGTTACAACGAAAAAAATAAAGAGATGTTAAAGGTACTTGTAACATGTTTTTCTTATTTACACATGTCTTATTTATACCATGTTTTTGTTATTTCTTATTTATACTATGTTTTTCTTATTTACACATTTCTTATGTATATATTTGTAACATGTTTTTCTTATTTACACATGTCTTATTTATACCATGTTTTTGTTATTTCTTATTTATACCATGTTTTTCTTATTTACACATTTCTTATGTCTCATTTGATACTTTGGTTTTTCTGAATTACAGGTATATATATTATGGCCAGCAACGAGGAAACAGCACATGATGAAAAACAAACAACAAAAGACGTGGAAGGCGATATTAAAAGAGGCATAATAATTATGAAAAAAATCATCCGTGCGAGAGATAAGGGAGTAAAGTATGATGTCCATTGGAATGAAAGAGACCAGTTAGTTGAGCCTAACGGTGCGTTGCTAACAAGTTACATCGGAGCACTTGTACGTTCGCAAGTTCCAATTACTTGCGATAATTGGAGAATTGTTTCATTACAACCGGCAAAAGATAAGATTTGGACCGAGATTCAGGTATAATATTGGAATTGTTTAATTATTGTTGACATTTACGTCTTTAAATTAAATATACTAACATGTTATATGTATATGTGTTTGTTTGCAGAGATCTTTCAATATTGAAGATCGTAGGAGAAAATATTGTATTCAATTGGCCGGAAAACGCTTGAGGGGATTTAGAGCGTTTTTAACAAACAAGTTTCTAAAAGATTCTGAAGGAAACTTTGTTGACTCAGAGCGTCCGATGAAGTACGCGGATTTGATTTCGGAGGAAGAATGGGAGACGTTTGTTGCAAAGCGAAGATCAAAAGAATTTGAAGTAAGTACAGAAAGGGCATCAATAGTATATACTTATTCCATGTACAGGAGTTCTGATAAACTTATTTTTTCAGGTTGTTAGTGGCGTAAATCGTCAACGGGCATCAAATTCCGCATATCCATACAGAAAGGGCCGGTTGGGATATGCACGATTAGAACAAAAAATAGTAAGTACATATAAATGCTTTAATATAATATATTTACAAAAAATAGTAAGTATATATAATAGGATACAATGCTTTATTATCCGTCTTAATGCGTAGTTGGAAGAGGAGAAGAGTGATGCGACATCTCTTCCGGACCATGTTGTATGGAAGGCTGCCCGTGTGGGACGAGATGGAGTCGTTCAAGAAGAAGTTCAACAAGTCTTTGAACAATGTGTAAGTACAACGTTATCTTTGTCAATAACTGATCAAAAGTGTGTAATATATTTATATATGTTTTATATTCATAACTCCCGCCGAGGACAATGATTGCAGGAGCTTACTGAGCCGGGTGCTGAATATTCCTGAGTATTCTGGGCGTGTGAGGGGTAAGGGATTTGGTGTCACTCCATCCAAACTGTATAAGCAGCCAAAGAAAAAAAATCCAACCAATAAAGAAGTGATGGAGACTTTGGAGGAATTGAAAGCGCAAATCCGTGAATTACAGAAGGATAAGGAGAGATACATGGCGGAAAGACGCGCTCCAGAGGGTAGAGCTACTAGTGACAAAGATAGTACCGGTTGTCCATAGAAGCTTCCAGAGGTAATTGTATATATTACATTGAAATTAATTTAGCACACTTTACTTAATTGACACATTAACTGATCATTATTTGTTTAGGGCATTTCACTTTGCCGGCTATATTTATCGTCACCTACTCATCGAATGGTTGGCAAGGGAAAGGTGCATAACTTTCTCGGAGACTTACTTCACCATAAACCGCTCCCTTCTGGATTTTTGAAAGTATCTATTGATATTGCATTAGAGGGGAGTGCGTTGTTGCCTATACCAGATGATATTTCAGGCGCAACAGTGGTGGGAGACGCAGTAGGATCGTATGTGGCATGGCCGGCAAATCTGATTTGCATAGATGATGAGGTAGGTTGAACCTTTTAATACTCAAATATTTTATGATTCATACATGAAAGTTATTCTTACATCTACATTTTCTTATTTACATGATGATCTTAGACTCCTACAAAATCCAAATCAAAATATGATAGAATTATTGTGCGGGATACCGATTCAGCTGCATCAAAGAAACAGGTACTACTACAGTTACATGACTATCTTGTTATACAATATTAATTACTGAACTTATATATGACTTTTAGGTTCATGATCAGCAGTCGCAACAAGTCAGCAAGAGTAAGATGCCTGAAACTTCCAAGATTCCCAGAAAAGCAACTGTTCCTCGATTTAGGATGTGCCTTGAAACATATGTCGGAACATCAGATGTGCCTGAGGGTGGCGTCCGTTAAATACATATGGAGGCAGGTATTTTCGGTTTTGAATATCCCGAAACAATTGCTAAGGAGGATTTTGATCAGGTTTTCAACCATTCTGAACTGGGCGTCGGTGTTATGCATTCATACATCAGGTACTCCGATCCATTTTTATTAAATAATTGAACATTTTAAAATTTGCTCGTTTAACTTAATATTCTAATGTTGATTATGTTTTTTTAGGTTCTTGTATGACAAGTTATTGGTCCCGAATGAATTGACTTCAGTATTCGCATTCTTATCTGCTAACTGTGTCAACTCACGTATAATAGACCAGTCACCAGATACAGTCAAAGAGTACACAGTGCAGAGATTTATGCACGCGACTACAGAGAAGTTGTTCTTGTTGCCATATAACACTGGCCATGGGTTAGATTTTATTCTAAATTCATTTATTATAATTGTTCGATTTTTCCCTTTCTATATATATAACATTTCCGTCTAAACTGTTGTCTTATTTTATAGTGGACATTGGTTGTTGATCGCAATTAATCCGACGAAAGAAATAGTGTATTATATAGATTCATTGGATGGCGATACAACAAAATATGAAAATATGAGGAACTTTGTTGATACGTAAGTGATGACATATACTGTTGTCTTTAATTATATATCTTTATTTATTATGTGACATTGTTCTAAATATGCGTTTATATTATGTTAGAGTTATACAAATATTCAGAGCACAAAGAGATGCAACGGTGCCAAAAAGGAAGGCTAACAACAACAACTGGATCAGAGTAGAGGTATATTCTCGCATGTTTCTACTTGATAAAACTATTTCAACTATATATCCGGATAAATGTTCGTTTGTTTTTTCTATTTACAGTGTCCTCGGCAGCGTAATGGTATTGACTGTGGATATTTTGTATTGCGCTTTATGAGGGAAATTATTCTTTCTAGTCAACTTGAGATTCCAGTCCTGGTATGGATCAATTCATTATATAAGTTATATGATTCATTTTGATAATTATCCGATACTTCATCTGAGTAATTAGTTTTAAACTTAAATCTTATTCGATCTGTTATATTATGTAGTATTATGATGAATTCAAGTGCGCTACTTACACGAAAGCAAAATTGGAAGAAATTAAAGAGGAATGGTGTCAATTTATTCTTGGGTTGAGAATTGTATAGAGTTATCGGATTGGAAGACTTGTAATTATATGTGAATTGAATGTATTTGTGTTGTTGTAATTCTGAGAATTGAATGTATTTGTGTCAATTTTTGTTGTAACATATTTAAACAGGTTTATGTGTATATTAAAATGTTTATGAACAAAGTCATGAGTTACATCCAAAGTTTTGAATTGTACATATAAGGCCAAAGTTTGAATGGTATATTTAAGGCCAAAGTTTGAATTTTATTTATAAGGCCAAAGTGCTGAAATAGAGGCCTTAATTATAAGCAGGTTTGTGTAATATAAGCAGGTTGTTGGTAAAATATACAAAACAGGGTGAATATTTTATTAAAAAAAAAATTTAAAATCTAGGACATTAGACAGCGCTTTTACATAAAAGCGCTGCTAAAGGTCACAAATATTACGCTACAAAAGCGCTGCTATTGGTTTGGAAGGGGGGGGTCTAAGGCAGCGTTTGTAAAAAGTGCTGCTAAAGGGTGGGCTATGGCAGCGCTTTTGCAAAAGCGCTGCTAAAGGGGGGGTCTAAGACAGCGCTTTTTTAAAGCGCTGCTAAAGGGGGGGATGGTTGGGGGAATTATGCAGCGCTTAAAAAGCGCTGCTAAAGGGCTAAGAAAGCGCTGCTAAAAATGCTACTGAAGGGAGCTTTTAGCAGCGCTTTTTCATTGAAAAAAAGCGCTGCCTTTACCTTTAGCAGCGCCACTTTTTGCAACGCTTTAAAGCGCTGCTAAAGGCCAAAAAAAGCACTGCTAAAGGTCTTTTTTGGCATAGTGAATGCAAACTCCACCATCCCTGGGATTTCCTGCACAAACAATCAGAGCATTCAAGACATATCTATGACATAATCACGAAGAGGGAAACTTCTTTAAGAAGATCACCAGCATGACAAACAAAAGGAAGTTCTTTAGATCAATTCAAAACAATAAACAGACAAATTTCTTTAAAATAATGAGTGTGAGGAGAAGTTCTAATAGCAAGAATAAAGATGGATCATTTTACGACCAATATTTGTACTCACGACTGAGAGTCTCCAACCCCTTCATCGATGATACCCCTTCCCTTTGTTTTGACTTGACCACCTGTGATCACGTTAAAGCCTATTAAATTTTCCCATTATCGAAGACGAAAGCTCATTCATCACCATGTCATGTTTTAGCAGCACCTCCACAAGCTTTTTTGAAGTGTACAAACCAGGGAGGAAGTTCTTTCAGAGTTGACGTTGTCTTCTAAGCACGAAATAATCATCCGTTATCTCCCTCGGTAGCTAATCCTTCCTTCCCAATTTGGTCTGAATCACAAGCTGCAACATAAAGAGGAGAGATGTGAGGATGCCGTGTAATTTCAAAATTCGAGATGTTTCCAAATTGTAAAAATAGCCAGCCGACATGATCACGACAGATTTAAATCTCCCAAATATTATCTACCATTTTGAGTTGATTCGAAAAGGAAAAATCAGACATTAATGAGATATGCTCAAGCAGATCCAATCAAGTTTATTCGTATAAGGAAAATGGGATATCCAGGTCTTAAAACACAATGGCAATCAAGTTAAAAACGGAAACAAATTCAAAAACAATCCCAGACAAGAATCACTAAGTTTAGAAGGTTTTACTGCACATTAATTTGGAATTTGAATTGACAAGGAGAACAAATCGTCTATAAAAGAGGGAGGATGAAAACTTACGAAAGACAACTTCGACTAAACCTCCAAGCTCGCAACCCTGTGGCTTCCATTAGCTCCATTCTTAAACTCAAACCCCAAAAACCTGAAGAAAAAAACAACAAAAGTTCACTAACCCATAACATTCAACAGCCATTTCACTATACACAGAAACACCCAAAGTTCCCAAATCGAAAAAAACCAAAAAAACAATTGAGAAGAGAAAAGTCATAAAGCACTCATCTATTCCAAACCCTCGCGCGCATCGCCGTCACCTTCAAACAACACCATCGTGAACTGCCCTTCATCATCCGTCCAAGCCGGAGATCTCCTTCGCCAGAAATCGCTCACGAAACCCCTGCGAAAAAGGTCCATCACACCGTTAGTTTTGATTTCAATTGACATATTTTCTTTGTGTTCTTTTTAGGTTTGATTAAGGAATCGGAGATTGAAAGAGGCAAGAGAAGAAGGAAGAAATTGAAGCAGAGAAAAGAACGGGAGAAGGAGAGAAGATCGAAGGAGATGAGAAGCAGATCGGGAAGGGGAAATTGAGAGGGGAAGACTTTGGGAACCTAGGGTTTCTGGCTTCTATTTTGTATCTTTATAATCCTATGTATACCCCTCACAATTGTTAATATGCACTTCACGCACACACCCACACGATACCCAACGGATCCAGATCAAACGTCCCACGATGCATTCCACCGTACGCCCTCTATCACACTACCACACCCAATCTCACCACTAACCAGCTAATCTGTCGTTAATCAACTTAATTAATTTTTTAAACTAATCTAGCAACTAATTAACCTAATCTTAATCAATTAACCTTTTATTTGCTTTTCATTTAATCTAATCTATAATTTTAAAACTCTTCTTAATAATCTCTTTTTTTATTTATCTCACTTTTCATGATAAAAAAAAACCTTTTCCTTTTAATCTAACTCATCCTAATTAATTCTTTTTTTTAAATTAATAATCTGGTTTAATAACTTTTTTAAAACCTTAATCCTTTTTAACTTAAACTAATCCCTTTTAATTATTTTTTTAATCATCCTTTTATAATTTAATAAATCTTTTTTTTCTAAATAATGATAATGCATTTATTTGTTCTTTCTTTCTTAAAACCCTTTTTTATATATAAAATAATAAACACCCTTTTTTCAATCTAAATTAATTTATATCTTTTATGATAATATCTAAAAATCATTTTATTTAATAAATCCTATTTATTTAAAATCAATCCACATATAAAAACCTTTTACTAAATAAAATCAACCAATTCATAATTTAATTTCGTAATTAAAATTAAGTCACCTTTTTTTTTATATAATCAATTAAGTCAATACAACTTTTTCCCTTTTACTCAAAATCAACTTCAATCAATAAATCAACTTTCCTTAAAACTAATATGATTAGGTAAACTAATTCACCCCTTTAAAATAATTCCACTTAAAATCAATCTGGTTAAAATCTACTTCTCGCTTAAAATCCATTGACTAAAATCAACTCACATCGTAATCAACAATCGATTGCGCACGCTTACACCTCACATTCTCATTCACATCACTTACACTCACTTAGCGCTTTTCATGCGTATGTATGTATTTACTTATCTACTTTTATTTCTTTCCGCAATTTACAATTTATCGCAATTTATATTCTCGCATCGCATCCGTCCAAAGGAAGAATCTGCGCATGATCTCAACAATCGTGCGCATGCACATCATTTGCATCATACTCCCCTATGATCCTTGATCCCATTCAAGTTGATCTTTCTAAGTTAGATCCTACCCCATAGGAGGACTTTTGTCTTTATTTTACAACTTAGAAACAAACAATCAATTCAATACAAAACATTCAAACATTAGAGAATAAGATGTTAATCATCTTAAGCGAGATAGAATCTCCACCCCACATCAATACAATCAATATCGTAGGAACTTTGCCTTAAGGGAGATAGAGGTGTACCTCGTCGATCCCTATCCGAGTACTTGAGCCATTCTCTTAAGACGATGCAAAGACTATTTTCCTACGACTTGTGGCAGTTAAATCTCTCTTAAAATCATAACTCACCTTTTCTCCTAAAATCAATCAATCAACTATCCTAAACCCGTAGGAACTTTGACCACAGTCAAATATCTCCTCAAACCCTTTAGGAGAACTACAAATACTCTGATTCCACTCCCGTAAGGATATGTAGGCATGAGATGCGACATCTTATCGAGTATACTTAGATATGAACCACTAGGTCTTTTATACCTTAAGCAGATAATCCATAACAATAAACAACATAAAACAAGAGGTTCCTGTAGAGTACTACAGAAACTTAGGATGCTAGCACCTTCCCTAAGTTTAACCCACCCCCAAACCTAAACTCTCTAGCTTGCATTTGCATTGCATTGTGGGAATTTTGATCTTTATCTCTTCCTTTGGACAAATCAAAGTTCGGTTGCAAAATGAATTAAAGATTCAAACTAATTAATAGTTTGGTATCCGATTTTCACCGCGACAGATTGTCCCAAGATGTTTGAGAGGTTGGTAAGTGATTGATAACGAGAAAACGCATCGATTATATTGCTAGGTTTCATTTACGTTTTATCGCATATTCACCGTTTTAACACTCGATTTCTCGAGTTTTTCTTACCATTTTGCAGGTACATCAGTATATGGAGCTAAATCACGAATTAAGAGCAAAAGAAACAAAAGAAACCATAAAGAGATGAAGAAATGAAGAAGCCTGCAAAAGACTGCATAATTTGTTGCAGCCACGACCGTCACAAGGGTGTCACGACCGTGACACCCCAATTTGAGCCATCACGACCGTAAGAGAGTGGTCACGACCGTGACACTTAAAAACCTCAAGTTACGAACGTGAAGACCTTGTCACGACCGTAACAAGGGTAAAACTTGGTTTTGACTCAGACTACGTCAAGGCATTACGTGAAGACCACTTCTCCTCTTACTTCTCCTCTTGGCATTACGTGAAGACCACTTCCCCCATTTTGTTGCCACGTTCCAGCATTCCTTCAACAACTTCAGCAAGACCCATGCAACAAAGGACCAAAAATCCATCCCATTAAGGACTCTATAAATAGTACAAGCTCTGTGAACACAGGGGACAGATTTCTTTATTCAAATTTCTGCGGAAGCTCTGCCGAACTGTATTACGAACCAACCTTTCTATTCCCGCCTTAATTTAGTTTTCTGTTTCGTTTTTATTTGTATCCAAACCAACCATATAACAATTTCCAACATCAGGAAATTGTTATACATTTATTTGTTTCTAAACCTTCAGCATTCGTTTATTTTCAATTTCCGCCAACTCCAAGCTTTCCGGTCTGTGGAAGAAGGAGTCTGCTCGAATATTTGTTAACCAGGTTTTTCATTATATTGCAATTTAATTTAGTTATAATGTTTATTTATTTTTCTGCCATGAGTACGTTATTATTTAATTCTCTGTCTTTGTCTGGTTCAACATCGATGAGTAGCTAAACACCTTAGGGCGGTATGTAGTTATAACAAACTTAACCGGTAAATATAACCATAGGCTGAAAATAATTAATCACTTAACATTCTGGCTGATACTTTTTAATTGAAATAGATCTTTTCGTTACGAGAGTAAGAAAAGAGTATTACGTTAGGTCAAGACCACGAGAGTGTGAGATTTTAACCAGATAGCTAAAGTTAGGCATTTAAATTAAACACAGCGAGAGCGCTTTAAGATAAATTATAATTACTTAGTTTCCAAAAATTACCTCTAAACACTTATGGGCTAGCGAGAGCAGGCATAGGGCTTTAGGGATAAGATCTGATATAAGACCACGAGAGTGTGAGTTGAGGGTATTTAAACTGGTAACCTCTACCGAATAGATTAAGTGAACACCTTTATAAGCCTAGGTTAGATTGACCCACCTAAGTTAGTATAATTACATACCGACCGCCTTAATATTACTTTATTTAAACTTAAATTTAATTCTTCCTTTAACAGTCTTAAAAACCAACAAAAATCGTGACAATCATTCGCCTTAGCTAAACTAGAAGTTCATCTAGCACTAAGTAACCATAGAATCCCTGTGGATCGATAATCTTAAATATTACTTCGATAGGTTGTGCACTTGCAGTAAGATACCGCTAGACGCATAAGTAGACACGTCTTTAGCCCATCAAGTTTTTGGTGCCGTTGCCGGGGATTCCTTAATTTAGTTACTAGTTCATTTAGGTAGCATTGTCTAGACTAAGGTATCAACTATTTAATTTAATCTAATCTCCGAGTGTATGCCAAGTACTCGCTCTAAAAGCGAAGACTTGCAACCTCTAATCCCTGAATCGGAACGCTTCTTACACGTAAGAAGACGTATATTCGATTTCGAAAATAATTCCAATATTCCAGATCTTCAATTAGATCCGCCTAAACCAGTCGTAAAATCAGAGGACGCAGAGATGGCTGAAGAACAGACTCATCCACTCAAGTACTACGCTAATCCTTCACAAGCTGAACCGCATTCGAGCATTGCAGCGCCGGCTATCAACCGAAATGATTTCGAACTAAAACCTTCGTTGATATCAGCCGTGCAACAAAACCAATTCGCCGGAAATCCTACCGAGGATCCGAATCTTCATCTTTCGATCTTTGTGCAATATGCAGATACCGTAAAAGCC
Source organism: Lathyrus sativus (assembly GCA_963859935.3). Classification (NCBI taxonomy): domain Eukaryota; kingdom Viridiplantae; phylum Streptophyta; class Magnoliopsida; order Fabales; family Fabaceae; genus Lathyrus; species Lathyrus sativus. Next base: position 15,179,243 of record OZ012739.1, on the reverse strand, counting down.
AATGGAGTTACCCAAGAAGCTATTAGACTACGTTTATTTCCTTTTTCGCTTCGAGACAGAGCAAGAGCTTGGCTTCAATCTCTGCCTTCGAACTCAGTAACTACGTGGGCAGAACTTAAGAAAGTTTTCTTGAATAGGTATTTTCCACCTAGCAAGACAGCTATGCTGAGAGCTCAGATCAACGGATTTAAGCAAAGAGAAAGTGAATCATTATTCGAAGCTTGGGAACGCTATAAGGATCTACTAAGACTTTGTCCACATCATGGATTAATAGACTGGATGGTCATCCATACCTTCTATAATGGACTCTTGTACAATACAAGAATGACAATTGACGCTGCCGCGGGTGGTGCATTGATGGACAAAGAATATCGTGATGCCTATGCACTTATCGAAAGTATGGCTCAAAATCATTACCTTTGGGGAAGCGAGAGAGTCGCAACTGAGAAACCAACAAAGGGAGGTATGTACGAAGTAAGTAGTATGGACCAAGTCAATGCGAAATTTGACCAACTAAGCCAAAAGATCGATAACTTGGCCATAACACCTGCAGCCACCGTGGCTGCAGTAACACCTAACTGTGAGTTATGTGGAGTCCCAGGACACGAAGTTTCTGATTGTCAACTATTGGCAGGAACTTCCACTGATCAAGTGAATTATGCTTAAGGAAACCCTTACTCAAACACATACAACCCAGGTTGGAAGAATCATCTGAACTTCTCCTATAAGAATAACAATGCTTATTACGCACCAGGTCAAGCACCAGCTACATCACCAGGATATCAAAAGACTGCTCCTAATATCCCTAGAAAATCGAACCTTGAATTGATGATGGAGAACTTTATAGCTAACCAATCTCAAACAAACAAGGACTTCTTAAACCAAAACATTCACACTAGTGAGCAGATTAAACAATTAGTGAGCAAAGTAGATGCATTAGCTACACATAACAAAATGCTTGAAACTCAGATTTCACAAGTAGCTCAACAACAAGCACCTACTGCTGCACCAGCTGGAGTATTCCCTGGACAACCTCAACCTAACCCGAAAGGACATGCTAACGCTGTAATATTAAGAAGTGGCAAGGAACTTGACGGACCTACCGATCCAAGACTTGACAATCCAGCCATGTACCAAAAACCGGATAAACCGACTGAAGTGGTGAATGATCCAGAAGAAAAGGAAGATGACAATCAAGAGGTAGTGGAGAAAGAACAACCTTATGTGCCTCCACCACCCTATAAACCACCAATTCCGTACCCTCAAAGATTAATAAATTCCAAGACGACGGGTCAATTTAAGAAATTTGTCGAACTTCTGAAACAGTTGAATATTACTATTCCGTTTACAGAAGCAATTACCCAAATACCCTCGTATGCTAAGTTTTTAAAAGAAATCTTATCCAATAAGAAAAAGATAGAGGATAACGGAACAGTTACACTTACTGCCGAGTGTAGCGCCATAATTCAGAATAAAATGCCTCCTAAGCTAAAAGATCCAGGAAGTTTCTCTATACCCTGTGTAATAGGAAAATTCGTCATTGACAAAGCTCTATGCGATTTAGGAGCCAGTATCAGTGTTATGCCCTTAACGATTTGCAAAAGGCTAGACATGGGAGATCTAAGACCAACTAAAATGTCTATTCAACTAGCCGATCGCTCTGTTAAATATCCTGTAGGCATACTAGAAAACGTCCCAGTACGTATAGGACAATTCTACATCCCTACTGATTTTATAATCATGGACATCTCTGAAGACTCCACTATGCCTATCATACTAGGAAGACCATTCTTAGCTACCGCCGGAGCTATAATAGACGTAAAAAGAGGAAAGCTAACCTTTGAAGTAGGTGAAGAGAAAGTTGAATTTGTTTTAACACAATTCTTACAATCACCAGCTATAGAGGATACATGCTATCTATTGGACGTAATTGACGAATATGTAAGAGAAATGGAACTGAAAGAGACCACTTATTCTGAAATAATGAAAATTCAAATCCCTCCGATTTTCGAAGATGATAATTGGCAAAAACCGTATCAGGATGATAGTCTAAGCGAAAGTTTAGCACTTACACCGGATCCCATGCCAAGTAAAGATAAACCTACATTAGGATTAAAAACTTTACCTAATAACCTAAGGTACGAATTCTTAGACGTTGAATGTAAAAGACCAGTTATAGTAAATTCCAGTTTAGGAACTATAGAAACAAAGAGACTTTTAGATGTCTTGAAGAAATATCCAACTGCATTAGAATATAACATATCTGATCTCAAAGGAATATGTCCTTCAGTTTGCATGCACCGTATTCTGCTAGAAGAAGATTGCAGAACCTCCAGAGAATCTCAAAGAAGAATTAACCCAACCCTTAGCACTATAGTAAAAGAAGAAGTTAAGAAATTATTAGATGCCGGGATAATATATCCAATCTCTGATAGTGAATGGGTTAGTCCAATACATGTAGTGCCAAAGAAAGGAGGTATCACTGTTGTGAAAAACGCTCAAGGCGAATCGATATCGCAAAGAGTAGTGACGGGATATAGAGTGTGCATAGATTATCGTAAACTAAACAAAGCCACTCGAAAAGATCATTTCCCACTACCTTTCATAGATCAAATGTTAGAACGATTGGCCAAGCATTCTTACTTCTGTTATCTTGATGGTTACTCAGGATTTTTCCAAATCCCTATCCATCCTGATGATCAAGAGAAGACTATATTCACATGTCCTTATGGAACGTTCGCCTATAGGCGAATGCCCTTTGGATTATGCAACGCTCCTACAACCTTTCAAAGATGTATGATGTCAATCTTCGCAGATTTTATAGACAACATCATGGAAGTGTTCATGGACGACTTCTCTGTATGCGGGCAAAGTTTCGAAGGATGCTTATCGAACTTAGAAATGGTGTTAGAAAGATGTGTAAAAGTAAATCTCGTGCTTAACTGGGAGAAATGTCATTTTATGGTCAACGAAGGAATAGTATTAGGTCATGTAATATCCGACAAGGGAATTGAAGTTGATAAAGCTAAGATTGAAGTAATAAAAGATCTTCAACCCCCTAAAACCGTTCGATAAATACGAAGCTTTTTAGGACACGCCGGTTTTTACCGACGATTCATCAAAGATTTCTCGAAAATCACTAAACCTCTTACTGGTTTATTAATGAAAGACGCTGAGTTCATATTCAATGAAGATTGTCTTAAGGCATTCGAAACTCTAAAAACAGCCCTCATCACCGCACCAATCATGCAACCCCCTGACTGGAGATTACCTTTTGAAATCATGTGCGATGCGAGTGACTATGCTGTAGGCGCAGTTCTGGGCCAGAGAAAGGAAAAGAAACTTCATGCGATTTACTATGCCAGTAGAACCTTAGATTCTGCCCAGATGAACTACGCTACTACAGAAAAAGAATTGTTAGCAGTTGTCTTTGCGCTTGACAAATTCCGTTCTTACCTAGTTGGAGCGAAAATAATCATTTACACAGACCATGCTGCTATCCGATATCTATTAACTAAGAAAGATGCTAAACCAAGACTCTTAAGATGGATTTTACTCTTACAAGAGTTTGATCTAGAAATAAAAGATAAGAAAGGTACTGAGAACGTCGTAGCGGACCATTTATCTAGAATAGAAGGTATTAAACCCGAACAAGTGCCGATTAACGATGATTTTCCGTATGAACAGCTGATAGCACAAATAGGAAGCGACCTTGCTCAGCTAGATATAAATGAACCAGAATCCGTGGAAACAATCCAGACAACTGTAGGACTGCCATGGTACGCTGACATTGTCAACTACCTAGCCGCAGGAGCTCTTCCACCGGATCTAACCTATCAGCAGAAAAAGAAATTCTTTCATAATCTGAAACATTACTATTGGGATGAACCATTATTGTTCAAAAGAGGACCAGATGGAATCTTTCGCCGATGTATTCCCGAAGAAGAAATAGAAGATGTCATTGCTCAATGCCATTCATCTCTTTATGGTGGACATGCAAGCACTTCCAAGACTTGTGCAAAAATCTTGCAAGCCGACTTATTCTGGCCTAATCTATGGAAGGATGTCCACATCGCTGTTATAAATTGCGATCGGTGTCAACGCACTGGCAATATTTCAAGAAGAGATGAGATGCCCCAAAAGGGAATTTTAGAAGTAGAAATCTTCGACGTCTGGGGAATAGATTTCATGGGACCATTCCCATCATCTTTCGGTAATAATTACATACTCGTAGCTGTTGATTATGTTTCGAAATGGATTGAAGCCATAGCTTCTCCTACAAACGATACACGAGTAGTAATAAAGCTTTTCAAAAATATAATCTTTCCCAGATTTGGTGTGCCTAGACTCGTCATAAGTGACGGTGGCTCGCACTTCATTTCAAAAATCTTTGACAAGTTACTATCTAAATATGGAGTAAGACACCGTGTGGCTACGCCATATCACCCACAAACAAGTGGACAAGTCGAAGTCTCAAACAGAGAAATTAAACAAATCTTAGAAAAGACTGTCGCCATATCTCGGAAAGATTGGTCATCTAAACTTAATGAAGCTTTATGGGCTTATAGGACCGCTTACAAGACACCCATAGGTACTACACCTTTCAAACTAGTTTATGGAAAATCTTGTCACCTCCCAGTAGAACTAGAACACAAAGCTTATTGGGCGATCAGAACCCTCAATATAAACTATAATGCTGCAGGAGAAAAGCGAATCCTAGACATTAACGAATTAGAAGAATTAAGGTTAGATGCATATGAGAATGCTAAGATATATAAAGAAAGAACTAAGCGATGACATGATAAACGCCTATCTAGGAAAGAATTTAGTGTGGGAGAAGTTGTACTCCTCTTTAATTCAAGGCTTAGGCTCTTTCCTGGAAAATTAAAATCTAGATGGTCAGGACCCTTTGAAATAACTAAAGTATTCCCGAGTGGAGCAATAGAAATTAAGGGTAGGAATAGTGAACCATTCATAGTAAACGGACAACGTCTAAAACATTATCATAAAGTTGAAAATAGAGATTATGCGAATAATCTAAAGCTTTTAGAATTGTCCACTAATTCCCCTGATTAATCTAAACCTAAGCATTACGTCAGGCTTTTGACAATAAAAACAGCGCTTAATGGGAGGCAACCCATTTACTTATTTAATTATTTAAACTATTCTTTTCTTTTAGCACATTGTTATTTATCGTTTTTACTATTTGTTTAATTGTTTTGTCAGTTTTATTTTACATTACTATTATCGCCATTACATTATGCATTTCATTTTCTTATTTTTATCTTAAATCACTTTTTACAGATTTTCTAAAGTCTTTTCCACTGATTTGTTTCCCCCATATTTGCACTGACCATGGCTAACCAACCAATTAACCATATGGAAACCAAATTTAGAGGTAGGAACCAGAGAATGAAGTTTGAAGAGTTATCACAGAGGCAAATGGATTTGACCTGTACCCGGATGATAAGACTATGGAAACCCTAGGTATACATGATAGTGTCATGTACTTGTTAAACCGACTCGGATGGGAGAATGCATTGATCCAACATAAGTTTGTGACTTACCGCGAGCTCACCCTTGAGTTCCTTAGCTCCTTACTTTACCTACCTGAGCGCGGTTTTGGATTTAGGAAAGGATTTATTAGTTTCCGCCTATTTGGAATAGAATATGACTTTAACCATAAAGAACTAGCTGACTTGCTAGGATTCCCTAGTGGACCATTTGCTTTTACTACCACACAGGTAGAATTGATGGATATGGAGCTAGATTTCTTTTGGGGAACTTTAACCGGAAACTACCACCCTGAACCAAATAACATGAATAATGATGAGATCCATAATCCTGCTCTCCGCTACTTCCATAAATTCCTTGCCCACACCTTCTTTGGAAAAGAAGAAAACATTACCGGAGTTTCTAAAGATGAAATATTTATTATGTCATGTTTCACTACTGGACAGCCTGTTAATGGTGTACCTTTCATGATGCAAACCTTCACCCGTATCCAAGAAGAACCTGAATTACCTATATTAGTAGGAGGTCGTGTAACCATGATTGCTGATGCCATATGACTTAGGTACCAACTGGACAGGTGCAACCGTCTAGGAACAATCTGCCCTATGAACCTTAATTTCTGCTTCAATAGACATATCATAAGGAATTTAGGACATCCACCTTTTGAGTACCTAATCCGGAACGAAGTAGTAACCCTGTTCACATTGCCTAATCATGCTAGAGTAAGTGTTCACAATAAGGATAACTGACTTTATGAGTTAAACCCACCTGATTATCCATCTACTCCTGAAACACCTCAGCCTTACAAGATAAACGATGATATAATGACCAATGTCGAAACTGACCCTGAGACACCTCCTGGTTACCATAACATTGACCCCACTGGAGCAGTACATGAAACCCCTGAAGTGAATCAAGGAGATTATGCTAACAACTTACAAAACATCATGAACACTCTCAATGCCTACCAAACTGATATTAATATATTTAAAGAAGACATTAAGAGCATGCGATTGGACATCATAGGATTGACTGACATAACCTGCGAACAATTCTATCACTTGAACTCCGCCATCGAAGACTTGAAGAAACGCTTTTGAAAATGCTATAAGTGATTTAGTTTATTTTTCTCATTGTTTTTGTTTCTAGTTAGATTTATTTCTCGCAACAATTTCATACCGTAATTTCCGTTTATGTAACTTCATTTTCAATTACTTTATGCAATGCACCTTTAATTCCAAAACTTCTCCATTTTTAGCAATTTATATATTTTTTCATTCTATGTACTGTTATGCTTGCATTATTTCATATTATATACAATCTCTCATGCCATGCAAGTTAGTATAGTACTGTGTTGCAATTATATACTATATGATGTTTATTTAATATGAGTGTAAGTGAAGAAAATACATTATTATTAAATTATGAATTAAGTGAGAAAATGTTTTTTTTCTGGAAATTATTCAGCGAAGCATGCCCTCACGGTCGTCACACCCATCTCACGATCGTGACGTGCTTAAATAGCGTGTCACGACCGTCACACCCCTGTCACGACCGTGACAACCCCTATTACAGGAATCGTGAGAAACAGAACTGTTTCTCATCGTGTCTCTTCTTCTTCCTCCTCCATAACTTCCCCAGCACTACCCATTTTCTCCATAACCTCCGTAACCTCCCCATTACCAATTTTAAACCTCATTAACCCCCCATTATCATAACCTATCATATTCTCCCTCTCCAGTATTTATCCCGAATCTCTATTTCTTTCATTCTACCATTTTTTCCACAAAACCTCAAAAAACCTTCTTTCTTCACCCTAAGAACTTGCATGCTATGGATTCCATTACTTTTAGAGAGGGTGATGCTGGAGTAACCCAGAGAGAACGTTTTATCCGATTCCAAAACCGCGGTGTGCAACCTACACGTTACATCGACACCGTCTGTTTGAGGGAACTCGGAATGCTTGCCGGTGTTCAAAGCCTGCTTCAAAAGGTCGGTCTGTGGGATCTTTGCAGTCAACCTCAGCCCACATTCGAACTTCTGACACTGGAGTTCTTAAGCTCATTCAGTTACATCACCCCCCCGGTTCTCAGAGCCAGCTCACCAGTGTCGCCACATTCAGATTGCATGGCCAAGAGTTCAACCTTTCGCAAACCAGGATAGCCGAGTTGTTAGGCTTCGATCACGGAACTGAAGCTCACCGTCGCGTGCCCGATAATTTCAGTGAACAAGCTTTCACTCTATGGCACGACTTAATCAACACCCGTGCATCCACCTTCCAAAGCCTCAACGCTACGCACATCCACAACCCGGCAATCCGCTATTTTCACCGTGTCATATGCAACACCATCTTCGCCCGAGAAAGCAACCATAAGCTCAACTCCAAGGAGCTTCTATTCTTACACTGCGCTCTTAATGACGAGCCGATCAACGCTGCCCCTTTCATGCTTTATCATATCCAGGCCATTGCACACAGAGGCTCCTCCCCGTTCTTCATAGGCGGCATTGTCACCACCCTCGCCATTCAGTTGGGGCTCGGTGACTTGGTCGTTAATCAGCCTTACCTCGCCGCAGAATTCCTCACCAAGAGTTATTGCAGGTCCGCTCACCTGATTGCGCAGCGAGAGGATGGCAGGTATAGCCCTGTTGTCAATGGCACCATTTTCCATCATATCATTCTGCCGTCCCGCGACCGCATCGATCCATCCAACCGAGCCAACTGGCTCTTTGTTTTACCTGCTGCTTCCGATCACGTTCCTATTCATGATGATCAGGCAGACCCTCCAGAGGATGAGATGCAGGACGCTATGGATGCAGCTGAGCCTGTCCAGGATATACCAGAGGCATCTACCCGACAGCCCCCTGCTCCCGAAATCACACTGGAGGAAGTCCTCCTTGCGATTCATCAGCAGAACCAGATGAACGCCGCACTGGAGCGAAGGCAGAAGGCGCAGTATGACGCTTTACTCAGCACTATTGCAGCAAATCAGGAAGCTACCAATGAGAGGTTTGGAGAAATCTTCAGCGAGCTAAAAGCCCTCCGCATTAGCATCACTGCTGCCTCCGGCACCGGTTCTGATCCTGAAGCGACCCCTTCCAGACGCCGCTCCCGCACCAGAGGCCGAGCCCGCGGTCCTCAGCAGCCATAGTTTTAGTTTGCTTATGTTTGTCTTTTCGTTTTTGTCGTTGTACTGTACTTTTAGCGCATTTATATCACAACATTGAGGACAATGTCTGATATAGTGTGGGAGAGGTACCTTTCATTTCCGCACTTTCCATTTCGTTGTATTTTCAATTCCGTTGTATTTCTTTTCGCACGTTAATGAAATGAGCAAATCTTTGTGCTATTTTCTTTAATCTCGAACTTTCCCCGATTATTTAGCTGTACCAGAAAAAAATCTTTAATTATTCGCATTAACCGATTTATCTACGGAATCGTAATTAGGAAGTCGAGAACGATTAAACAAGACCAATACAATCTTGACATCTTTGACTCCCTACTTAAGCAATTCCATCCCGATTACCATTACGAGTACACTTTTAGTTTCAGTTCAAAAGTAACCCCTAGTAGTTTTTACTAGCAGTCAGCACCGTCTGAACACAAACCACGTGGGGAGCCGATGAATATAAGCGTTTGATGCCTAATCAATAATGATCCTTCATATCTCGATGCAAAATGAAAAGAAATTGCACCAAAGTACACGGTCGCATATAAGAAACGAGAAATATGAGAAGGAATCCATTGCGAGTTGGTTCAGAGGTACTGGTTCTGAACTCGGTAGGGCGTGCTACGGCTCGATCCCCCACAACCTCCAAATCGGATAAAATATGTAGGGTTACCACACTCGTGTACCAGACCCCGTGCTCAAAAAGGATCAAAATCGCTAACCGGCTACTCCACTACGTGCGTGCTAAGGCAAAGGGCTTAATGTGATTGCGCTAGAATGAAACCGGGCGAAATAAGATCGAAGAACACCAGGTGAAATCGTAATGTAATTGCCGATTGTTTCGTTTAACGGGAAGTCGACGACATAGCTTGTTGCTTGTGTCATTAGTGTATCGGTAGTGTTCTATCAAAGTACCGGATTATCCGACAAAACGATCCCCCGTACGGTTTGTTATGAGTATGCATGAATAAAATCTTGTCCGCCGATTTTCAACCGACTATTTGCTTAAGGACAAGCAAAGGTTTAAGTTTGGGGAAGTTTGATAACGAGAAAACGCATCGATTATATTGCTAGGTTTCATTTACGTTTTATCGCATATTCACCGTTTTAACACTCGATTTCTCGATTTTTTCTTACCATTTTGCAGGTACATCAGTATATGGAGCTAAATCACGAATTAAGAGCAAAAGAAACAAAAGAAACCATAAAGAGATGAAGAAATGAAGAAGCCTGCAAAAGACTGCATAATTTGTTGCAGCCACGATCGTCACAAGGGTGTCACGACCGTGACACCCCAATTTGAGCCATCACGACCGTAAGAGAGTGGTCACGACCGTGACACTTAAAAACCTCAAGTTACGAACGTGAAGACCTTGTCACGACCGTAACAAGGGTAAAACTTGGTTTTGACTCAGACTACGTCAAGGCATTACGTGAAGATCACTTCTCCTCTTACTTCTCCTCTTGGCATTACGTGAAGACCACTTCCCCCATTTTGTTGCCACGTTCCAGCATTCCTTCAACAACTTCAGCAAGGCCCATGCAACAAAGGACCAAAAATCCAGCCCATTAAGGACTCTATAAATAGTACAAGCTCTGTGAACACAGGGGACAGATTTCTTTATTCAAATTTCTGCGGAAGCTCTGCCGAACTGTATTACGAACCAACCTTTCTATTCCCGCCTTAATTTTAGTTTTCTGTTTCGTTTTTATTTGTACCCAAACCAACCATATAACAATTTCCAACATCAGGAAATTGTTATACATTTATTTGTTTCTAAACCTTCAGCATTCGTTTATTTTCAATTTCCGCCAACTCCAAGCTTTCCGGTCTGTGGAAGAAGGAGTCTGCTCGAATATTTGTTAACCAGGTTTTTCATTATATTGCAATTTAATTTAGTTATAATGTTTATTTATTTTTCTGCCATGAGTACGTTATTATTTAATTCTCTGTCTTTGTCTGGTTCAACATCGATGAGTAGCTAAACACCTTAGGGCGGTATGTAGTTATAACAAACTTAACTGGTAAATATAACCATAGGCTGAAAATAATTAATCACTTAACATTCTGGCTGATACTTTTTAATTGAAATAGATCTTTTCGTTACGAGAGTAAGAAAAGAGTATTAGGTTAGGTCAAGACCACGAGAGTGTGAGATTTTAACCAGATAGCTAAAGTTAGGCATTTAAATTAAACACAACGAGAGCGCTTTAAGATAAATTAGAATTACTTAGTTTCCAAAAATTACCTCTAAACACTTATGGGCTAGCGAGAGCAAGCATAGGGCTTTAGGGATAAGATCTGATATAAGACCACGAGAGTGTGAGTTGAGGGTATTTAAACTGGTAACCTCTACCGAATAGATTAAGTGAACACCTTTATAAGCCTAGGTTAGATTGACCCACCTAAGTTAGTATAATTACATACCGACCGCCTTAATATTACTTTATTTAAACTTAAATTTAATTCCGCCTTTAACAGTCTTAAAAACCAACAAAAATCGTGACAATCATTCGCCTTAGCTAAACTAGAAGTTCATCTAGCACTAAGTAACCATAGAATCCCTGTGGATCGATAATCTTAAATATTACTTCGATAGGCTGTGCACTTGCAGTAAGATACCGCTAGACGCATAAGTAGACACGTCTTTAGCCCATCAGTGATGCAGAGAAACCGTTGTATAAAGGTTGCACTACTTTCACAAGATTGTCTGCGGTATTAAAGTTATACAACTTAAACGCGGGTAATGGATGGTCGGATAAAAGTTTCAGAGAGTTGTTAGCCCTACTTCAAGAGATGCTTCCGGAGGATAATGTTCTTTCCAGACGAACCTATGAAGCTAAAAAAAATGTTATGCTCTATTGGCATGAGCTATGATAAGATACATGCTTGTCCAAATGATTGCATTTTGTTTCAAAATGGATATGCATCATTAAACGAGTGCCCTAAATGCGGTGTATCTCGGTATAAGAAAAAGTTGCCACCAGCAAAAGTTTTATGGTATTTTCCTATAATTCTGAGATTTAGACGCATGTTTCGTAGTGAAACAGATGCAAAACACCTGACTTGGCATGCGGATAATAGAATTATAGATGGGAAGTATCGACATCTGGCAGATTCACCACAGTGGATGAAAATTGATAATGAGTATCCTGATTTTGGAGAAGAAGCTAGAAACCTTCGCTTGGCATTATCGACTGATGGAATGAATCTGCATGGTCTGCAAAGTATCTCACATTCCACCTGGCCTGTAATTATTATGATTTATAACCTACCTCCATGGCTATGTATGAAGCGTAAGTACATGATGTTATCTATGTTAATTTATGGCCCTAAACAACCAGGGAATGACATAGACGTATACTTGATACCTTTAATCGAAGACTTAAAGAGTTTGTGGGAGAACGGTGTGGAGGTTTATGATGGATATATGAAAGAAAGTTTCAATTTGAGGGCGATGTTGTTTGGCACAATTAATGATTTTCCAGCATACGGAAATCTATCGGGGTATAGCATTAAAGGTCAGTGTGTGTGTGTCCTATCTGTGAAGAAAACACAGATTGGATGCGGTTGGAATTTGGTCAGAAGAATGTCTTTCTTGGTCATCGTAGATTCTTAAATTCTAGTCATCACTACCGTGGATGGAGAAAAGCATTCAATGGAAATTCAAAACAACGTAAATCTCCACCTACATTGACCGACGAACAAATTTTTGAAAAGGTGAAAGATGTGAGTACTCAGTTTGGCAAGCCTTTTGCACATACTATTGTCACACGTGGGTGGAAGAAGAGGTCAATTTTGTTTGAGTTGCCGTATTGGAAGTCGTTGTATGTAAGACATTTTCTTGATGTTATGCATATTGAAAAAAATGTATTTGAAAGTGTTATTGGTACGTTACTCAATATACAAGGAAAGTCTAAGGATGGCCTTAAAGCAAGAAAGGACTTGGTAGCAATGGGAATAAGAAATGAATTAGGACCCTTGAAGAAAGGAAATCACACATATCTACCACCTGCTGCTTATACTTTATCTAGAAAGGAGAAAAAGATATTGTATAAGTTTCTGAGTGAAGTTAAAGTTCCAGAAGGATACTCTTCAGATATTAGAAGACTTGTTTCTATGAAAGACCTCAAGTTAAAGAGTTTAAAGACACATGATTGCCATATTATAATGGAACACTTTCTACCAATAGGTATACATTCTATTTTGCCAGAAAAAGTGAGAGGCGCAATAACTAAATTATATTTTTTCTTCAGGTCAATTTGTAGTAAGGTGATCGATCCTGCGATCTTACCATCATTGCAAAAAGAAATAGTTATTACTTTGTGTCAGCTTGAAATGTATTTTCCTCCATCATTTTTTGACATAATGGTACATCTAGTTGTCCATCTTGTGAAAGAGACACAATTGTGTGGACCAGCTTATATGAGATGGATGCACCCTGTTGAACGTTATATGAAAATATTGAAAGGGTATGTGAAAAACCGAAGCTGACCAGAGGGATGTATCGTTGAACGATACATTGTTGAAGAAGCTATTGAGTTTTGTACTGAATATTTGTCCAACGTTCAATCCATTGGCCTCCCAAAATCTAATGTTGTTGAAAAAATAGTAGGTAAACAGTTAATTGGAAATAAAGTTGTGACAGTTTCACGGGATGAACGGGAGCAAGTGCATTTGTATGTTCTGCACAATGACATTGAAGTTGATCCGTATGTTGAAATGCACAAGGACGTTCTCCGAGGTTTAAATCTGAATCAAAATGAAAATTGGATAGTACGTGAGCACAATCAAAGTTTTATAACATGGTTCAAGGATCATATTTTTTCAAAGTTTTATTCTGATCCCGCTTCAATAACAGAAAGGTTCAGATGTTTAGCATATGGTCCAAGTTTGCATGTGTTTTCTTATAGCGCATACGCAATTAATGGATACACACTTTATACCAAAGAACAAGATGATAAGAGTACAATGCAAAATAGCGGTGTCACCGTGCTTGCCGAAGCAATGCACATTTCAATTGTGAAGGACTTAAACCCCAAATATGCGAACCTGTCATATTTTGGTGTTATCGAGCGCATTTGGGTGTTTGATTATGAAAAGTTTCAGATTCCTATCTTTGGATGCAAGTGGGTTGAAAATAATAGTAGCATACGAATGGATAAGTCAGGATTTTTGCAAGTGGATCTTAATAAGGTGGGGTACAAAGATGAGCCTTTTATTCTAGCGACGCAAGCTAAACAAGTGTTTTATGTCACTGATCCGACAAGTACGAAATGGTCTATAGTTCTTTTTTCCAACAAAGTTATCGACGATAACATTGGAGACAAGGGGGATGTTGATGTTGAGAAGGAATCTTATATTATAGATGATCCAAATGAGAATATTAGAGCGGACGAATCATATATTAGAAATGATCATAACGAGGGAATTTGGATCAATCCATCCGTCCGTGTTGTTAAGAGACAAGTAAACCACGTTCCAACTAAGAAAAGAAAGAGATCTTAGTGTCAAAGGTACTTGTAAAATTACATATTGTCTCATTGAATAAAATTACATATTTCTATCATGCAATACAATTACATATTATGTCATTCAATAAAATTATGTATGTGTTTTTCTTATTTATACATTTCTTATGTATATATTTCTTATTTATATATTTGCATGTCATTCATTTGATACTTTGGTTTTTCTGAATTACAGGTATTATGGCCACCAATGAGGAATTCATCACATGATGGAAACGAAACAACAAAAGACATGGATCGCGATATCAAAAGAGGAATAACGATTATGAAAAAAATCATCCGTGCGAGAGATAAGGGTGTTAAGTATGATGTACATTGGAATGAAAGAGATCAATTAGTTGAGCCTAACGGTGCGATACTGACAAGTTACATTGGAGCACTTGTACGTTCGCAAATTCCGATTACTTGCGATAATTGGAGAATTCACTCGCTACAACCGGCTAAAGACAAAATTTGGAGCGAGATACATGTATGATACTTGATTATTTTTAATTATATTGACAGTTACATCTTTAAATTAATTATACTAACATATTATATGTATGTGTATTTGTTTGTAGAGATCTTTTAATATTGATGATTGCAGAAGAAAATATCGTCTTCAATTGGCCGGTAAACGACTGAGGGGATTCAGAGCGTTTTTAACGAACAATTTTCTCAAAGATTCTGATGGAAACTTTGTCGACTCGGAGCTTCCAAAGAAGTGCGCTGATCTGATTTCAGAAGAAGAATGGGAGACATTTGTTGCGAAGCGAAGAACCAAAAAGTTTTTAGTAAGTACAACTTATCATGAATAATGTACAGTATATATACTTCTTCCACAAGAGTTCTGATATGACTTAAACTTGTTTTTTCAGGTTGTGAGTGGCGTTAATCGGCAACGGGTATCAAAACCTGCGTATCCATACAAAAAAGGGCGTTTGGGATATGCACGCTTAGAACAAAAAATAGTAAGTATATATAAATTCTTTAATATGATATAGTTACCAAAATTAGTAAGTATATATAATAGGATATGAATGTTTTATTATCCGTCTTAATGCGTAGATAGAAGAGGAGAAAAGTGATGCGACATCTCTTCCGGACCATGTTGTGTGGAAGGCTGCCCGTGTGGGAAGAGATGAAGTCGTTCAGGAAGAAGTTCAACAAGTGTTTGAACGATGTGTAAGTACAATATTAGTTTTGTCAGTAACTGATCAAAAGTGTATAATATATTTATATATGCTTTTATCTATATTTTAGGATACTCTATCCCAGAGTATAACTCCAGCAGAGGATGATGATTGCAGGAGCATACTGAGTCGGGTGTTAAATATCCCCGAGTATTCTGGGCGTGTGAGGGGTAAGGGATTTGGCGTCACTCCATCACAGCTGTATAAGAAGCCAAAGAAAAAAAATCCTAGCAATAAATAAGGGATAGATACGTTGGAGGAATTGAAAGCTCAAATTCGGGAATTACAGAAGGACAAAGAAAGATACATGTTGGAAAGACGCGGTCCAGATCAGGGTAAAGATACTAGTGACAAAGATAATATCAATTGTCTGCAGAAGCTTCCAGAGGTAATTGTATATATTACATTGAAATTAATTTAGCACAATTTTCTTAATTAACACATTAATCGACATCATTATTTGTTTAGGGCATTTCACCTTGTCGGCTATATTTATCGACACCGACTTATCGCATTGTTGGCAAGGGAAAGGTACATAACACTGTGGGAGACTTACTTCACCATAAACCGCTCCTTGCTGGACATTTGAAAGTATTAGTTGATATTGCGTTAGAGGGGGGTGCGTTGCTTCCTATACCAGATGATGTTTCTGACGCAACAATGGTGAGAGACGCAATAGGAGCGTATGTTGCATGGCCGACAAATCTCATTTTCATGGATGATGAGGTATGTTGAACACTATTATGAACCTTGTAATATTCAAATGTTTTACGACTCATAGATGAAAGTTGTTCTTACATTTACATTTTCTTATTTACATGATGATTTTAGACTCCTACAAAATCCAAATCAAAAGATAAGGGAATCATTATGCGTGAAACCGATTCAGCTGCATCAAAGAAACAGGTACTACTACAGTTACATGATTATCTTATTATACATTAATTACTAAACTTGTATGACTTTTAGGTTCATGATCAACGGTTGCAACAAGTCAGCAAGGGTAAGATGCTTGAATCTTCTAAGGTGCCCAACAAAAAAAAGGTCAAGCCAAAAAAAGCATATGTTCCTCGATTTAGGTTGTGCCTTGAAACATATGTAGGAACAACAAATGTGAATGAGGGTGGCATCCGTCAAATACCTATGGAGGAAGGTATTTTCAGTTTTGAATATTCCGAAACAATTGCTAAGGAGGATTTGGACCAGGTTTTCCAACATTCTGAATTGGGCGTCGGTGTTATGCATTCCTACATCAGGTACTCCAATCCATTTTAATTAAATAATTGAACATTTTAAAATTTGCTCATTTAACTGAATATTCTAATGTTGATTATATTTTTCTTTTAGGCTCTTGTATGACAAGTTTTTGGTCCCGCATGATTTGACTTCCATATTCACATTCTTATCTGCTACCTGTATCAACTCACGGGCAATAGATCACACACCAGATGTAGTCAAAGATTACATAGTCCAAATATTTATGGCCGCGACTACAGAGAAGTTGTTCTTGTTTCCATATAATACTGGCCATGGGTATGACTTCATTCTAAATTCATTTATTATAACTATTCGATTTTTTCCATTCTATATAACATTTCCGTCTAAACTGTTGTCTTATTTTATAGTGGACACTGGTTGTTGGTCGCGATTAATCCGATGAAAGAAATAGTGTATTACCTGGATTCATTGGATGACGATCAAACAAAATATCCTGATATGAAGAATATGATTGATACATAAGTGATGAGATATACTATTCTGAATAATTATATATCTTTATTTATTATGTGACATTGTTCTAAATATGCGTTTATATTATGTTAGAGCTATACAAATATTCAGAGCACAAAGACAAGCAACAGTGCCAAAAAGCAAGGCTAACAATATTAGCTGGATCAGAGTGCAGGTATATTTTCCCATATTTGACTGTTATAGTGGTCCTACTTGATAAAACTATGTAAACTATATATACTAATAAATGTTCATTTATTTTTTCCATTTACAGTGTCCTCGTCAGCGCAATGGGATTGATTGCAGATATTTTGTATTGCGCTTTATGAAGGAAATTATTCTTTCTGGTCAAATAGAGATTCCAATCATGGTATGGATCAATTCATAAATTATATGATTCATTTTGATAATTAACCGATGTTACATTTGAGTAATTAGTTTTAAAACTAAATCGTGCATGTTCTGTTATATTATGTAGTACTTTGATGATTTCAAGTGCGGTACTTACTCGAAAGCAGGATTGGAAGAAATAAAGGAGGAATGATATCAATTTATTCTTGAGTTGAGAATTGTATAAAGTTAACGGATTGGAAGAATTGTAAGAAATAAAGGAGGATTAGAAGAATTGTAATTATATGTAAATTAACTGTATTTGTGATGTTGTAATTCTAAGCATCGGATTGTGTTGTAATATATTTAAGCAGGTTTATGTGTATTAAAATGATTACGGGCAAAGTGATGAATTACAATGTATACTTAAAGGCCAAAGTTTTGAATTGTATATATAAGGCCAAAGTGTTGAAATAAAGGCCTGAACTATAAGCAGGTTGTCGAAAAATATATAAAACAGTGTGATTATTTAAAAATTATTTTTTTTAAATCTGGGACATTAGACAACGCTTTTATAAAAAAGCGCTGCTATAGGTTACAAAGAGAGCGCTATAAAAGCGCTGCTATAGGTTGGGAGGGGGGGTCTAAGACAGTGCTTTACAAAAACGCTGCTAAAAGGGGGGGGGGGGGGGGGGGGGGGCTAAGGAAGCGCTTTATAAAAGCACTGCTAAAGGGAGGGGTCTAAGACATCGCTTTGTAAAAGCACTGCTAAAGGGAGGGGTCTAAGACATCGCTTTGTAAAAGCGCTGCTAAAGGGGGGAGGGTTGAGGGGAATAAACAGCGCTTATAAAAGCGCTGCTAAAGGGCTAAGAAAGCGCTACTAAAAGCATTGCTTTTACCTTTAGCAACGCCACTTTTGGCAACATTTTTAAGCGCTGCTAAAGGTCTTTTTTGGTATAGTGAGTTGATCCATTACGAGATATCTTAAGAGGTTTCCAATGACTTTTATTGACTTCTTTGATGATTATCTGCGACAATAAATCCATACATATAACAAAGAGAATAGGTGAAAAGGGGTCACCTTTTTGTAATCCTCTAGTCAAAACAAAATTTGGTAGTCATGTCCCATTCCAAAGAATAGACACAGAGGAGCTAGTTACACAATGCATGATCAACTTTATAGTTATGAGAGGAAACCCATTTTTCCTTAAACAAAATTCCAAGAAATCACAATTAATATGATCATAGGTCTTTTCAAGATCTATTTTGAACACCATGTTAACTTTTTTCTTTTTAGATTTACGCATATAATGGATTGTTTCTTGAAGGATAATGACATCGTCATTTGTTCCTTTACCAAGCAAAAAACTACTCTAGAAGGGTCCAACTATCAGATTTAGATAAGGACATAATTTGTTAACCATAATCTTCGTAATAAGCTTATAAATAGTGTTTCACAAGTTAATGGGTATGAATTCCTAAAATTTTTGAGGGACAATCTACCTTTGAAATTAATGTGATAAGAGTCTCAAAAAGAGAGGAGTGAAAGTTACCTATCGCAAAAGCATCTAATATAAGTTGGACAACATTATATCCAACTATATGGCAAAACTGTTTAAATGAAATGCCCTAGAATCCATCAGGGTCAGGCATTTTGAAAGGGTGCATGTGATTTAATGCATAAGTAACTTCTTCCCTCGTCACCTGTTGAATCAAAGAGTGTTGGGCTTCTTTAGTAAGAATTGAAGTCATATTTAAGTCATTCATACTAGCAAGGAGTATAAAAGATGTAACACAAAAAATTCCTTTAAAGAAAGTCAATGCTTCTTTCCTGAGAATAGTTTCATCATTGCATCAAACACCATTGGGAAGAAGCAGGTCATGAACTTTATTTCTCTTCCACCTGATTACTATCTTGGTATGAAAAAAATTGGTGTTACGATCTCCCAATTTAATCCAATCATCTCTAGCCTTTTCATACCAATGGATATCCTTTTGCACAAGGATTTCATCATACTCTTATTAAAGCTCTTGTTAGAGATAAACTAGTATTGTTGAATTTATTCTCTCCAAAGAGCATTGGATACCCCTGGTCTCTTCTCAATGTTATGCTTTCATTTGCTGATATTGTTAAAAGTTTCCATGTTAAAAAGAATATAATTGTGCTGAACATTTTGGAGACAAGTTACAATGTCATTTGGGATTTCCCCCAAGCAGTCTGGACTATATTGGAGTATTCTGGGTGAGTGATCCAACCGGCCTCAAACCTAAAAGAACGCGACCTGTGGTCTTGAAAGGGAATGTCACACCTAAGGATAATGGGGTTATGATCAAAATTAAATTTACATAACACCTCCACATGTGCATCAAGAAAGGCCATGCGTCAAGCAACGTCAACCAAAGCCTTATCCAGCTTGCGATAAACCATTCGATTACTAGTATAAGGCATGTTCCATGTGAATTTCCTACCAATCATGTCTACTTCAACTACATTACATTTATCAAGGACATTCAACAAATTAGCTACCCTAGAATGATTAAAATTACATTCTTTTTGTTCACTCAGATGAATGATATCGTTAAAGTCTCCAGTCAACATCTAAGAATCATAAATAATGTTCTTCTGGCCAATGAGGTGGAGCCATATGTCAAGACGAGAAGTATACACGGGACTAGTATAAATTCCATTATATATCAAAAGGAAGTTCCTAATGATAGCTTGATAGTAGTTGTATCTATAAAAGACATCATGCACAATAGTTACAATGTTACTACCATATGCTTTAACACCCAAATGTCCTCAAATTGACAACACACATCCACATAATAGTGATCACTCGCATATTCAGCTTTATCCTAGAAAATTTTGGTCTTATGAAAATTAATGTGTGTTTCCATAATACTAATATAACAAGTTAAATTAAATGATGTAAGATTTTTATCATCTTTTAACAAAAAAAAAAAAAAAAATTCACAAGATTATAGTATTATTTAATAATTTAATTTCGACTCCAAAAATTGATATATTACATATAGTTGATGATTAATACACGTATAGAAAAATGATAGGTGGTGGTATCCCATAGGCAAACTCTCCGCCACCTCCTCCTCCTATTCTCTCTCTTTACTCTCCCTTCTCTCTCTCTCTCTCTCTCTCTCTCTCTCTCTCTCTCTTCCTTTTTTGTCAAGTACGCACCATTTTTCTCTCTCTCTTTCACTTTCACTCACTCCGATGTAACTCTCTTTCTCCCTCTACACCATTTTCATCCCATTCCCAATGTTGTGCTCTTTCTTCGCCCGGATCATTCTTCTACTCATTCGCAAACTACGGTCAGGATCCATTTTCATTCAATCTCAATTCATATCTCTCTGATTCTTGCATTTAATGCTATATAACACTTTATTATTCATTTTCTGTTTTCCAATTTCAATTTTCAGGAACACGGTTTTCACTGTTTCGTTCAGTTTGTAGCTCAATTCGGATTTTGATTTAACACTTTTGGATCTTAAATTTGATTACTAGTATCACTTTCTATTCAGGTAGAGTTTTTTTCTCTTTTTTATTTTATTTGTTATTACGTTGCTTTCCTTTCATAGTAATTTAATTAATAATTTAATAATTTATGCTTGTTGATGTGAAACATGGGAGATTTATTAGTTAGATGGATGATAATTTGTATTTGTTATCAATTTTGTGATAATTGTGTTTCATGTTGTTGTAAAGTATGAAGTCCAAACACCGATAATTGTGTTTCATGTTGTTGTAAAATACGATATATCGACACCGATATGTTGATGTTGATAATAATTTGAAAAAATAATAAATTAAATATAATCATAAGTGTAGGTGTTGGTGTTGGTTTCAGACACTAACAGGGACACGGACACGTCTTTTTAAGAGGTGTTGGTGCTACGAAAGTTGTAAACCAGTGTTAGGATGATGGATTTGTGTGGGAAATGGATTATGTGTTTAAGGGATTGGGAATTTTTTGTTGATGCTGTTGTTGTATTTATTTTACTTCCTGATTTGGTATGGCATAATTAATGTGATTTGAAACTGCATTAATCATAGTTGGTTTCATTTTAGTGTTACTATTTAATAGTTTATGCTTGTTGGTGTAAAACATGGGAGTTATATTAATTACATAGACGATAATTTGTATTTGTTATTAATTTTGTGATAATTGTGTTTTGATGTTGTAAACCAGTGTTAGTATGATGGATTATATGTTTAAGGGTATGTATTTTTTTTTTTTGATTTTTTTTCGTTTGAATACTTGGTATCTAGCATTGAGGCCGACTAGTCTAGGGGACTAATCCCACCGTCCATTAGCGGGGGCTCATTTAAAGCTAACGCTATGGACTGACTTAATACAAGGATTGATAACACTTAGCTGGATTTGAACCTGAGACCTCGAGAGAGATTTTGTTTGATGTTGGTGTTGTATTTATTATACTTCCCGATTTGGTAAGGCATAATTAATATGATTTGAAACTGCAGTAATCATAGTTGTTTTTATTTTAGTGGTTTCTTTCCTGATTCACTTGTGATATCATAATTGATTTCTCAGAGGTTTTAATGCTTAGACAGAAACTTAAATTATCATACATCTTAAAGGATGGATTGGCCTGGCTTTTATTATGTTTTCAATTATTTCCCTTTCTATTTAAGAATTGTGTTAGCTCTGTTTGTATTTAAGACACCTTGATGAAGGTTATTTCTGGTTTGATTTTTTATTGTCTGGATTGTTGAATTGAATATCATTCAGTTTGCGTCTTGGTGTGTCCCGGTCCCCCACGCAAAAATAAGATCTTGAAAATGGGACAAAAAATTTAGGACATTAATTGCTTTTTTTTTTTAAGGTTTTCATTTTTTGTTGGCGTTTTAGCTAATTTAGTCTGTGGTTGTAAAATGATTTGTAGACTCTGTTGTTTAAGAGATGAGTCGAGTGAAAAAGGAGAATGAAGATGATATGCGCAGCAATGGTCAATCACAGTCAATGTTGAATGGTGAGGGTAACAGGGGAAATGTTGGTGTTAGTGGTGGAGTGGTTCTGAAGAAAGGGCCGTGGACAACTGCAGAAGATGCTATTTTGGTTGATTACGTACGGAAGCATGGCGAAGGAAACTGGAATGCTGTTCAGAAGCATTCGGGCCTGTTTCGATGTGGAAAAAGCTGCCGACTGAGATGGGCGAATCACTTAAGGCCAAATTTAAAGAAAGGGTCATTTACTGCAGATGAGGAGCAGTTGATTGCTCAACTCCATTTAGAAATGGGAAACAGATGGGCACGTATGGCAGCGCACGTAAGCCCACTTTGTCTTTGTCGTTGCCTTACATCTCTAGTTTTCTTGTTTCATTTTTCCTGCTCCTTTTGGTTTTTGTTTAAGATATGAATATACTTTTGGTTTTTCTTTAAGATATGGATATACTTTTTTCCATAGTTGATGTCAATGTTGTTCCCAACTATATCAAACAAGCTAGTTTGTTTATGCACCTCAGCACCATTCAACAACAAGCATACAGATAAATGAATGAAACTCGCTATTTAAATAATCTAAATATGTATGGTTTCATCCTAATAGCTTGTGTTGCAGCTAATACTTATAGGGTATATATACAGTTTACTTGTCATTTACTTGTCGGGTGATCACATCATGCTTGATTTTGTGGTCTTCTGCTGCTTAACAAAAAGGTTCTTATGTAGCTAAATAAAAAGACAATTATGTCACCTAAGGTTTTGTAATTGCAGCAACCAGTTTCATGCTAAACTCCTTCACCTTTTCATTCGGTCCAAAGAATCATTTTTCTTTCTTTAAAAATTAAGTTCGACTTTTAGATCATATAATCCCTCTCTCGGTATTTTTAAGGACAGGCCACTGTCAGGTGGGACTACAGCAACAAGGGGTTTGATCCCCCAACATGCAGAATCCCTATTGCTGTCTAAATTCCATTAGCGGTCTCTCTTCCAAAAACTACAAAAAGTTGGAAAAGCCTTAAAGTTAAGCAAGGGTTGTTAGGACATTTTTATAATAGCTACATAAATTTGTAAGTTGAGTGAAAATATGAGGTGATAGATCAATGATATAAATAAAAATGGTTGTCTCCTCTAAAATAGGCGGTGCGCTTTAGAGAATAAAGCATGTTGTTATAGCTGTTGATCTGCAAATAATCCATTGAGAGATCTGAAAATACCTTTGATTTAATAAAATAATGGTTATTACCCAACAACACTTTTGCTAATCTTTGTAAAGCGGAGGATAATTGCTAGATTTTCAGATAAAAGCTTTTAATAAAATGTCTTAAATACTCCTGGACATTTTGGTTTGTCAAATAAAGGAGAACTGTAATTCACCAAAGTGGGAAAAGGCTATTAATCCCCAACAAAATTGCTTCTGTTACCACATATTGATTTTCTTAATCCATGATTATTTTTATAATTGATTTCTTTTGCTTTTAGTTGCCTGGTCGTACAGATAACGAAATAAAGAACTACTGGAATACCCGGACCAAGAGGCGTAGTCGGGCTGGCTTGCCACTTTATCCTCCAGAAGTGCGAAAAAAGCAAGGGAGTCAACGTGGCCAAGACACTGGTGGAACCAATAATGGTGATAGAGGGCATCATGATTTCTTGCAGAAAAACAACTATGAGATGCATGATGTAATGTTTGACAATTTGAAAGAAAATCAAGGAATCTTACCGATTACAGTTGTGCCTGAGAATCCTGATATTTCTGCGAATAGCATTCTGCTAAACAGTCTTGATTCTCCCCCATATTGTAATTCTGTGCCATCAACACTACCTACTAACCATCACCATCTTCGAGAGTCAACAATGTCTTTTCTTGGTTCAAGTGGAACAAACAAGAATTGGTTTTATCCATTTTACCATGTTCAGGATCATAGTTCTGATAAGATTGTACAATCATTCGGTTTGCATTCTCCCCTTGATCCTGGTTTCTCCTCACATAACTCAATGTATTACCGCCATTCCCTATCAAATGGCAATTCCTCCACTTCTAAGCCGACATCCAAGGCTGTGAAGTTGGAGCTCCCTTCACTCCAATATCCAGAAACCGGCTTCGGTGGCTGGGGGGGTACTTTTCCCTCACCTCCATTGAATGAGTCTGTTGATGTATTCAATCAGTCTCCTCTGCCACATGGTGCGCTAGAGTCCGGTTGTTCTTCCCCACGTAATAGTGGCACACTCGAGGACATAATTTATCAGAAGAAAACTCTTCCAAATTCAATGAACAATTGCTCTGACAAGAGTTCGCATTCATCTACTGCAACTCCTGTTGAAAGAGCTGAGAGTTCTGCTTTGAACATGAATGAAACAGAATGGGAAGATTACACTGACCATGCATCTTCCTTTGGTGCAACCTCAATCCTGAATGAGTGTCACGCTGTTAACACCAACGCAAACTCATGGGATAAACTGACACCTGCTCAGAACTTTAACGGTTAGTACCTTTTAATGTAGTATGGTGAAGACTAATAGTTGAACTTGAAAACAATTTTTAAATTTGCAGACACTTCCACGCACACCTTTGACACCATGCAAGATTTCATTTACATTTTCTATATTAATTGCTTTATTATATGCTTCATTGCTTCATTGCTTTATTATATACATTATTAAAATCATACTAGATTTCCCCTTTAATTTCTGTTTTTAGTTGTAATTTCTGTTAGAAATTTCTGCAGGCAACAATGTGAAATACGAGCCTGTTGACCAAGTTTGTACCCCAAAGAGTGAAAATCAAGGTATGTCTATGTTGAACATCACTTGGCCAGATGTTTTATTAGCTTCCGATTGGCATGAGCAGTGCTATGGGCATGAGAAGAACAAGACTGAGGCTGGTGACAACTTAACAGATTATAAGCATGTGGCTGGTGAGACTTATTCTTCAAGTACAGGGGGTTGCTTTATGCACATGGCATAACATATTTTCTGTCTGAAACATCTGATCTTCATTGAGAAAACAGTTAAAATGAATATTATGAATTTTTCCTTATGCATTCATGTTATTCTTTTGACGTGAGTAGTATTCAGTGTAATCTCTTTAGGTGTTGCTCGTACTGTAAACAACCTTGAAACTTCTAGGATGGTGTGCTTTTTCAGGTATTTGAATAATTTGTATAATGACATGGCACATGAAACTTTGGATTGCAAGTTGCTAAATGGAGTGATTATGTTTTGTATTTCTTTGTTCATGTTTGCATATTGTGTTGATATTTTGTTTTCATATGTTATTCTGAACAGTTTATAAGAATAGCCGAAAACAACTTGTGAACATGTATTAAGTTGTTTTAATAAATTCACTCAAACACTGTCATAGGTGTTTATGTCAGTAGATAAACTCGAATAAATTAATCCAAACAGACTCAAATCAAACTTTTGTTTTTGCTGATTTGTAGAAAATGAGTAGGAGCTACTAATTTGGTCATGATGACATAACTAACACTAATCTCTTCTAATGCATTATAATTTGAGATTCTTGCAATTTGCAGTGATGGAACTACTTCCAATATTTCCACTTTCATCATCTGATTCTGAAGAGTCATGCATATCATCTTTTGATTTAGAATAGCTTGACATATCAATACTGTCTTTTCCCACTATGCAGCCACTGCAACCTTCCTCTATATGTGTTAAGGCTTTGACCACCTATAATAACAGTATTATGTATATTAAGGCTTGGATTGGATTGAATTGTTATGTGAACTCTAAAAATAAATGCTGCAACTAGATTTTGACAGCGAGAAACTCGAAGTGTAGACTTACTGTGTTCATATCCAATCGTTTGTGAGGATCTTTGTTCAGACAATTTCCGGCTAAACGACTCAGCCAGAAAAGTTGATGACAGTCATGCGAATCCATTATCCTTCCATCGACAAGTTTTTGACAGTTCCCTTGTTTTAGTAATGGTCTAGCCTGTACGCGAAAATGACTAGCTAACCTCAATATCAAAATTCTATGTAACCGAAACCGCAATTTAAAATGATGATCGATTCTTACCCATCCCACTAGATTCTTTCCACCAAGTCTTTTGTCTGTAGTCTTCATTCCAGTTATTAGTTCAACTAGAACCACTCCAAAGGAATACACATCTGTCTTATTTGATACTTTACCAGATGCTGCATATTCTGGTGCCCAGTATGCCAAATTTCCAGGACATTCTATTGAACATGAGAATTCTTCACTTACAATTTTAGCCAAACCAAAATCACCTAGCTGAAAACAACATAAAAACAATTACAAATAACCGCATTTGATTTGATGATTATGATTTATGTTAAATATTTATGTTAAGAGATTACCAAAACTTCACAACCATGTGTAAGAAGAATGTTGTTTGGTTTTATATCTCTATGAATGATGTTATTCTGATGAAGGTATAACAATCCTTTGGCAGCTCCATTAGCAACTTTCACTCTATCTTTCCAGCAAAGGGGCTTTCGAGAATATTCTGCAACCGCAATTTAAAATCATAATCAAAAGGAGATGAATGAACTCGTAGAGTTACTAAGCTTTTAAATTTGATATCGCACGTGATAAATGTTGATCGAGTGAACCATTGCAGACGAATTCGTAAACAAGAAACCTATTGTTTCCTTCAGAACAAGATCCAAGAAACATGACAACATTCTCATGTCTCGCTTTTGTTAGTGCGTCGACTTCGGATTTAAACTCCTTCTCTTGTTTGTGATTCGCGTGAATGCATTGCTTAACCGCAATCTTCTGTCCAAGAATCTCTCCTTTGTAGACAGAACCAAATCCACCTTCTGACAGAAAATTCTTTATGGAAAAACCTTGTGTGGCTGCATGCAACTCAGCATATGTGAAGTCTCTTATTGTCCAATCAAGCTTTGGTCTATTGTTGTAGCACATTGAGCAAATGGATTTCAATGAAAGGTGTTCAACTGTTTGGTTATGAGAATGAGACATTTTTGTGAGAGCTTTTGGTGATGTTCTTCATTTTGAAGGGTTTTATTATTTATTAGCCTTGAAATTAGAGCCTAAAATTTTTGGACTTTGGAAGATACAATGTTGGCACTAGGATTCCAAAAGATGCTTAGGAGATGATTCAAGGACTTTATAATATTTACTAGTTGATATGGAATTTAGTATATTGATTCTTTTTTATGGAATCTTTTCTAGTTTTGATCATGTTTCAAAAACCGAACCGGTTCAATCTTTTTTTTGGTATAAATCGGAGAAATGAATTTTTTGCAGTTAATTAATAATCGCATGGAAATTCTAACTATTGATCTGTCAAAATAACTTGTATATATTTATTTGATATTAAATTGGTATCATTTGATTTCAATCATATGACTTATATCACATTGACTGTGTGAACGTGCGGTTTCTTAAATACAAAGAATTATAATTCATAAATCGTGTGCGGTTTTTTAAATACAAAGAATTATAATTTATAAATCGAGTGTTTGTTGCACATAACTGTATAGACTAATCTTTTAAGTTGATTCAATTGGTTAAATTTCTAATAGAATTTTATTATATTCTAATTATGTTGGTTAATAATTACAATGTATTTTTGATTTGATTCAAATGATTTAAGATAGATGAACTATGATTTGTAAAGAAGTGTCGCGAGTTTATAAAAAAAAATTCATACTAAGAAGAATTATATTCTTTTAGATCTAATCATAGTCCCTTTATTTATTTATTTCTACATTTAAAAGTCAAAATTAATCAAAAAGTTAATTTATCAATTAATTTTTGCAATCTTAAATATAAGAGACATTAAAATTAACAAAATTTAAAATATTTAATCAAAATTTTAAATTAAATACAATTTAATATTGTTAATGTAAACATATGTATACTCTAGATGATTAATGTCACACTTAATGCTCTCAAAATTGTTTTCTTAAATTGTTCAAGTAAATCCAACCAACTTGATTCAAATTATTTAAGATCCAATGTGACTTTTATATTTCTAGAAGGAAAAAAAAGACATGATTTGTTTTGGTTATACTTATGATCAAGAATATTCATCCACATGGGAAACTTTTGTGACTTTCTAAGTATGGAATAAATTTTTTGAAGCAACATAGTGCAAAACGAAGAAAACTCCAAAGAATTTTGGTGATATCTATTTGGAGTTACATATTCTATTATTTATGTGTGTTTTTTTATTATCAAAAGGGGTAAGTCTTTAGAGCAACATTGTCGAAGAGAATTATTGACAATTTCTATACAAGATTCGAATATACTTGCAATAACATTGTTGAAGAGACTTTGTTAAAAAAAAACAATGTTGAAGATTGGCAAATTAATCTCTTGAAAATCCTCAGAACTTGCAAGTTTTCATATATATATATATATATATATATATATATATATATATATATATATATATATATATATATATATATATATATATATATATATATATATATATATATATATATATATATATATATGAATAATATTTAGAAATATTAGATTTAATTTGATAATGTTTCTGATCTTACTGGATCAAAAAAGGATTAGCAGTCAGTAATACGTTGTGAACTCTTTAATTCGTCGATGGTGGAAAAGAGAAGGGGGTGTACCTGCAAGGTACTCTGATGCCAAAGTAATAGACGAAATAGAAAGAGCAAGTACACAGAAAGTGTGTAAAGAATAGAATATCTGACTCTCTAGTGAAAGAGGGTATTTATAATGTGCCCCCAGCGTTGGGCCAACGGTTACTTTGCACTAAGTTGGATTGCTAGGCCCAATACGAGTAACTGTCAGGGCTTACATGGCGTAGGAAAGACTAATATGTGGTCTTCGCCCTGGGTCAACTGCCCCGTGATCTTCGGGAGGTGGGTAGTTTCCTGATGACGTGTTCCCACGTGGGGAGCACGTGGAGACCGTGGGAGAGACGTGTGAGAACTTCTTGTATGCGTTGATGGATTGAACCTTTATTGGGCCTTTTCCGACTAGGCGCTGGGTTGGGTCGTGCCTGGCGGTGGGTCAGCCTCTGGCCCAGTCTAGAACATGAGCCCCCTAAGTCGTTGCTTCGAAGCGGAGGAGTAATGACTTAGTAGTCAGTTCGAACGTCGAGGACCTGTCTGGAGGAATGTTGTGCGTGTCCAAAATACTGGACTCGGAGACCAAACACGTGGCTAGGTGAAGGAACTGCTCGACCAGACAGGAGCTCACGGGGAAGCCTGTCCGTCAAATGTAGTCCTAGCTCTTTTCCTGTTTCTCCGGGGATACGTCCATGGTGGAGACGTGGTCGACGATGTGACGAAAGTGGAAGGGAATGAGCAACTCTTGTCTCGAGTGGGAAAGGGAGTTGAAAGGGTGTGCACGGTGTCTTCTAGGGCCACGTGTCAAGAGCAATAAATGCCTAGGGCGGCTACGAGTAGGGGCATTTGAGTGCCTAGTGATGCTTTGTTTCTTGTGCTAGGGTTATAAATAGGGGGAAGCCTGCTTCATTTGCACGCTCCTCTTCATTTCGCTCAGAAATTTTCCCAAGTCACTCAAAACTCTCTCTGCTCTTCAAAGAACGCCCGTCGCCGTCGTC
Source organism: Lathyrus sativus (assembly GCA_963859935.3). Lineage (NCBI taxonomy): Eukaryota > Viridiplantae > Streptophyta > Magnoliopsida > Fabales > Fabaceae > Lathyrus > Lathyrus sativus. Next base: position 15,149,246 of record OZ012739.1, on the reverse strand, counting down.
AGTCTTTCTCCATCGTCCAAAATCTTCATTCCTCAAGTAAGTCTCTGGTATTTTCTTTAAATTTTATGAATTTTCCAGCAATTTATGCATTTTTTGGAGGTTTCTCCAGGGAGCTCATGAAGTTCTTGGGGAACGCGTGAAGTTTCCGACGACTTTCATGAAGTTTTCGGTGCTCCTATGAAGTTTTCGATGAAGACGCCGGGAAGTTCATGAGGATTCTGAGAAACTCTATGAAGTTTTCGATGAAGTCCTCGGGGACCTATGATGGAGGTCTCTGAGATCCTTGCTTCACTTGAATGTATGAACCTCGCGAGAAAGCCTCTTGTCGGGGAGGTTCGAGGAGGCTCCCCGCGCTCATCTGGAGAGATCTTACACACCGAGGAGCCTCTTCATTAGGAAGCGAGGCTTGTTGTCTCGCGTCAAGGAGAGTCTCCTTGTAGACAAGCCTCTTTGTTGAGGAGGGACGCTTACTACTCTGCATCGAGGAGAGTTTGTCAAGCGGCTCCTCATGAACGATCCTTTCTGTTGAGGAGGGAGGCTTGATCAATTACGTCGAAGGGAGAGCATGCCAAGCGGATCCTTGTGAACGAGTCTTTCTTTCGAGGAGGGAGGCTCACTATTCTGCGTTGGGGAGAGCGTGCCAAGCAACTCCTCGTGAACAAGTCTTTTTGTCGAGGAGGGAGGCTCGTTATTCTGCGTTGGGGAGAGCGTGCTAAGCGGCTCGTCGCCCCCACTTCGCCCTTTCACTTGATTTACGGTGGAAGGGTGAATTTGATCTTAGATGTCGAATTCACCGTTTTCCTCTGCTTTTCAGGTAAATTGGTCGCATGAATTAAGGGTGTTATTATGATCGATGACGAATTCGAGTCTGATACCCCAGTCGAGCAAGTTAGGGTTGATAGAGCTTGCACGACCGAAGATTGGGCCAAGCAAGAACCTTTCAGCATCGTGTTGCACTTCTCCATCGACGAAACGGACGCCTTCGCCACTGTCGAGGACCGCGCTGAGGGCTTTTCCTGAGCTAGATGTTCTATAAGCCTAAAGAGAAACACCACATCTTCTCGAATTTCAAGGGGATGAGGTTCCCTATGTATGAGTTCTAGCTTGTGTTCCGGCACCTTTGCATTGGAGCTACGTTCCCCTTGTTCTTCCGTACATTTCATCTGCAACGACAATATTTTCAAGGCCGACATAGTTGGGTGTCCCTGAAGCAGCCGAGGAAGCTATTTTGAGCATATATGGATTCTGTCTATTCCTTTAAGGACATGTACTTTGTCGTGAAACCCGTGTCGCACATAGCCATCGACTATCTATACGAACTCGTGGTCAAAGAGAAGGACGGGCAACGAGATGAGTTGTTGGAGTCAAAGTTTTCCCTTGAGTGGGAGAAGGACTACTTCAAGCAGGGCACGTACAACTACATCGTCAAGCCCAGTGACCTGAACGCCAATGGTCAGGTTTTCTACAAAAAGATAGTCGAGTTCGTCTCCAGTTTTACTCCCTCCAAATGCGTCAACAAGGACGGGAGTTTTATCCTAGACGAGTGCGGGGAGGTTCGCCGTTAGCCTTGATTGATTAACACCAAGGTTCTCATCGAGTGCGAGTATGACGAGGCGACATTGAGGTTCCTAGGTAGTGGGTTTTTATTTCGCTTTCTCCTATTTATTTTTCTTCATCATATTGACTTGTTTCCCTTTTCCTATCTTGTAGGCCAGATGTCGAACCTTCAGAAGCGTGTGATGAAGCTCGACGCAACCAAGGGAGCGAAGAAGGCTGCTAAGGGAAAAGTCTCTCAGGTCCAACAAATGTTGAGGTTCGATCAACCACCCGGTGGTTCCTTCTCTCTGTAATGTAGCTAGTCTCCTCCCTTGCAGGAAACTTCATCCAAGAGATGGCGCATCGACGACCATGTCCCTGTCGACCTTCCTGAGTACGTGCCCAAGAAGAAGTTCGTGCTGCCTCCTTGCTACCTCAATCAGGATTTCTTCCACGGGGGCAATTCTCCGACTATGGTTTAGGCCGAGACCAAGGCGATCATGGGGATCGACAGGGCGTCCAGGAGGAAGGCTTTGTCGAAGGACATGATCACTATGATGAGGATCTTTGAAATGACCTTGGTCCTCAATAATGAAATCATCCCGAACTCCGAGCTAAAAAAGCTGCAGGTCAAGAATGCTACCCTTTGGACGGAGAAAAATAAGGCGGAGAGCGACCTCCTTAAAGCTCATACGAGATACGAAAACCATGTGCACCTCCTCTAGGAGATGACCATAATGCGAGAAACACTAAAGGAGGCCGAGGGGAAAAGGGATCGACTCCATACCAAGGTCGCTGAATTGGAGACTGCTGCCAAGCCCGTCGAGGACGAAGCTGACAAGGAGAAGTCCCCCGCTTCTTGTAGTGCCCTAGTCGCCCGGATCCGGAGACTCGAGCAGGATTTCTTGGGAGCTCTTGAGGTGGGGTTTAGTGGGGCCTTGGAGCAGATCTAGGTTGTGAACCTTGAGGTCTAGCTTATCCTCGAGGGGATTGACCCATACCATCGGGTGGTGGATGGTTGGGTGGTTGCTCCCGAGATGCTTGAGGATGAAGCTGATTAGAGCAACAGAGAGCGTCAAACCGATGAGAAAGTTGTTGCGTAGTTCTTTTTAGTTGTTCGGCCTGTGCGCCATTTGAGTTCTTGTTTAGTCCAGCTTGCGTACCGCAGTTTTAATTTGACTTCGCCCGACCTGCGTGCCATGGGCTTTAATTTGTAATATTTGAACAAAGGGTTCTGTGTGTCATAATGCATGGTGCCTTATCATTTGGTATATTCGTATTTTCTGTGCGTTTTTGTATGTTAAATATATCCTTTCTTTGTATTTGTGTACTTTTACTAAGTGATTGAGGCTTTTGTTCGACGTAGTTGATCCTTGCCCGTGCAGTGAACTACCCGAGAGGTCGGAGTTGGGTTCCAACTGTCAACGAAGTTAAGACCTCGATCGAGGCCTTTACCTCGTAGCGTGAACTTTCCATCACGAGCTAGGCGTTCTTCCTGGTTGGTACGGCAACGGTGGATCTTGATTGATATGTCCCCGTTGGATCAAGGTTCTGCTCGCACATACACAAAAGCGGGTTCTTATATTTTTGTCTCGAGTCGAGGAGTCGCGCTTGTACCCTAGCACGCCCTTGTGTTCGCGACGTTAGTAGGTCACGGGCAGTGTTTAATTGTAGTACTGTTTAAGCTTTTCAGCGTTTCATGGTCGAGCAAGTTCCTTCCCGTGTAGGTTTTCGAGGTAATAGGCTCTGTTTTTTTGTCTTTGCACGGACGCGGTAAGGACCTTCCAAGTTTGCAGCGAGTTTCCCTTCACGTGAGTCTTTTTGGTTGCTTTGTAGGACTAGGTTGCCTACCTGGAACCCGCGTTTGATGACTTTGCAGTCATGCTGCAGAGTTATTTTTTGCTTGAGTGAGGCTTCGCGGAGGGATACCCCGATCGAATTTCTTCGACCAGGTCGAGCTCCGCCCTTAGGTCCTAATCATTCATCTCTTCGTCAATAGAAGATCCGGTGCTCCTAGAGGGTTCTCTTATTCCCACCGAATTACCGCCTCAGTTGCGTAGGTCAGTCGGAATGGGGTTTCCTCGGTTGTCGAGTGTGGGGTTATCCTATAGGCCCAGAGCCCGCTGTATAGCTCCTCGACCTACCTCTTTTTGACGTCACCTAGTATTCACTTTAGGCCACACATGATCACTCTGTTCGCGGATTTAGCCTTCCCGTTCGTTTGCGGGTGCTCGACAGATGTGAAGTATTGCTTCATGCCCAGCTTGGTAACGAAGTCCTGGAAGTTCTTGTTGGCGAATTGTATCTCGTTGTCATTGACGATCGCTTAGGGTACGCCGAATCGGGCAAGGATGTTTCATTTGTAGAAATAAAATATGTTGTGCGCAGTGATTTTGGCGAGGGCTTCAGCCTCTATCCACTTTGTAAAATAGTCGATGCTGACTATCAAATATTTATTTTGGTACGATCCTATGGTGAATGGTCCAAGGATGTCCATCCTTCACCACGCGAAAGGCCACGGGGACGAGATCCTTTTGAGCTCGTTGGATGGCGCCAGGTGCATGTCTCTGTGTCGTTTGCACTTGTTGCACTTCTTGGCGTGTTCCTTGGCGTCCTCTTGCATGGTGGGCCAATAGTACCCCACTCGCAGAGCATTACGGGCAAGGGATCTCCCATCGAGATGTTAAGCATTGATCCCTTCGTAGATCTCCGCCGGTATAACTTATCCTCGACCAAGACGTACGAGCAAGCTCAACGTATGACTACGTCCGCCTTCTTGGGATCATCAGGTAGTTTTCTCTTTCTGAGGTAGGCGTATACCAGGGTCATCCAGCAGTTGTTGTCACCAATGGCGTTCACATCGACGGTCGAAGTGGGCTTCTCAATACTAGGTCTAGAGAGCACTTCTTGGATGACAGACTTGTTCCCGCCTTTCTTCTTCGTGCTTGTCAGTTTCAAGAGGATGTCTGCCCTAGTGTCGTGTTCTCGAGGAACATGTTTCACTTTTGTAGAGTCAAATGTTTTCATTCTTTCTTTGACCAGGGCGAGGTACTCGGCGAGGTTGTCATTTTTGGCCTGGTATTCTCCTCGTTCTTGAGAGGCTACGAGCTAGGAGTCAGTAAATATCTTTATCTCTTTCCGCCAAGGTTTTCCTCTAGGTGAAGCCCTGTGAGTAAGGCCTTGTACTCGGCTTGGTTGTTTGACATCAGGAAGGCTAGAGCGAGGGAGACTTCTATTAGGATACCCTCTTCATTCTCCAGGATGATGCTTGCTCCATTTCCTGTCGAGTTGGAGGTCCCGTCGATGAAAATGGTCCACTTGTGGGCTCTTAGTGTTGGGGAAAACGCGACAGTTATCTCTGTGACAAAGTCGGCCAGAACCTGAGATTTAAAGGAATTTATTCTCTTATACTGGATGTCAAACTCGGAGACTTCGAGCGACCATCTAAGCATCCTGCTCGCCATGTTGGGGCGTCTGAGTAACTATTTTATAGGTTGATTTGTCCTGACCACGATCATGTGGGACAAGAAGTAGTGTCGTAGCCTTCTTGCCACGTTGATGAGGGCCAGAGCCACTTTCTCGATTTGCTGGTACCTGAGCTCGGGGCCCTGCAGGGCTTTGCTGGTGAAGTAGATTAACTTTTGCCCCTCGGGGGTTTCATGGATGATGGTCGCGCTGAAATCTTCAGCTGCGACGACGAGGTAAAAATATAGAGTCTCCCCATCCTCAGATCGCGACAGAACTGGGGGTTCTGAGAGGACTTATTTGAGGTGGATGGGGACTTGCTCGCACTCCTAGGTCCATTAAACATGGCCTCCTTGCGCATAAGCTTGAAAAATGGGAGAGTGTGTTAGGCAGACTTGGCCATGAAGCAGGACAGTGATGCGAGCATCTCGTTGAGGGATTGGATCTACTTCTTTGAGTTCAGCATTGAGAACTCGGAGAAGGCCCTGAACTTGTCGGTGTTTGCCTCTATTCTTCGCTCCGTCAAGTAGAAGCCGAGGAGCTTTCCTACTCGGACGCTGAAGATGCACTTCTCCGAGTTGAATCTCATTCTGCATCTCCTCGATGTATCGAAGACCCTTTTAAGATGGGCGATATGGTCGATTTCTTCTCGTGATTTCACGATCATGTCGTCTATGTAGACCTCGAGCGTATCTCCGATCTCGCCCCGAAAGACTTTGTTCATCATTCACTAATAGGTCGCGCCAGTGTTTTTCAGACCGAAGGGCATTACGTTGTAGTAACAATTGCTCGACTCGGTCATGAAAGTCGTGTGCTGTTTGTCGGCCTTCGCCATGGGGATTTGGTTGTACCTCGAGTAGGCGTCCATGAACGATATTAGTTTAAAACCTGCGGAATTGTCGACTAGTTTGTCAATGTTAGGCAATGGATATGCATCTTTAGGACATGCCCGATTAAGATCGGTATAATCAAAACACATTCTCCATTTTCCATTAGACTTTTTAACTATACAACGTTGGACAACCAGGTTTTCTGCCAGGCTTCCGAAATAAAATTTGTCTGTAAGAGGTCTTTTACAGCTTTTTCATCAGCCTCCGCTTTCTCGGAAGACTGCCTACACCTACGTTGTACTATGGACCTAGCGGACAGATCTATGGAGAGATGGTGGCAGGCTATGTCAGGGTCAAGCCTAGGCATCTCTGTAGCGCTTCATGCAAAAAGGTAAGCATTATGTCGGAGGCAGGCCTTCAGTTGCTTCCGCGCCAGGTCGGGGAGCCTAGTTCCAATTTTCACGCTCCCGTCGGGGTCGTCACCGAGCACAATAAGCTCGAACTCGCCATCTGGAATGGGGCACATTGGGTGGAGTGGCTGCCTGTTTTTTGCTGGAGGCGTATCTTTCAGTACTTTGTTGTGCTTCTGCTTGCTGGGGGAGCGGCTGTCGAGGTCGACGGAGTTGACACGGGGCAACGACTTCTACTCCTCAGTCCGTGCTGGCTTGTCGGCATTCTTGGACGTGATGTTGATCGAGCTGAATCCCTTGTGACCGCATCAAAACATCTTTTGGCCGCTTGTATATGTTCTTGGAGGGTAACTACTCGACCCCTGGTCATGTAGTACTTCATCTTTAGGTGCACTGTGGATAGCACCGCGGTCAGCTCGTCCAGGGTTGGCCTCCCCATAATGCATTGGTACAAGGAGGGGAATTCTACCACTAGGAAGCGGACCTTGGACTGTCTTGTAGTCTGTTCGGATCCAAAGGTGACGAGGAGCTTCACGTACCCCCATGGCCTCGTGGTGGTACCATTGAAGCCCTGCAAGCCAGAGCCGATATACGGCGTCAGAGGGCTCTTGTCGAGCTGGAGAGTGGTGAAAAGATGGACGTACATTATGTCCACCGAGCTTCCTTAGTCGATGAAAATGCGGAGAACGTCAAAGTTTGCCATCTGAGCCCTGATTAACTGGGGAATGCTGAAGTTAGGGGCGCCTCCTGGAAGCTCCTCAAGATAGAAGGTGATCAGGTTCGAGTTCCCTTTAAACTTTTCGAAGGTGTCGCTCTGCTTTGAACTCTTTTTGATCAACTCCTCAAATTTCCTCTTGACCAACCCTATTGAAAGCTTGCTGGAACCCCCGCCGAATATGATCATCGCGGTTGGGAAGTTCTCCCAAGGGCTGCGAGCGGACAACGTTGTGTCGGTCTCGTAGGGGAGGTAGAAGTCCTCTGGTCGGGAGATGCACAAGGAGACTTGCAGCTCGGTCTCACCGGAGGGGGTGGCACTTCCTCGACCCTCTTCACCTCGCGAGTTTCATGTCGAGAAGCCTCGTTCCTTCTAATGTATTATTTCAGGTTCCCTTATTTGATTAGGATTTTGTTGGCATCCTTGAGGTGAATGTAATCTATCGTGACATGTCCATGGCTTCGTTGGAACCGGCAGTACTTGAACTTGTTGACGTTGGACTTAGGGGGTGTTGGCTTCGGGAAGCGGACACCACCTCTTTGGAACTCCGAGTTTATGCACTCGGCCAGAAAGCGCTCGTGGGGAGCTGTGAGTAGTGTGTACTCGGTGAACTGGCCAGCTGGTCCCCTCTGTTCCTGAGAGTCCCTGGGTTGATCTTCTATCCTTCTCTCGCCGCCTCTTCGGGGAGAGGTTGAGTCTTAGTGCCTGACATTTCTGGCACTCTCCTAGTCCCGCGAGTTGCGACATAGTTGGTGGTCTCTTTTTCCTCGTATTGGATGTATGCTTGGGCCTTGTGGAGAATCGTGTCTAGCGTCTTAGGCCTTTTGATGTTGACGGCCTTATCAAACTTCGCGCGAGGTTGCGTTCTTTGTTCAATCAGATACCTCTTCACGTCGTCTGAGGTGGACACTTCTATAATTTCTTAGATGATTCTCTCTACAGAGTCCCGAAGAGATTCGTCTTTCCCCTGGATGATGGCCTCCAGGTATGCTTCCGTCTTCGGGTGTTGCCGAGAAGCAGTGAGGTGTATGGAAAACTTCCCCTCCAGCTCTCTCCAGGAGGTAATGGACTCGGGCTCGAGGCTTTTATACCACGTCATCGTGTCCTTCCTCAAGGTCGTGGGAAAAAGCCTACACTTGATGGCTCCCCTGACGTTCCTGTAGTCGAGCATCACATTGATGCTTTCAATATGGTCGTTCAGGTCGGTCGTACCATCGTAGGTATCCAGGGTCAAGGGTTTCTCCATCTCAACAGGGAGGCGAGTCCCCGTGATAGCCCTGGACAGTGGAGTGCGGGAGTTGTCCTCGTTGCTCCTGATGGGTGATTGTGAGGGGGAAAAGCTGTACCGAGGGCTCTTGCCGCAGCGTGGAGGGCTCTTCAGGTGACTCTTCGGCTTCCCAGTCTGCCTGTCAGATGTGTTTCTCTTTGGAGTTGGGGAACATTGCTCCTTCAGGGGAGGAGAATGGTCACACTTCTGGGCGGCCACAGGCTGAGGCCTTTCCAGTCGCAGACGATGTTCGACTTATCATGGAGAGGGACTCAGAGTTTCATCATGCTGCAATCTCCACGGGAGAGGTGAAAGACGGGTTTCTCATCGTCGCGGAGATAGGCTGCAAAAAACCGGGCGACGATGTCTCCGCTAGGGAGAGCGTGATTTTTGGTCCTTTTCCAGCATTCCGATCCGCTCGTTTTGTTAAAAGATCATCAAATTTGTCTGATTGATTATCACGAACAGAGCCACCATGGTTGGGCCGGTGTTGGGCGATACATGGATTAGTTGGAAGACAATCGGGCTTTTAAACCGTTAGGCGGTGTTGAAGGCTGCATCGTCAAGGGAGGGTGATGCGGTGTGCCCGTCTCTGGCATCACCTTCCTCGATGTGAACGGGGTAAAGGCGACTTCATGGATGTTATCGTCATTATGTGGGCTGACCATGATCAATGGAGGTTGATGTATGCTTTAGTTCTTAGCAAGTTTCACACAGACGACGCCACTAATCTTACCGGATTAGAAAATGATCAGCAGCCAGCAACACGTCGTGAGCTCCTTAATTCGCCGGTGGTGGAGAAAAGAGGGGTGTACCTGCAAGGTACTTCGATGCCAAAGTAAGAGACAAAGTAGAAAGAACAAGTACAGGGAAAGTGCATAAAGAATAGAATACCTGATCCTCTGGTAAAAGAGGGTATTTATAATGTGCCCCCAGCGCTGGGACAACGGTTTCTTTGCACTGGGTTGGATTGCTAGGCCCAATACGAGTAACTGTCAGGGCTTACGTGGCGTAGGGAATACCAGCACATGGTATTTGCCCTGGGTCAACTGCCCCGTGATCTTCGGGATGTAGATAGTTGCCTGATGACATGTCCCTACGCGGGGAGCACGCGTGAGAACTCCCCGTATGCGTTGATTGATTGAGCCTTCATTGGCCCTCTCTGATGAGGCGTTGAGTTGGGTCGTGCCTGATGGTGGGGCAACCTCTGGTCCAGTCCAAAACAGTTTGTTTGTTGGGTATTTCATAATGTACCCTATATAATATTAAAACACTACGTAAAAATTTAAAAAAAAATGGTTTTAGATTTCAGAGATATATCTTCGAATACATCTTTGAAAATATATCTTTGGAATAAAATTTTATTTTACACTAGAATGACATTCATTTAGTACATTATGAAATGGTGCAAAGATACGTTCGAATATGCATATTCAAAATCATATTGATATTTTAAATTTCTCATAAAGTGTTTAGGATCAGATAAAAAAAATTTCCTTATTTCTTTCAATCATCTTGAGATGAAATGGACTAAAAGAAATTGTAATATTTTATGCTTTGAAGTTGTCTAAATATCAAAGTTTATTTAGTTATAATTTGAAAAGTAATTTTTAGCAAAATATATATCTCAACTAAGTTGATACTCCTCCTACCCTTATATTCAAAGTGCTAGATGCTAATTATATATACTAGCGTCCAGACTAATATTTGTATGTCTGATCCATTGTTTTAATGTGCATCAATGAAATATAAAAGATATTTTTTTTTATTTAAATATAATTTTAAAAGAATATAGTATGTAGAAGTTAATAGGAGAAAATCTTGTGAAAGTTAATAATAATAATTTTAATAGAAATTATTAAATAAATTACACAATAAAATAAGGATAAAAATGGGAGAAAAATAGGCTACAAAAATAAAGTATTTCCTTTATACATGATTATAAAATATTAATGTGGTATTTTGGATTGAAATCTAATGTTAACAAGGATAACTTCATGGTTCGACAAGAGTTGTGTATGTTGTAATCGAAGTCTGTTCGAGCATAATGTCGAAATATATTAACTTGTAATTTATGTTAGTATGTCGAATTGAGTCTTGCTTATAAACTCAATTGTTAAGTTAGCTTGTATCCTAAGTTAGCTTAGTAGTTGTCATACCTCAAATTTTACCCTCATATTTTTTTTGCATTGCCTATATAACATATCATGTCTATCATTTTTCATAATACCCAATTTATCATCTAAAATAAACTTGTCAGATTTACAGCCGAATCGGTCAAATAAAAAGTTAACTGCGCGTAAAATCAGTGGACGAAAAATGTTAAAATCGAGCCTGCAAACGTTAGTGATATTAGTCTGCATTTCACGTAGTTTAACCTGACGCGCTCATTTAATTTTTTCAACCACTTTTCGGTCGCGTTTTTTAGACAATTTAAGCCATTTTAGCGGGTAAAATTTATTTTGAAATTTGACCAAACACTGTATTTTTCCGAATCGTATATTTTTTGCAAATCTTTTTGATATATTTATTTTATTTTTTTTCCGAGCACTTCGACACCGGTTCATTTCTCATTTTTAACCGTTTTTATTTTAATTTTAATTAATTATCTTTTATTTAATCAGTTTTTTATATATTTCCAATTGATGAATTTGTTTTTTTTTTAAACTTATTTAATTATTTTTAATGTTTAATTTTTTTTGTCTTTAACTATTTTTAACAAAACTTGTAAATTAAGTTTAAAAATAAGTTTTTGTTTTTTAGTTCTCATTTATGAAATAGCAACAAGACCAATATACTGCATACATAGACCTGCTACTCCTATGTTCTTTGAAGATGATATGTAGTAGTGTACTATGAATGTTTGGCCACTTTATTTTAAAATTTTTGTGTATTATGATATGGTTGTTAGAAATTAGTTATATTTTTGGTATGCTAGTTTAGAAACAGTACATAATTTTTGTTTGTTGCTCAATTCATTTTTTTAACAATATACATCTATTATTTATTTTAATAATTTTTCTCTCTTATTTGTATATTAGGAAAATATCATGAAGGACCTAAATTTGTATTAAATTACTTTTTCTCTTTTACTATTTTGTATAATATATTGAAAAATGTCAAAAAATGTGTTAATATTTTGTCTTTAATGTTTCCATTAAATTTTGAGATATTTTAAAATGCAAAAGCATTAGTTCAATTATTAATTTATTTAAATATTTTTATTTAATATTGATTAATTAAGTTATTAATTAATTTTATTAAATATTTATATTTAAATTAATTAATAATTTTCTTGTCACCCGATTCTATATCATAACTTGTCTACTTTCATATCTTGAGCTTACTCCTCCGATCCCTTTTCTTATGATATTTTGCCGTGATTGTTTGTGGATTTTCTCACGATGCACACTAACCACTAACTTCCTGTTACCTTTTGCAACTTAGGATCGGAGTCGCCGTGCTCCAGGTAGTTGTCCCGCCGTGGATATCCTTTACCTTTATCCCTTATCCTAGCCTTAGGATCTGAGTCGCCGTACTCATGTTTAGCGTCCCGCCGTGGACATTTTCTAACATAACAATCTCAACTTAGAATAGGAGTCGCCGCACTCCATGTAAGTACTTCTCTATGAATGCTTACATTCCCTTGGAACCTTGACCACAATCAAGAGTTCCTCACCCCTAACCAGGGGAACTACGGTTACTCTGATTCCATTCCCATCAGGATACATAGGCACGAGATGCGATGTCTTGGCGAGCATACTTTGTATATATTTTAGATCTTTACCTTAGCACTTTTCCTTTGGCAAGCAACTTTAGCAAACACAAATATTAACAAGAGGTTCCTGTAGAGTACTACAGATACTTATGATGCTAACACCTTCCCTAGGTATAACCAACCCCGAACCTTTAGATCTCTTTGCTTAGCTTTAAGCCTTGCTTTTTTGCTTTGCATTTTTATAGGGTTTTCTTTCTTTAAACCTTTCCTTTTTGGATAAATTAAAGTTCGATTGTGAATTTAAGAATTAAAGATTCAAGTTAATCAATAACTTGGTATCACGATTCTCACCGCAATAGTAGTCTATAAATAGAGTAGTCCTTTCAGGTTGTTGAGAGAGGTTAATTGTTGGTATTCACTTGTAATCTTTGACCCTTATTGAGAAATTGAATAGTAAAATAGTTTAAACCAATTCTTATTCTTCTTCCTTCTTCACTATATTTTGTGAAATCTAATAGGGTATCTTGTGTTTGTTCAAGAAACCCAGTCTTTTTCTCATATTTTGCTTTGTTCTTGACGACATTAATTCACAACAAACTGGTGTTGTGAGCTTGGAGGAGAAGATGTCGTCAACAAAGTATGAGATTGAGAAATTCATCAGCGTGAATGATTTCGGTTTGTGGCGCTTGAAGATGCAAATCCTTCTTACTCAACAAGATTTGTTAGAAGTGTTGAAAGGATCAGAGAAGATGGATGCTACCCTATCGGTGAAGGAGAAGACAACGATGGTCGAAAAATCCCACGATGCCACTTGTGTTGATCCTTGGTGATAAGGTTCTCCGACAGGTTTTAAAGGAGAAAACTGCAACTGGTGTGTGGATGAAACTTGAAGGTTTGTATATGATGAAATTGTTGGTTAATCGTCTCTACCTGAAACAAGCTTTGTATTCGTTCAAGATGAGTGAAGACAAAGCGTTGGTTGAGCAACTGGATATGTTCAAAAAGTTGACTCTTGATCTTGAGAATATTGAGGTCAAGATTGATGATGAAGATCAAGTGTTGTTGTTGTTGTTGTCTTCTTTACCTACGTCCCATGCTCACTTCAAAGAAACTCTATTGTATGGAAGAGAGTCATTGACCTTTGAAGATGGTTAACCTGCCTTGTACTCTAAGGATTTAAACGATTGAAAAGAGCATAAGTCATCTTCTGTTGGTGAAGGTTTGTCCGTTAAGGGGAAATTCTTAAAGAAAGATGGTAGGTTTGAAAAGAAGAAGGGTAAAGCTCTAAAGAATTTTTATGGTGGTAATTCTCATACTATTAATGTTTATCATTGTAATAAGAAGGGTCGTACAAGAAATGTATGCCCTGATAGAATGAACAATCATGGTGGAAAGAATAATGGTAATGCAACCATTGTGCAAGATGGTTATGAATCATCTGATGTCCTGGTACTTTAAAGCAGCGACTCTAGCAAGGAGTGAATTATGGATTCTGGGTGTACTTGGCACATGACTCCAAATAAAGACGTGCTTGAGAAATTATGTGATCAAGACAGTGGATCAGTACTGCTGGGAAACAATAAAACTTGAAAAATTGTAGGTATTGGATTTGTGAGATTCAATTTCCATGACGAATCAATAAGGCTATTGACTGATGTTAGGTATGTAAGTGGTTTAGCAGATGTGACATCCACGAAACCTGTGTCGAACACTGAGCTATGACACAAGAGAGTTGACCATGTCAGTGAAAGAGGTCTGGTCAAATTATCGAAACAAAATCTGCTAGGTGGTGATAAGGTCGAAAATTGGAGTTTTGTGAACCTTTGTGTATTTGGTAAATCCTGTAGAATGAAGTTTAGTAAAGGTAAACAAAGAATACATGGATCCCTTGATTACATTCATGCTGATCTTTGGGGACTTGCAAAGAATCCTTCACACTCAGGTGCAAAGTATTTTTTATCTATAGTTGATGATTACTCCAGAAAGTTATGGGTATTCATCCAGAAGATTAAGGATGAAAATTTTGAAAATTTCAAAAGTTGTAAGATTGTGGTCGAAAACCAAACCGACAAGAAGGTCAAGAGGTTAAGGACCGACAATGGTCTTGAATTTTGTACTGAGGCTTTCGACAACTATTGTACTGCGTATAGTATTGTAATGAGTATAATCAATTCTTATTCTTCTTCTTCCTTCTTCTTTATCTTTTGTGAAACCTAATAAGGTTTTTTATATTTGTTCAATAAACTCAATCTTTTTCTCATATTTTATTTTGTTTTTGACAACATCAACAATTAAAATATAAAAAAATTGAAAAACTAGACCAAATGATTAGCCATAATTCTTATTAAAAGCTTTATTAAAAAAAAATCAATGGAATTAAATTTTAACGAAAAAAACAAAGTATTGTTTGGATAAAAGAAATAATCATTATTTAAGTTTAAATTAAAATAGATAAGCTTATTTCGATTGTAAAGTTCAAAAACTATATGTTTTAAAACACTTCACTTTAATTTATCAATACAATTTTAATATTTATCTTCTAATTATATCTTCTAATTAGAATATTTAATTTATTATTTTATCACTTTGCATTAATGTTAATTCGAATACATAAATAGTTGATCAAAATAATTTGGAAAAATAATTATTTTTTTTCAATTATTTATTACATTTTTTTAATATGCGTGAAAGTGTCAACTATAACACTTATTTTTGAACGGTGGAAATATTATGAATATGCTCCCACAAAGTAAGGCTAGAAGCATTCAAATCAAGAAAGATGATCTTGTTAGTTTACTCCCATTAAAGATGCTCTTAGTAACTCAGTCTTTTTTTGAATATCAAAATTTCAAAAATTTATTTAATTTTAAAGCACTTTTAAATAGTTTTTCATAAAAATCATTTTTGAGATATATTTTTTATAAAACTGTGATTTAGAATATATTTAATCTATGTATATGTTATAAGATGTTAAAATTAATTTTTCAATTAAAAAAACAAATATAAAAAAACTTATAGTATTTTAAAAACAATTTTATAAATATATATATATATATATATATATATATATATATATATATATATATATATATATATATATATATATATATATATATATATATATATTTAAAATTAAAATAAACATGCCCTAAATACAACGATAGAGTTGAATGAGATTCAACCATGAAGCTTTCAAAATCAAAATTGTGAATTAAAGATGAAGTAGTGGCTCTTGCCAGATTGTTATTTAGAAAATGAGAAAATAAGATATGCACTGATAGTATAATTTTACACAGACAATTAATTATCACTATGTATTCCGCCACATCATATTGTAAATTTTAAGTTAATCGTATAACATGACAGATTATAAATTCCTATTAAATGATAGTCTAAAATTATTTTACACTCTCAATGCATATTAATTAAACTCTTAAAAAAATATTTGAACAACCAAAAAATATTTACAATATTCAAAATAATTATAAAAAAAAAGACAATTAATACACTACTTGAAAAATGTTTAGATCATATATGCAAAATAGCTAAAGAAGAGCTTCTATCAATTTCAAGAGGAGTGATTTAACTCAATTAATCCCAAATCTTAAAAACAAAATGAAACAGTGGATAGTAGAAAGGATACATGGATTCCGATTCATTGTTGTAACTTGTAACTACATTACATAGTTATGTGCAAGAAATAATCTCATCAATTAGTTTGAGATCAAATGGCTCAAATTATACATTCATCTAATCAACATTAAACAATTTTTGTCATTAATTTAGATAACACATTTGAGGGGGAAATATGGACAATTTTCCCTTCTTGATTAAATCTTTGAAAACGTTCTCCTGTTGTACGCACTCTTCTTTGTTATGGATGTTACACTAATGAAAATGAAAATATTAATATTTGTCTACTCCCGGATGTTCTCATAGTGGTTTTGGTGTTTCAATTTATTTTTCTCTAAATTCCGTGTTCATGCATTCTTGCAAGATACTGTCTCTTAATATATTCAATGATGTATAATCTCTGTATCGAGAGGCAATGCTATATTGGCCTCTCGATTAACTCGTGAATGTTTCTTGGTTTCGCGCCTCATTTTGTTTTTTTGTTTGGTTTCTTTGTTTTCCTTTCTGCTTGTTTTTCCTTCTTAAACCCTCTATCATAATTTTCCTTATTGGCGGTCAGCTTTACTTCGTATTATATGAACTTTTCGACATTTTCTAGTAGTTTGTTAAATGTTTTACAGACCTTGATTCCAATATTTTTGGAGAATTTTGACCCCTGTTAGAGTCTTAGACTTAACAAGTTATTCTTCATCTTCTTGTCAGCGCTCATTACTAGTATCACTTTTCCATTAAACCTTTAGGTTTAAGATCATACCATCCCTTTTTCTATTGTTGAATAGATCTTAAGTCTTCCACTAACACAGATTGCCTTTTCGTTGTCATCAAGTGTATGACAAACAAGTAGTTCACGGGGTCCGAATTTGCTGAAGGTATTTACTAAAAGGAGATGTCTTCCGCGCATTTCATGGTGTCGAGAAGGCAACTTAAGTTAGTGGAAAGCCTGAGATCCATCAGACAAGAGAAAGACAAACTGATGTTATCTAATATAAAGAGGTTCAACGTAGAAGCGATACCAGTCAAGGATGCCAACGATGAGAGGAAGAAGTGCATGTTAAGTCTAGTACTTCAACTAAGGTTCACACTCGTCGAAAGTATTAGAATCAGGACTCATAAAACCTTTAATAACTTGGATGAACTTCGTAGATAAGGGAAAGATGAGCTCCTAAAACGAATGGAAAATGCAGGAAAGAATGTGACTTATTTGTTGTTAAAGCTAAATATGTATTGAATCCGCGACATCCTATTTATTCTTCTTTAAGTGGTGAATTTATGGTCACTGAACCATTAGGAAAAAAAATATAAGAGGGGAAGATAATGTAATATGAACATCTCTCAGAAGAGAAAAGTATAATATATTTTGCATAAGAGCGGAGGACATTATATATTTTAATATATGACTGGATATTAGTGTAATATAAGTATCTCTCAAGAAGAGGAGTGTAATATATTTTGAATAAAATAGGAGGTAAGTGTATTTTTTTAACACAAGATGAAAGATAATGTAATACGAGTATCAAGGTAGGTAAGGGTGGCAAACGGGGGATGCCCGCCTTATTTAGACCTGTCCTGCAAAAGACAAGACATGGCAGGGCGGACATAGTTGAGGGTGCGAGCAAACAACCTTATCCCATCCCGCATTAAAAATCAGGACGAGACGAGACGGACCCGCACACACTAAAAGTCAGAACAGAACGAGACGGACCCATGCGCACTGCTTATTTTATGCCTAAAAATACAAAATTTATGTTAATGTTCGTGGCCGTAAAAAAAACGAGGCAAAATGGTAAAAGCTTAAACCTTTGATCTGCTCCACATTAAAGTACAGACAAAATAAATAACCCAAAGAGTCGAGTTCGTTTTGTCACCGCTAGAGATAAGGGAGTGAATTGACTCTAAGACTATGTTTGAATATCATAAAAATGGAAGGAAGCAAAATATGATGGATAGGGATGACAAGGGGGCGGGTCGGGGCGAGTTTTACTATACCCGCACCTGCACCTGCCTCCAAACCCAATCGGGGATAAAAATTTATCACCCAGACCCGTCCCCAATAAAGAACGGGTGCACCCGCCCCCACCCGAAAAAAATTAATTTTTTTAATTGCAATAAAAATTAATAATTTAATTAAAAATTGATTATTTTAATAAATTAATTATTTATTTAATTAAAATTTTAATTAGTAAATAAATATTAATTTGATTAATTTAATTGCAATAAAGGTATTAATAATTTTATTAAAAATATAATTAATAAATGAATATTAAAATAAATAAAATAAGATAATTAAACTAAAATACATTATTCGGGGGCGGGGCGGAGCCGGGGGCGGGCGGGTCTTAGTCTCTCCCCGCACCCGTACCCGCACTCGTAATTAAATGTCGGATTTTTCTCGCACCCGCACCCACTCAAACCGGATTTTTCCGCTAATTTCGGGGCGGGTCCGGATTTTTTTGCCATACCTAATGATGAAATAGAATGAACAAAGTTGAACCAATATGTTATTATAGATTATGGAAATTTTAGGACGAAACAAGGCCTCCGAAAAAGAAATATAATGATAAATATTGAATTTGAAAAATTTTATCTCTTACAGTTTTTTAAAATATTCCAATTCTACCCTTTTAACTTATCAAATAATTTTATTATTTAATATTTATTATTTTCCGATATGCATTATTTCTTCATCAAATAATTTACAATTAAATTTTTTGATATATATTTTTTTTTACCAAATAATTTACCATCAAAATTTTCAATATACATTTTTTTCCATCAAATAACTTATAATCAAATTTTCCGATATATAATTTATCACTAAAGAAATACA
Organism: Lathyrus sativus; assembly: GCA_963859935.3. Lineage (NCBI taxonomy): Eukaryota > Viridiplantae > Streptophyta > Magnoliopsida > Fabales > Fabaceae > Lathyrus > Lathyrus sativus. The sequence goes on along the minus strand of OZ012739.1, from coordinate 15,130,845 downwards.
AGAGTTGAGGAATAATCAGATGAGTATAGAATAAAATTTCTTCAATTTGAATGGAATGTATACCATTTCATCTCAGGCTGTGCTCCATCTAATTTCAAATAATCCAAACAATAAGGTATCTTTCCATTTTATTTAATTTTGCTCTAGCTCCTTCCGATTTCATCAAATCCAAACAAAGCTTAAATTAAATAATCAAACATTCTAAAAAGCCGTGACTCACACTTCACCGGCGATTGGCTACCGGCGAACACGCGCCGCCAATTTTCGTTCCCGTTGCTCTTATAATTTGTCACATTTGGGGATTTTCGCTGTAACCTTAACCCTCATTGGAGCATTTGATTCAGTATTCTGTTGTGACGGTGATATCATTGATCGATTCCTTAACATCACCGCAGAACGAATTGAACGTAAAAACCAAATAATTTGCAATATCGTTCCTTCATTCGAGTTTAGCAGGTATTGAATTCAAATAACCTCTTATTGTGTATTGCTTATTTCATTAAACTCATTTTTCATACTTATATTGTAATTGTACTGTAGTATTAGTAATTGTAATCTTGTGTTAACTTTTGTTTTTAACTCCTAATATTATTTCAATTATCTTTAATCTTTGATCTTATCATGATAAACATTTATGTATGGAAGATGGTGGGGAGAGCGTTAGGACCTATGAAGTATACACACTTTTAAAAGTAGGCGTGTCACGGTGTTCGACACACGTTGGTGTCTGACACTTGTATGACATTCATACGACACGTGTTAGAAAAGTCAGACAAGTGTCTACACCAAATCAAACACACGTTTCAATTATCTAAACTCAATTTTAAATCATATTTATTAGAAGATCACTCAACATGTCACACATGTATATTTTATTGAGTGTGTAAAAAATATTTGAACAACCAAAAAATATTTACAATATTCAAAATAATAAAAAAAATGACAATTAATACACTACTTGAAATATGTTAAGATCATATATGCAAAATAGCTAAAGAAGAGCTTCTATCAATTTCAAGAGGAGTGATTTAACTCAATTAATCCCAAATCTTAAAAACAAAATGAAACAGTGGATAGTAGAAAGGATACATGGATTCCGATTCATTGTTGTAACTTGTAACTACATTACATAGTTACGTGCAAGAAATAATCTCATCAATTAGTTTGAGATCAAATGGCTCAAATTATACATTCATCAAATCAATATTAAATAATTTTTGTCATTAATTTAGATAACACATTTGATGGGAAAATATGGACAATTTTCTCTTCTTGATTAAATCTTCGAAAACATCTTTCAGTTGTACGCATTCTTCTTTGTTATGGACGTTACACTCGTGGAAATGAAAATATCAATATTTGTCTACTCCCGGACGTTCTCATAGTGGTTTTGGTGTTTCGATTTATTTTTCTCTAAATTCCGTGTTCATGCATTCTTGCAAGATACCGTCTCTTAATATATTCAATGATGTATAATCTCTGTATCGAGAGGCAATGCTATATTGGCCTCTCGATTAGCTCGTGAATGTTTCTTGGCTCCGCCGCTCATTTTGTTTTTTTTGTTTGGTTTCTTTGTTTCCCTTTCTGCTTGTTTTTCCTTCTAAAACCCTTTATCATAATTTGCCTTACTGACGGTCAGCTTACTTCGTATTATATGAACTTTTCGGCCTTTTCTAGTAGTTTGTTAAACATTTAGTATCGCTTTCCCATTAAACCTTTAGGTTTAAGATCGTAACATCCCTCTTTTCTATTGTCGGATAGATCTCAAGTCTTCCACTAACACGGGTTGCCTTCTCGTTGTCGTCAAGTGTACGACAAACAAGTAATTCACGAGGTCTGAATTTGCTGAAGGTATTAACTAGAAGGAAATGTCTTTCGTGCATTTCATGGTGCCGAGAAGGCAGCTTAAGTTAGTGGAAAGTCTGGGATCCATCAGACAAGAGAAAGAATAACTGATATTATATAATATAAAGAGGTTTAATGTAGAAGCGATACCAGTCAAGGACGCCAACGATGAGGAGAAAAAGTGTCTGTTAAGTATAGTACTTCAACCGGGGTTCACATTCGTCGAAAGTATTAGAATCAAGACTCATAAAACCTTTAACAACTTGGATGAATTTCGCAGATAAGGGAAAGATGAGCTCCTAAAAAGAATAGAAAATGCAGGCGAAAATGTAATTTATTTGTTGTTAAAGCTAAATATTTATTGAAATCGCGACATCTTATTTATTCCTCTTTAAGTGGTGAACTTATGGTCACTTGACCATTAGGCAAAAAAACATAAGAGGGAAAAATAATACAATATGAACATCTCTCTGAAGAGAGAAGTATAATATATTTTGCACAAGAGTGGAGGACATTATATATTTTAATACATGATCGGATGATAGTGTAATATAAATATCTCTCAAGAAGAGGAGTGAATAATTTGCAAACACTTCTAAAAGTAGGCGTGTCACAGTGTCCGACACGCGTTGGTGTCTGACACTTGTATGACACCTGTACGACACGTGTTAGAAAAGTCAGGCAAGTGTATACATCAAATCAAACACACGTTTCAATTATCTAAACTCAATTTTAAATCATATTTATTAGAAGATCACTCAACATGTCACACAAGTATATTTTATTGAGTGTGTGAAACACTTGAGACACTAAGAGGCTCCATTTTCTAGCACAAAAGAACCACCTCAACACTATTATTAAAGTGGAAAATTTATTTGTTTCAATAATCCAAACTGAAATTCTATCTTATTTATTTCCGGTATAGTGTACCAGTACCATCTAAGAGTTGTTGAGTAAACCAATTCTGTATGTTGGCATTTCTGTATCCCTTTCATTATGTGCTTCATAATCACTATTTGATTCATCAGAAAACTGAAATGAGTTTGAGCCGCTTGAACACATGCTTTTAATTGGAGGAGATGGTGGCTGCCTCACTGTCATATGTCTCATCTGACTAATGCTATCATTTCCTTCTATGGATTCTGATATTGTGCTTAGTAACTCACTTTCCACCTCAAAGTTTCCCTGCATAATATCTTCATTTTCATCCATTTCTGATTCACTATAAGATGAATCTGACCTTGTAGGAGAGTAATCTCCTGTCCCAATGTCACATGTGTTTCCTTCCGAAATGTCGGTCAAAGCATTAACAACCTGTTGCCATCAAACAAAATAACGTAATACTTCAAAGTCTTTCTTTTTAAGACTATAATAATAGACCATAGGTCAGACTCAGGCCTTAAAAATTTATCCTAGACCAGACTCAGGCCTTCTAAATCCTGACCTGGTCTAGTCTATTTCCATCCCTATTTATCATGAAGTTGTGTTTGATTAAGTCGTTAATATTTGTTTACTTACCGCAACCATACTTAGCCTTTTCTTAGGGTCCTTGCTTAGGCATTTCTCAGCTAGTCTTATCATCCAAAATAATTGATGGTAATCATGTGTATCAATGATCCTTTCATCAATTAGATCTGGATAATTTCTTTCTCTTAAAAGTGGCCTTGCCTACAAAAACAAACACACTATTAGAATAATGTTGCACTTAGAATTTTTTTTGTTATTTTGGTCACAACTTTCCTATGAAGCCTTGAAATAGACACAGACACAAAAATGACATTACCATTACGCGACTAGGACTTCCTCAATAGATGTTGAATATAAATATAATCACATAAATAGTAGACACTGACAACGAACACAATATTGACACTAAACTCTCTAAAGTGATTCACATATGTCAGTGTCAGACAAAACACGTATCAAATACCAGAACGCCTTCAAGTGTCGGTGCTACATTTAAACACTTAAATTGAACATTTCATGGTATTAAGATTGTTTGTTACCCATCCAACAAGGCTTCTTCCTCCAAGTCTTTTATCCGTAGTTCTCATTCCAGTGATAAGCTGTAGTACAACCACTCCAAAAGAATACACATCTGTTCTACTTGACACTTTGCCATATTCTGCATATTCTGGTGCCAAATACCCCCAAGTACCAACAACTTCCGTTGAGTGTGTCAAATCTTTGTTGTGAGTTCTTGCTAGTCCAAAATCTCCTATCTAATATATTCATCATGAAAGAAAAGTATTAATCTAGACAAATTTCAACGGATTTGTGTGTCTTAGTAGAGTAGTATTACCATTGGTTGATTATCATGTGTTACAAGAATGTTATTTGGTCTGACATCTCTGTGTATGATGTTATTTTTGTGCAAGTACAGTAACCCTTTGGCAGCTCCAATAGCTACTTTGATCCTATCTTCCCAAGTAAGCGGTGATCTCGAGTGTTCTGCATCAATTGTACAGAGGTTAGTCGGTTAGTCTCTCAGGTGTCGTCAAGTTATTCAACTAAAGCTTTGTTTGCTTACCGGACAGATGTTGATCGAGTGAGCCGTTGCAGACGTATTCATAAACAAGAAGCCTATTATTCCCTTCCGAACATGAACCTAAAAGCATAACCACATTTTCATGTCTTGCTCTTCTAAGTACATTGACTTCAGACCTAAACTCCTTCTCTCCTTGGTAGCTTGCACTTTTATGTTGCTTAACCGCAACTATCATTCCGTTTAGTTGTCCTTTGTAGACTGATCCAAACCCACCTTCTGACAGAAAGTTCTTCGCAGAAAATCCCTGCGTAGCAGCGTAGAGCTCCAAGTAACTGAAGTCTCTTTTCGAATCAATTTTCAGTCTTTTATTGTTGCACACAGAACAAGCTGGATTTGCAAACTCTTCTTCCATATTATATACTGCATCCTCAATTTGTATCCCCTTTTGGTTTACTTCAGGTTGGTTCCTTTCTTGATTTTCACAAATATGAAATAGTGACTGTCTCTCTTGTTTTTCTTGTTCCGGAAAAAACTCTCCTGCATGGTATTTCTGAAGGACATATTCTGAACTCGCGACGCCAGAAGTAGATGCATCAGTACATAAAACTCCGGACGTGAAGAGATCGGTAGACGAAGACTTGGACACTGCTCGATGAATCACGGGTCATTATCAACGTTGTAGTACTTAATCATTCAAATGCAGATCATAACAAATACTTACTCTGAAGAGAGACTCCGCCGTCGTCTTCACTTCCCGGTATCATTTCTGAATAGCTTACATTTTCTTGCCTTTCAGAAAATTTGGAAGCTATTGATTTTGGATCTTTCAGCTTTTCAATGGAGTTATCACTTGTTATCCTATACATACCACAAGGGATCCTGTCCATGAAATTCTTCATGTTTCTGTGGATATACCTGCAGGTAAAAGGCTATAAATCTGAATAACAGTTATGAGAAAATGACAAAAAAAAATGATTTGAAAATCAGAAAATGACCTATCAAGTATCAAAGTTGTCGGTTGAAATTTAGTCGCAGCCTCAGAAATAACCTGAGGAGCTGGTCCTGCATGCACTTCTAGTTGGAATTCAATCTGAAAAATATCACTGGTTATATCTATACAATATATAAAGGGAATACTTGATTTTGGTGTGGCCTATTTTTCTACCATTTTTACCTGTAATTTACTTAATAACTTTCTATTATTAACTTTCACGTAACTTCTTATTATTACTTCAAAAGCAAGTAACTGGTTTCTAGCTATATAAACATACATATGGAGGATTAATGTACTAACCTTATTGATTTGACAGTACTTAGAGAGCTTGTTGATATACCGATTCATCGGATAGTCATTCTTTCTCTTGCTAAAGTTTTCTTCAATAATTTTCTTGTTTGTTGAAACAAAATAGCTTGAGTCAACAGTCACCATGTATCCCACTGGAAAAAAAAGAGTTAGTAGTTAGTTTAGTTATACTAATTATATCAAGAATTGAAATAGATACTAGTTTTTCTGTAACGGCGTGCGAATCGGCGGTTTGAGAGAGAAAAAAAAGAAGTAAATGAACCCTTACAAGTCTTTCTTCCAAAGAAAGAAAACATACTAGGACTACTAAACCAGTTTAGAATGGCAACAATTATAAGCTGATCTCCAGCTTTAACTGCTAGCTTTTTGAGGACCTTTTCTATTGCCTTTAAACCAACATCTCTTGATGCATCTTGGATCACCACTATTGTTTGAGTTTCTCTACTCATCCTAGCAAACTTTTTCTTCACCAAATGTCAAAAAATTTAAAAAGAGATTTTATTTCAATACATAAACATCCTTAAAAACAAAAAACATATATATACATGACCTTGAAACTATGAAGAAAAACTAGCAAAAACCAATGAGAAGGAGAAAAAAATAAAAGAAAAAAAATATAATCTAAATTGTAGTAACTCTATAAAATCATGCAGATTTATTATTTCTTGGCATGCAGTTATGCTTATAAAGGAGAGATATAACAAAATTTAGAATGAATCACATTAGAGCACAAGAGAGGTTGGTTAGCAATGGCATATTCTAGGATATCCCTTGAAAGGGCCCTCAAATTTTCTCTAATTAATGAGAAGCAAGGTGAATTTATTGGCTAATAATCTTGTGAATTAGTGAATACTAGTATATTTAATGTAGATGAAATCAATGTATATGTTTAACCAAAAAAAAATGTTGTTTAAGGAAGATGGTTATGTCTAGGTACTGATTTTATTTACTTTTGCATATGAAATTAATTATTTAAAAGTTAAATATGACAATTCAACAATGCCTAGATAATATCAATTTTGGTGTATAAAATATATTTGGTTGAAGTTGTTGTTAAGTGAGTTGCAACCTGGATGGAAACACCTATTTTGATTTTCTCATGAAGAATGTATATTATATAGTATGTGATGCCATATGTTTTTCATAGAAAACATCATTGGATAAGATGCTCATACATTATATAATCATATATTTTGACCTAAATTATTCTTCCTAGAGAAAAAGGAATATGGAGTGATCCATGGAGTTGTAAGGATTCATTTACTTCATTTTTGAAAATGGGTTCTATAAAAATATTTTTCAAAATATTATAATTTTGTCTAAATTTGTTTTTTATAAATTAAAAGACAAATTTTGACATACTATAATATAAACATACATTATTGAACATCAAAACATAATCAAAGTCATAATTTTTTAAAAAATTGTATCTCAAAAATGATTTCTATGAAAAACATTTTGAAATAACTTCAAAATTAAGTGATTTTTTTAAATTTTGTAATTAAAATTCTTTTTAATAAAATGATAAAATACATAAAGTAACATTTTAAGAATAACTATTCAAACCAAATTTTCATTTTGAAAATTTTATGAAAAATGTTTTTTTACACTAAAATATGCTACATTATAAAAATCATTTTTAAAAAAGACAAAATAAATGGGTCCAAAATTAAATTAAAATTTATTTTAATCATATATTAAATTTAAATTCTACTTAACAAATTGTGAAATTTATAATTCAAATTTGATCACTTGATTAATAATGTGATTCAATTATTAATATACAATTGTTTAAATGATCAAATGTAATCCTTTACTAAAATTTGAGATGTTCTAGCTTTTTCTTTTGAAACCGTATTGTTACATGTCAGTTAAAGACCATTAAGACAAACTTATTCACATACTCGTTTTTAGGAAGAGTGCTCTAGTCAATCATGTATCTGTCAGGAACATGACCTTTATCTTCATTTTCATTGTTGATTTACATTCAACGGTCGGCTGCACTTAACACTAGACAAGTTGGAAATACCTCTAATTATCTCTTATATATAAGTGTGACCCTGAGTCACGCATATTTATTCTTACAAGCACTTGCAAAATTCTATCTCATTAAAACACCGACTTGAACATTGAAATGTTAAATATTTTTTAGGTACACTCTCTGATCACTAAATAACAATAACAATTGTATTAGAAGACTCACTTTGTGGTCATCATCAACCTTTCATCTATTTTTACTTATGTATAGAATAATGACATCGTTTGTGATAGTTGTCTTTGATTCCTTCGAATTTTCCATTGTATTTCTCTACTTTCTACTCTTGCTCCAACGCAAACGTTTTTCTATTATAGTTCCGACGATCGTCATTATTTTATAACTACTCTTTTTGTTACCTTCTTCAATGGTTGGTTCAAAGTCAGATCGTACACTTAGAACAATTAATGATCTTCAATCAACGAATCACATTTCATCAATTCTTGCTTGCGTAAATGAAGAACCTCTACATCAACTAGATTTCCAAAATTCAGCAATGACGCATCAATCACGTAGATACCATGCTTAACTATCACCAAGCTAGAAGTGCATTAAAGTGCAAACTCTTTGTTCTCAAGGGAGCCACCATGACCTGGTTTAAGCCTCTAGAAGGCCTTTTCATCAGCTCGTGGAAAAATTGTGTGATGAATTTACTTCTCAGATCACAATTCATAAATGCTAGTAGTAGAGAGTGTCATGCTAAATGACATTCACTAGAGGAAGAAATAAATGCTCTAGGAATACATTATCAAATTCACCAAATAATTAGTGTACTATGCCAAATAAGACCTTTAATATCGCTTTTTTTGGCCTTTAGCAGCGCTAGCGCTGCCTAATCCCCCACCCCCACCCACCCCACCCCCCCCCCCCCTTTAGCAGCGCTTCTGAAAAGCGCTGCCTATAAAGTTTTTTTACACTAAAATATGCTACATTATAAAAATTATTTTTAAAAAAGACAAATGTATTAGAACACCGACTTGAACATTGAAATGTTAAATATTTTTTAGGTACACTCTCTAATCACTAGATAACAATAACAATTGTATTATAAGATTCACTTTGGTGGTCATCATCAACCTTTCATCTATTTTTACTTATGTATAGAATAATGAAATCGTTTGTGAGAACTGTCTTTGATTCTTTTGAATTTCCCATTGTATTTCTCTACTTTCTACTCTTGCTCCGACGCAAACGTTTTTCTATTATAGTTCCGACGACCATAATTGTTTTATAACTACTCTTTTTGTTACCTTTTTCGATGGCTGGTTCAAAGTCAGCTCGTACACTCAGAACAATTAATGATCTTCAACCAACGAATCACATTTCATCAATTCTTGCTTGCGTAAATAAAGAACTTTTACATCAACTAGATTTCCGAAATTCAGCAATGACGCATCAAGCACGTAGATTTCATGCTTAACTATCACCAAGCTAGAAGTGCATTAAAGTGCAAACTCTTTGTTCTCAAGGGAGCCACCATGACCTGGTTTAAGCCTCTAGAAGACCTTTTCATCAGCTCGTGGAAAAATTATGTGATGAATTTACTTCTTAGATCACAATTCATAAATGCTAGTAGTAGAGAGTGTCGTGCTCAACGACATTCACTAGATGAAGAAATAAATGCTCTAGGAATACATTATCAAATTCACCAAATAATTAGTGGGAGTCAGACAAGTTAACGAAAAAATAAAATTCTTAATTTTTGAGAAGCGATTGATACGAGAACAGACCCATGAATTGTTTTCTTTTTGAAATAAATAATTTTCTATATAAAATAAAGATTTCCTCATTTCTTAATCCACGGATTTTTTGAACTATTTATTCTTCTATCTCACCCATTCTCCCTATTCTATCAGTTTTATTTACTAGAAATTGTTTTATTGACGAGTAAAAAACTTCATCTTAGAGTTGTGTTGTTATGCTGAAATTGTTTATTCAAGGGATTGGTTCTTTTGTGATTTTGTAATAGAGTTGAAGTTTTCAAGTTGATCTTGTAAAAAGCTTGGTGTAAAGCTGTTGGGTTGAACCTGTGTAAAATTTTAAGTTGTTGATAGTGGACATAAAAGAAAATTCTTGAAGATTGGACTAGGTTACGTGGTTCAAGGTTGAAGCATGACGATATATAGTGTGGACTCTCTTATTCTCTCTCTTTATTTTTCTATCATTTATCTTTTCCACTTCTAAATTTGTGTTTCTACCCTCTTCTTAATATCAACCAACTTAAAATCAATCATTTTTTAAGTTTTTGTAATTTGAATATCTCAACTTACCCCATTCTCTTTTGTGTTTGGAGTCGCTTGTTTAATAAGTGATATTAGAATCTAACTCTTGTTATAATACTAATTGTTCAAGGAGGTAGTATGATGACTTAAAACATTTATTTTAATAAAAGTCTTCATTTGAACAAACTCTCACCGTTTGATAGTGAAGAGTATACCATATGAAAAGGAAGAATAAAAATATCTATAGAAGTTATTGATCTTCATTTGTGGAATTATGTTTTAGATGGTCTATTTTTCTTATTCATTTCATAAATAATGAAGTAGTAAACAAATAAAAAAAAAATTATAGATCATAGAAAAAAAGAGAAAAAGTGCCAAAAGTTTTTAAGTAAAGCACTTAATGATTAAGTCTGTTAAGCATTAGAAAATATAATTATACTTTTAACTATTGCAATGCAAAAAAAGTGTAAGACACCATTGAAATATTCTATTAAGGTTATAATGAGAGCAAAAACATTAAAAGTCAAGCTTAATTTCTTACAATGTTTGATCCTAAGACTTTTGTGCCCATAGGGAGCGTAAAATTGAATTATGGGCACCCGTAATTTTAGTTTTTTTTCCGACAATTTTTTAATTTATTTTTTGATATTCTTAGTCATCTATATCATTTTCTTTTACGCTTTCTGTTTTCGGACGTATTCTTTTTTTTCTTTTTGTTTGATGTTTTTGGAGACAAATCTACGAAAAAAGTTCTGTAAATACATCTCTGAAATCTTATTAGAACAAATATTTTTTTAAAAAAATTCAGTTTCGTTGGTCGTAGATGAAAATTAACTATTTTAGATTAATATAAAATAACATACATTCGTAAATAAAATAACATACATCCGTAAATAATATATAAGAAGTCATATGTCATAAATATCATCAAAAAATAGTACATCAATGTCATTAAAATATAGTACATAAAAAAAAACACCACAGTTACTACTGTGTGTGTCTGACAACATCTTCACCCTCTCCTCTACTTATGTCTATGTCGTCTTGTCTGTCTCTACCGCCCGGTCTGCGTCATTGGCCATCGATCCCACCCGTCCTAACGTGATGTCTGCGGTACATAAGTGCTCCCTCCGTCACCGCAAGCATTTCATCCAATATACGTCTGTGGTCAGACCCCTAAGGGAAGAAAACAGCGTCAATGCATGCCCGTCCCATCTCTACTATTTGACGACGGCGAGGCAGGACATCTTGAGTGTGGTCCAACTGAGACTGATGCTCTTCTAAATCTCCTGATGAACTGGTCTGGGCTGTGATCCTTCTGCAGTGGGCACCGTGTATGAGTGTGAGATGGTGAAGAACCACATGGTGTAGCCACCAACACAGCTCTAGTATCTCTGTGCTCTGGTCGCCTGAACTTCGTCCGGTACCATGTGTCTCTGATAGTCAGCATATATCTCGTCTACTTGCATATGGGTCAAGCCGAGAGGATCATAGACAGCTGGGTGTCTAGGTATCGTTTGTGTGTACCCGAACTGCCGCATGACGCGCTCGGGCAAATATAGAACAAAGATGGTCGAACTGCATGCCCATCCTGAGAATAATGAGATGTCATCAAACTGGCGCGTCACACGGTGATCAGCATAGACGTCGTAGCGGATCATGGGAAAGTGTTGGAATATCCAAGTCTTCAATGAAAATAAAAAATATCAGGATCAAGCATTATCACGAATATAGAATGAAAAGAAATGAAAAAATGTCGAAGGATATAAGATTGTTACCACAAGTAGTGACACGCTGTCTGCCATAATCCTGGTCTTTCACAGGCATCCCTCTCCCAACCTCGAAAACGTGTACTCCAGTGTAGCCGCCCCCAGTTGTACTCATGAATCCGTGTGAAATCCGAAAAGTACTTAAGGTAAGCGACATCGGTATATGTGGAGATCGTGTCCACAAACAACTGAGTGACGACTAAAAATAGAAAATAATACCTCATCACGCCTGTGTAACTCAACCTCAGCTGGATCATCATTCGGCTGTCGTGCAACAGCCAACAAACAATACCTACATTGTCTCTAAACAATGTTTCTAAAATATCTAACGATTTCTACCGCTAAAACTATATTCTAACTCGTTTACGGGAAATACTCAAAAATACCTCAAAAACTCGAAAATTTACCGATTATATCGAGCTTTAAATGATTTGGAGTGTCTTGGTTGTTGGGATGAATGCTCCTTCTCGAACTTGACTGGAAAAAAAATTAAGTTTGGTGAAAAATATTTTTTGAGGATTGAGAGAATTTGAGAGTGAAGAAGATGAAAAAGGAAGAATGAGGGAGGAGAAGGGACTCTGGCGTGAATGTATTCTAATATGTTCCGGAGCTATATAAACAGAAACATTTTATGGATGTAGCTCTGAAAAAAAATCAACGCTGAGTAAGAAAAAGGTGCATTTGGAGATATATCTCCGGAAGTAGGGATATTTTTGGAAGCACACATGGTGCCTAAGAACCCCAAGGGGTGGGGTAAGAAATTCTTTTTTTTCCTTCTTGTTTGCTTGTATTTTTTTATATTTTGTAACCTTGAGAATTATGGGCATAATAGGTATTAAGGGTGGATTGTAATTCTCAGAGGTTTTTAAGTAGAGCGTTTTCCATTACACCCTATGTGTTTCTTAGACACCATACAAACCTTTAAAAATATCTCATGTTTTCATAAATATATCTTCGGACGCACTCAATATACACATTTAGTTCGCTTTTGAGTCACACCCAAATTTTACGAATAAAATTATTCTGAAAATATATCTCTGGAAATATTCCAGAAACAAAAAAAAAAGTCTTTTCTGCTAGGTAATAAGTGTTTCTCTGTATCCATGAAACTATCGTTGTTAATAGCTCATGATAACTGAAAATATTTAAAGCACTAGTTCTACTAGCACAAAGTACAAGTTCTGTTGTTACTGCTGATCAAGTCACTGACCTCAAACATAATTTCCCTCATAATCCATTGCTAACTTAGCTATTGTTTGATTTATACTGACTGTTGTATTATTCATATGATTCATTTATGTTTTCATTGTATGTGGATGAAAGGTTAAGATTGATGGAAAATAGATTTTTTTCCAGCACGTGTGTATGTCCAAATGGCAACTCTTCCAGACTTGTTTTTCAAGAGAATGGTTATTCATGAGATACTAGTACAAAAACACTTCATTTTTGTTTCAGGAAATATATTTTCGGAGTTTTCCCAGAGATATATTTTTGAAATAATTTATTTATATAATTGGAGTCTGACTCAAAAACGAATGAAATGCGTGTATTGAGTGTGTCCGGAGATATATCTCCAAAAATTAGAAATAGTTTTAGAATTTCGCGAGGTGTCTAAGAAATATATATGGTACGTTAAAAAATTGTCTTTTACTTATTTGTTATGTTTTCTCATATGTTATTCAACAAATTCTAGACCGAGCTTTGATCACTTGAATATAAGCTGCAAACCTTTGTTCTTCATTTTTTTTATTTTGAAATGTACAAAAGCAACAAACATCACAGTATAAAATTGAAAAAAAAAATAGATAAAAACAAAAATGATAACGATAACAAGGTTAAAAGAATGATAAAAATTAGACTTATCAAACTCCTCTATGCTTAAATCATTGTTTGTCCTTAAACAACTTAATTAAATAGGAAGTATCGTGACAAAGCCATTTTCCGAAGAATTTAGACACATATATGCAAGTATAGAGACTAATTTAAAATTCATAAGAACGCTAACTCAGGTTTTAAGTTAAACTATTTTAAGGTTTTTTTATATTAAAGATTCTTACAAAAACATTTCTGTATATTCTTCCTCGAATACTAAGTTTTGACATAGACTTGACCGTAAACCTCTTGTTCATACTCTTTCTCTTTATAAAGAAGATAATGATTTTAAAAATTATTTTTATATATGTGTTCTGGACTAAGACGAGACTTGTCGCCCAGTCGGGCAGACTCAACCCAACACTACGTTGGGGAGGTCTAACAAGGCTCAATCCTCCCATGTCGGGCACGCCTCTCAGCAAGTCCCCTCAGTCGAGCAGGCCACTACTCGGTGCAACGAGAGCCCACACGTTTTTATCACGTTCTCCACATGCCCCCCACGCGGGGACACGTCATCAGACAACTACCCACTTTCGAAAGAGTTGGTCAGCTCACCTTCCGAAGATCTCGGGACAGTTGATCTACGACGAAGACCACATGCTAGTCTTCACTATGCCACGTAAGTCCTGACAGTTACTTGTCTTGGGCTTGGCAATCCGGTCCACTTCAATGTAACCGTTGGCCCTGCGTTGGGGACACATTATAAATACCTTATTTCACTAGAGGGCCAGGCATCTTATTAACTACACATTTTCTATGTACTTGCTCTCTCTCTAGTTCCGTTACTCACTTAAGCATCAGAGCATCTTGTAGGTACACTCTCTTTCTCCTCTATAACACCGGTGAAGGCGGCAACTCACGATGCGTGGCAGACTACTGATTCCTTTCTGATAAGGTACGACCAGTGGCGCTGTCTGCGAAAACCTTTTGCTTCCCCATTCTTTCTCATGTCCAAGCATAGAAGCCCAGAGCAAAAGCAACCTTCAACTTCCATTCTAATCATGGTCAGCCCACGCGACGAAAATTCTCCTGAAATCGCCTTTATCCTCTTCACCAATGGAGACGCCCATGAACCCAACGCGACTGTCCGTAACAAAGAAGGCGACTACAAAGATGGGCGCACCGCCTCTCCCTCCTCAGAAGACGCGGCCTTCAACGCTGCTCAGTGCTTCAACAGCGCCGCTGTCTACCAGCCCATCCCGGTGCTACCAAGCGTCGATCCTACCATGGTGGCCCTGTTCGCGAAGATCAACCATACTAACCTAATGATCTTCGGGCAGAACGAGTGAATAGGGATACTCGAGAGGGAACGACCATCATGTTCTCCCCCGCGGAGACATCGTCGCCCAATTTCCAACAGCCCCTCTCCTTCCCCGCGGGGGACACGTTCAGTTGGCGACTCTCGGAGCCCCTCTCCTCGACCGGCTGGGCATCACCCTCTTTTGGAGTGACCACAACTGTTGGCTTCCCAAAAGCGGGGCAGGTCGCCTCCCCGGAAGGAAAGATGTTCGCCAGTTCAAAAGAAGAACAAAGTCCAATAGGTGCCTCCAAACCAAGAGCCCGACCGAAGAGTCCTCCTCGACGGAACAAAAACAACCAGTGATCAGTCACCCCCTTACTGTCGCCTGTCAAGAGTGACGAAGACGTCCAACGATCACCATTATGTAGGGCCATCAGGGAGGCCCCACTACCCGTCGGGATGGAGAAACTCACGTCTTTGGTAACATACGATGGCTCGACCGACCTGGACGACCACATCGAAAGCATCGACGCGATGCTCGATTATCGAAACGTTCAGGGAGCCATCATGTGTAGGTTGTTCCCCACTACCCCGAGGAAGGGCGCCATGGCATGGTACAAACGCCTCGCGCCCGAATCCTTCACCTCCTGGGGCAAACTGAAGAGGCAGTTCTCTAGGAACTTCACGGCCTCCCGGTGTCATCCGAAGACAGAGGCAGTCGTGGAAGTCGTTATCCAAGGGAAGAACGAACCTCTTCGAGACTATATATAGAGGTTCAACCGAGAGGTCGTCCAGGTGTCCACCATGAACGACATGAAGAAATTTTTGATCCAGAGAGGCATAAGACCTCACTCCGACTTCGCCAAGGCCGTTGGGATTGAACGTCCCCGCACCTTGCATGTCCTTCTCCATAGAGCCCAATCATATATCGAGTATGAGGAGATAGGAACCGCGAACACCGCTAGGGACACGCGGGAACCAGGAGGGCTTCAGGGACGCCAAGCATGAGGAGGCCGCTCCTCCTCGACGAAGCGGGGAAAGAAGATGCGAAGACCTACCCCGCGAGAAAAAGGGACCCGCGGACCGGTTCACTGGGTACACGCTGCTCACAGCTCCCCACGAGCGCATCTTGTCTGAATGCATCAATTCAGAATTTCAGAGGAGCAGTGTCCGTTTTTCGAAATCGAAGCCCAACGTGGACAAATCCAAATACTGCCGATTCCACCGAAGTCATGGAGACATCACAGAGGATTGCATCCACCTCAAGGATGCAATCGAGATCTTAATTAAGGAAGGGCACCTAAAATAGTACACCCGGAGAGGTGAAACTCCCTGATCTGAGGCCCGCGAAGCCAAGAGGGTCAAGGAAGTGATGAAAGAGGATACTATCAAAGCCAACATACATGCAGTTACAGTCTTTGACCGTCATAGGCAAACTTTCAGTGTATAGGAAATAATGGACCATAACGAGGGGATGCCAAATTTATCCTATGCTGTCAGACTAAACAGATGTTGGTGTCACTGTGGCAAGTAGCAGGCCTTCCGTGTACTTTTCTCACATGTCATTACGACATGCGCACATGCTCGTCAGGATGCTTATAGCCATCTATCTGATGCTTACAAGGCCATTAATGTTATGAATGTCTACAACGAAGGCTTCACAATGCTACCAATGAAGTAATATTGGCCTCCATACCAAGGGGACATAGTTTGGCACAACGATGAGATGCGAAGAAAGAAAAAAAGGACGCCCAAACAACACGCGTATAAGAACAAAAATGCATACGACTGATAAAATGATAAGATTACGCAGTATATGTCGTCAGCCCGGGCACAATCGAAAAAATTGTCCCAATGTCGGAGCAACATCTGCATCATAATTTAGTTTATCCTTTCAATTGTTGTAACCTTATATTTTCATATATCTATGAGACTTTGTTACAACAATGTTAACAACAAACAACACATACAATAGATAACGGAACAGAAATATAAAACATTTATAACTGATTACAACAATCAAACTGATGTCACTCGGTCCAAACACCACTTCCCTCGCATCCTTGTCAGTCTTAACGCAAACCTAACCACGTATGCGATCAAGTCTCTCGATACCTCGAATTTTCCCCCCTTCACGAATGTCTCCTTCTAACCACCGATTCAGCTCCCTCTTAAGTTGATTAAAACTTTAAATGTTCCAAAACAGCATGTCCATCGAAGGCTTCTCTCTCGAATAGATGATTTTTCTGTAACGGCGACTATACATGTTATCAGTAATACAAAAATATGAGACGAACTGTGGAAGCAAATTATCAGAACACTTCTATTTATAGGAAAAATTCACTTTCAAAGTTGTCTCCAGTTGAATTGGCGACACACTTGTAACTTTTACACTGTGTCGCCAATTGGATTGACAACATCATGTGTTGTCTCCAATTCAACTGGCGATAACACATAACCTTTGTGAAAGGTCGTCAACTCATTTAGTGTTCGCATTCATTCAGTACCTCAGAGTGAGATACTTTAGAAAATAAATTAAAAAGCAGGGTATTTTGTAATTTAAAAAAAAAAAGAATTATTTAAGTAAAATTTTCATCGGATCCTTATAAAATAAAAAGAAATTTCTTAATTATCCCAACAATGTCATCAATCAAGAAAGATACATACAAACAATCTTATTTCTCAATTTTAAACTCTTTAAATTCATAACTAGATTTAGTTATTGTTACATAAGAATAATTTTAAAAACACATTTTTTTATAATCATCCTACCTATAAAAAAATTAAAAAGTAAATTAGGTTTATGAAATCTCTCTATCTATCTTCTCATCAATGTCTCTTTGTTCAAAAATTGCACCCCACTTCAATTCCACACCCCTCTCTCACCATCAGGTATTCATCCCCACTCATCATTTTCTTCTTCAATTTTCACTCTTTTCTTTCATTCCATCACAAATTTATCACATTTTTCATCTTTTGCTATCTGGACATGTCTCAAGTTTCTGTTACAACGCTTCAATGGCTTCTCCCAAAGAAAATGTGGCACCTTTTTCATGCACAATCACTTGCCTGAGATGAACAATAATCCCTATTTGTCTCTCACCTTCCATACAAGGCTTTGCTCAAGTAACACCAATGGCAATGTAAGTAAGTAATAGTAAAAAATATTTTTTTCTTGATTTTTGTTTTTTGTTTTTAGGGTTACATGTTTTTAGCCCTTTTGTTTTCTACTCTTTGTAATCAATTTAAATTATAGGTTTAATTATTATCTAAGTTCTTTAACTATTTTATATGGAGTTGGGTCCACTTGTTACTGCTGTACCAACATAACATCCTGTGACTTAGTTTATAAGCTAGTTTGAATTAAGTGCTTAATTGAGTTGTGGTCACGTAAAGACTTTCGCGATTTCGATAGGTGATAGTGATTGTGGTAGTCGCGGTTTGAATTAATCACAATTTGTTCTTTATCATTTGTCGTAGCTGTTTTCACCGGTTTTTTAAAACCTTGGTTGGGCCAATAGCACAAAGGTTTTACATATTAGAAAGGTTTGCCTTAGCACATTCAAGCTCAAGTTTCTAGGCTTAAGCCTTGTTTGGATAAACAGCTTAATTAATCGCTTATAGCATAAGCGCTTATCATATAAGTGCTTATGTGTAAGTCATTTCTACAACAAAAGATAAATAAAGTCAAACTGTTTTAATTTAACCTATAAGTTGTATTCATAAGCTATCATGGAGAGCTTATGGAAATAAGCTGAAAACAACTCATGGAAATAAGCATAGTTGGTTTTTATATTTTCTCTGACGGTAATTTCAGCGTATACTTGAATTCGTGATTGTCTATCTTTTTTCCTTTTGTATGTTCATATTTTTACTAATTGAATTATTGTCTTATTTCTCTTTGGTGTAAGGTCAGACGTACGAGCTATCGGATTCAAGCAGCCATGAAGGTACGTGCATAGAAATTGAACTGTTAAATTATACTGATAACGGAAATAATAATCGTGAAGTTCGTTACATTGAAGTTATACGCATCACACTTGACAATTGCAAGATATTTTTAGGTTCAGAAGAAAGCAAAGAGAGTAAGAAAGGAGAGTCGCTATCAATCAATGAGTACGCAAAACTTGCCGTATATTATATTTCCGTTATTTTCTATAAAATATTTGTTTTATTCGACGACGATGTTTGTATATTTATGCATTTCTATTATTTGTTCAACATGTCAGGATCATGAAGAAACTCAAGAGATATGGAGTTTCCGGAATCCTATCCTACGGACTCTTAAACACGGCATACTATCTCACAACATTTCTTTTCGTGTGGTATGTCAACATTATTCGCGGAACAATAGCAACATGCTTAAATTCCGCTATTTGACAACACTGTGTTTGTTAGGTTTTACGTTGTTCCAGCACCTGCGAAGATGGGTTATCGTCCGGCTGTAGAACGGTAAGAACATTGTCCTTTTAGTTCTATCACTTATAACTTGTTGATACGATGCTAAAAAAACTTCATGGTGACGTAGATTTCTCAAACTGTTGGCGATGGTTTGGGCCGGTAGTCAAGTCACTAAGCTTCTAAGAGCCGCCGGGTGAGATTCTTAAGCCCGTTTACATTGCGCTTAGTACAATGCCAACCAATTGAAAGAATGGAATTACTTGTTATGCAGGGCATTGGCGCTAGCGCCTTTTGTTGACAGAGGATTGACCTGGTTTACTAATAAGTTTAAGTTTCAATCACAAGGGAAGGTAACTTAAAATAGCTTTTTTCGGGTCGATTTTTTTCATTTTTTCTTCTGAATTGCTTAATATGACAATATCCAGGCTTTCGCGGCAATAGTTGGATTCTGTTTCGGGTTGGCCGTCGTTGTGTTTTTGGTCATCACACTACTTTGGGCCTGAATGCAGTTTTGCTACATACTTGAGAGGACATCCAAATTTCATCATCAATGGAAATGTATAAACTCTTATTATCCCCTCATTTTTACTATCTAAAACATGTTCTTGAGTTGAGTTTGTTTTTTCTATCTAAAACATACTATAAATTTGATTACTTTCAACAAATGAACTCGATGATCAATCTAAAATTCAAGTTAAATCTTTTAGGATTCTTAGTTGGTATGTTTATTGGGTCAAATTGTGATTTTAACTTATAATTAGTGAGAGATCAAAGTGTTAAGTAATAGGAAAGTAAATGTAAATGCAGTAAAAAAAAACATGAAAAAAATAGAATAAAAGGTGTAATTAACAATAAAATTGAGTTACATGCCTCATTATGTTTTTTATGATTTTTTTCCAAAATAATCATATTTTAAGAAAAAATATCAAACTAATCATGTTTCAAATAAAAAAAATTTGCCTCCAAGAGGAGGCGTCACAGGCAGTCACACATGCATTTTTACTTTGAACTAAGGTATCATAAGGTATGACGCATATATTCATGTCATGTCACTGCCTATGGTGCGTGCATTCATCTTCTAGAAGCATGCAACACAGTAGTCACATTCATCTTCTAGAAGCATGCACCATAGTCAGTGACTACTGTGTTGTTTTGAGTTTTTTAGAATTATTTTAATAATAAAATATTATTAAATAAAATGGAAAATAAAATTTTTTTATGATATTATGTTATCAAATAGAATTTCACAACAATTGGATAAAAATTTAATGATCTACTCGATCATATTGCCTTTGAGGTCTCCCACGATTTTCTTAAGGTGTTTGAGATTTTTTATTATTCATTTATTTGCCTAAGACAAGGTGGTTAGTGTGAGGGTTCTGGCATATCTAACAAATTTTCAATCATATCTCCCTAGTAGTCGACGCTGCTGTAATCAAGTTTGGTGTCCATGTTATCGTAGTTGGATTGTGTTGGTTGAGTTACGTGTGGGCGAGCTACTTGGTTGAATTGAGACATTGAGTCATTTTAGAAACGAAGCAATGGTTCTTGTGGTGTTTGAAAGGCATATGTTGGTTGGGCGCTTTCGGAATGTGATGTTTGGGTGCTTTGGAGGTGTGATGTTTGAGTTTACATTGGTTGGGTGCTATGGTGGAATCATATGCATCATCGGGGCTATAGTAAGATGTGGTAGCGGCATATGATTATTGGTGGTATGAGTCATGCTCTTGGTTTTGTGTTTGTTGTGTAGGGGAATGTGAAGTTGTTCTCCTTGACGGAGGGGAGTGGCGACATTCTTAACCAACTCTATGCTTGGAGCAAAAAAGCGCAAAAATAAAACGAGCAAGTACCCTTTTGTGCGTTTTTACACAGTGAACTATATAGATGGGAAAAAATAGTTGAATTCCAACTATATGCTCCTATTTTATTTATGTTTCTTAACAAAGATGTTTTTATTTATGTTTGTTACAATCGAGGTCGTGGTTCAGTGAAACTACAATGAAATTCAGTAAGGAGGAAATTGGCAAAGCTAATACACATGTGGTCACAAAGATTGGTTCAGTGTAGATGAGGTAATGGACCACAATGAAGGGATGGCAAGAGGATACTATCGATTCGAACTAGATAGAGGTTGGTGCTAAAGTTTCAAGCCTTCTGTATGCTTTATTCCCATGTCATAGCGGAATGTTCAAAGGTTCGGCAGGACCCTTCCAACTTACTATTTGTCGTTTATAAAGTCATAAATTTATACAAAGTGTACAATAATAGCTTTCCGGTGGTAGCAAATGAGAAATATTAATATCAAAGGGAGATAGTTTGTTACAATGAAAATATGCGAAAAAAGAAAAATGGTCGCCTTAACAACACGTATATTCGAACCGAAATGGATACAGCGAACAAAAAGATAAAAATATGTAGTTCATGCTCTCAGTCCGGACACAATCGTACAAAGTGTCTCAATGTTTGAGCAAGCTCCGCAACATAATTCAATAATCCACTTTTAATCCTGTTCATTTTAAGTAACCATTTTATTTGATATTGATAACAACGTTCATTTCATAAAGATCACAACATTTAATTACAACAATTTAAACTCCATGTTTCAGAGTTGGATCTTCATTGAATGCTTTATTGACATTTGTTTTGAAGAAAAATTAGAAAAAAAATATGAATCTTAGGATTTTTCACACACACACACTTTAACAGAAATGCAGTGTGTCACTATACCAGAAAATTTGATATAAAATAATTTGTTGAGTTACAACTAGTTTACTAGCAACCTTACATTTTTCACATATCACTATTCTATCCTACAACACAAATACAACAAAATGCATTCAAAATCACATTTTTCGATCCCGTTAAACCAACTTAATTAGTAACTGTGCAGAGACATTCGACTGCAGCGGCAAACTCAGCTGCTGATAGCGGCGTCGGTTTTTTCATGTAAACCTTCAACTAATCTCCTCTTGGCAGACTTGCTTCTATAAGACCAAACCTCAAAAGCCTCACTCAAGTCAGGATATCCAACTTCCCTACTTCCAATCCAGTCCGCCAGAATCTCCGCTTGATCGTTCGAAGGCAACGTCAATACCAACGACACAATCGCTCCCTCAATAGCCTGACACAGATCCTCATCCATTACGGAACGGAAACTAGTCTCTGCAGTGGCTTTCAAATCAAGCAACGGCTTCATTTTCTGAACGTACGGAAACCACGTTTTCAGCAATTGAACCCGACTCGGAGCTGGAACAATCACACTTCCATAACTAACTGCTTCCAAAACCTTGCATGTTAGTTCTATCACCTTTACTTTCAAACCCCACATGATATGAACAAACTTTTCGTCTTCAATGATCGCCAAAATTTTACTCGAAATCGCGATCCAGTTAGAAACAAAAGATTTCATCAAATCCATCTTTGGTAGTACATTACACATCCATTCAAGATCAGATACTCTCCTCATTATCATGTCATCCGCCACAGTTTCAAACTCGAGAGAAGGATTCAACAGCAACATCGACAAGTTTGTTTCGAATAAATGAATGATATTGTAAACACCAATTCTTACTACAGATTTTACTTCATCGTCCGCCACAACGATTGTAATATCTTCGTCTTCTCCTAGCATGTAGTCGACTTGCTCTTGAGCGGAGATTCTTAGCTCGTCGCCAAACGGAAAACACGGTTCCTCAATAGACATAGCGAAGCGAACAGCCGAAACAAATATATCTTTCGTAGCGCTAAAATCAACAGGTTTGCTGCTCGATGTTCTTGACATGACAATTTAACTCGATTTCAATCCTACTTATAAATTTCAAATCTCTCCGAGAAGCTAGCTTTCATTTG
The DNA here is from genome assembly GCA_963859935.3 of Lathyrus sativus. NCBI lineage: Eukaryota > Viridiplantae > Streptophyta > Magnoliopsida > Fabales > Fabaceae > Lathyrus > Lathyrus sativus. Next base: position 15,107,821 of record OZ012739.1, on the reverse strand, counting down.
AAAGGGAAAGAGGCGCAGAAATAGCAACATTCAAATCGTTGAGCCCGAAGATGACGATGATTTTTGGCTAATAGTCTCATCTCATGGCCAAGTTTGCAAAGGTTTGATACCTGCAAAGAAAATTGAAACGACTCGGTTTCAGTTTCAGAATTTGAAATACTAACACAAATCCAGATACCAGACACGACACCAAGACCGATACATCAACAAAAATAATAAATTAAACGTTTTCACATGTGTCAGTCTCAGAGACCATACACATCTTTGTTCAGAGGTGTCAGAGACTAAGGCGCGATAGTTTGTAGCATGGCGGAAATTGAACAAACCGCAGTTTTCCGAATTCTTAGATTGACAGCACAAGAACAGAAATAAGTTCCAAATCAAATCAGAAAATTTTCCAAACACAAAAATGAACAGATCCAACTCTTACTAAAGAACAATCATAAAACCCTAGTACTGAAAATTCAAAACAATGCTTACATGAAAATGAAAGATCTAGAAAGTATAAACACAAAAATAAATAACAACTCAAATAAAAAACTCTACTTTCATAACTTAAACTTAAAAGGGTGTTTAAATAAGTAGCTGAAAAAGTTGAAATTGACTTAAAAATTCTTCTAAAAATAATTATGAAAAAAAAAAAACTATATATACACAGATAAGTATAATAATTCAAACATAATCTTAGGATGAGGAATTATTACCATGAAATCTGAGGAACAGAGAAACTATGATGCTGTTTGTGTCTGTTCACAAGTTCTGTGTTTCAGGTCAAAGACAGAAGAAAGCCTTGTACTTGTACTACGTCGTTTCGTTTTATCAACAACCTTAAAATTAGTGTTTGTGTTAAAATAATTTTTAAGATTTTATATATGATTTTTCTTGAAACAATATTTATTTGTGATAAATTTGAAGTTTTTTTTTTTAATATATTATAAAAATTATTGTTTGAAAAATTGTTTAAATCAATTTATATCATATATTTATTTGTATTGTCTCAACAAAAAATAGACATTATTTAATGTTATTTATTAAGTTATTTTTTAAGATTTAAGTGGACATTAAAATTAATGTTAATTAGATATAATGGTAAAATAGATATAAATGTAAATATAAGATCTCACACAAATATAAAAGAGAAAAAAACTTAAACAAAAGAAATTTATTAGTGATAAATAAATTTTAAATTAAGTTATACTACAAAACCCTTTTGAATCAATTGAGTATTTTTACATTTTTTTAAAGATGTTAGTAAAGTGTAGCTAATAAATTTTGCTATCAAAAATTGAATATAAATAATTTTTATTAATTTAATTGAAGTTTATTAATCATTTGAGTTTAACCATTAAGTTGTATAAATAAATGGTGAATACTTCCATATTTTTTAAATTTAGTAAGATGCATATATTCTATACTTTCAAAACTTGAGATATTACTATTGGAGTTTTAAATAATTTTTTAGTCCCTTTAAAACTTTGTTTCTAATTCTCAGTTAAAAAAATCATATTGTTTTTATCTTCTTCTAATTGTAATTCTCTTTTATATATATAATTATGAATGGTGGAGCTAGTGGTTTAGTGGTTGAGCTGTTTAAAGAAAGAATAGAATAATTATGAATATAGTTAAAAGTATACTTAAGAGTGTGCAATTTTTAAAAGAATTTGTTGTGAATTTTATTGTGAATTACGATAAAATTCAATATCAATTTGTGAGACAAAAAACCATAACAACCAAAATAAATGGTCTTCAGTAATAATAATTCGTACACGTATAACATACAGAATAAGACAAGAAAAAAACAGAAAGTTTTTTTATCCAGTTCGATCAAACGATCTACTCTGGGAGAGAGAGCAGTTCTCCAATTCATTATACTCAAAAACAGAAAGTTGTTACAAGAGATTACAAATGAGTTACAAGAAAATAGTTTTCGCTTTCAAGTTCCTAAGAACAACTCTAAAGGCGTCCAAGAACAACTCTATTTTCTCTTCACTCGAACGTGTATAGTTGAAACCCTATGTTATACCTTTAAACCCTTGTTCTCCATTGTTGGTGAAAACTTTAAGATTGTCACACACCAAACATATAAGAGATACATGTTTATAATAGCAAATACCCAACAAACAAAGTCTAAAATCACACGGATTCATGTACCGAAGCGAAAAAGCCTGAAAACTCGAAAACACTATTCACCATACGGACAACACTATTCACTGTACGGACGTTACTATTCATCTGTACCGATAGCACTATTCACCAACCAATTTTTTTCCTCTGTTCGTCCGATTTTTGCGGTAAATGCAATCTCCAAAATATAATTTCTTTCTTTTCATCAACAAAGATTTTAAGGCACATTAACAACAAAACTATTATGAGAAGTTGTGTCCACTGCTTCTTATTTCTTGAAGAGATGTTCACCAAAGAGATTGAAAGGCATCACATTTGAACGTCATTGGTTAGGAAACAAGCTTAGTATAAGTCACTTAAAAGTGTTTGGTTAACTAGCATATGTGAGATCAAATGATACTTGTAAGAGGGTTCTGAGGTTTATTAAAGGGACAATTGATAGTGGATTTTTGTTTCTCGCAGCTGATGAAGATAATAGATGCAAGTTGACTTACTACACGGATTCAAACTAGTGCGGTGACTTAGACGATAAAAAAAAGCCACTACATAATACATGTTCTTGATCGGGGAAGCACCAATCTCTTGGTGTTCGAGGACGGAAATAATGGTCCTCATGTGAAGTTGAATACATAACAACATCACTTGGTGCATGTCAAGCAATATGGATAGTGAGTTTAATTGAAGAGCTTAGCATTGATTGATGTGAAACTCTAACACCGAAGATAGATAACATCTTTGCAATAAACTTAAAATACTAATATAAATGTGAAATTACTAAGGTAGTTATCATTTTGAGTTTTTAGTTATGTTAGTTATGACAACTAGAGTAAAGTAATTGATTCAGTTGTAAGTGACTAGTGAGTGTTAAATCTTAAAATAGCAACTAATATAAATGTGTAGCATTGTTCCTTAGATGAATATAAAATGCTTGTGTGTAGCATTTATTCATTTTTGTTAAAAGAAAAGTAACCTTGATACAAGAGGGGGAAAAAAAGAGAAAATGTTGAAAAAAGAAAAGAAATTAGTATCATAAAGAGGGAAGAACAATCTGAAGAAACATGTGATTCTTACTATATCCCTCTGAGATTCGATTACATGTAACTCATGGTACGACATTTTCAAGATGTATGTATTACATTAGTCAAAGGATCTTCCTTCAAAATCAGATTCTAATTCTTGAAAGTTGTCCTGAGGCAACTTGATCAAAACAGCAAGACCTGAAAGAATAATTGAACATATGATCAACATTGCAATTTGGTCGAACCAGAGTTGAATCCGGTTGAACCAATTGAACCATTACTCAGATGTCTCGCCTGATCTATCTCTGGTTCGATTTTTAAAACATTGGTTATAATATGATTCTTATGTTTACCTTCAATGACTTTATAGAGAGTAGACCACCATCTATCTGTAGGAACATGATACTTAACCAATGTATCTTCTATAGTTTCGTCGTGCTTTCCTTCTAGAACTTCCTGAAGTGTAACTACTGCGTCCTTTGTTCTATTAAGGATATCTTTATCGTCTTTAGCGTTTGGACTTTGAAGGTGTTGATGTAAAGAAGAAAGTGTAGAAGATATTGCAAACTGAGTAGCAGCGGCCCAATTCGTAGATGCTAATTGTTTCGTACGGTTTTCCAAATCTTTGTTTTGTTTATTTGAATTGTTCTGTGTTTTTTCAAATACTAAGCTGCATAAATACTCAGCATTTGCAGGTCCTGTACTTTGAACCATTTTGTAAAACGCGGTTTCTTCGTTTTGTAAGAGTTCCTCGGGAGAACTGTATTCAAGAACCTGTGAAACATACAAGAAAATGAATCATCAACATTGACTTTAGATCTAGATCATCATGATAAGTGCAAAATGTAGGAATTTGAGTCTTTGTAGTTCATGCTACTTCGATGTACCTTCCCAGCGTCGAGCAGCAGAATCCGGTTGCAGTCGATGATTGTGTTCAGTCTGTGTGCAATGATGAGCATCGTGCAGGAATGAAATTCTTGTCTGATGGTTTTCTGTATAAGAGCGTCTGTTCGAACATCTACAGCAGCAGTAGCTTCATCAAGGACGAGAACCTTTGATCTTCTTAGCAATGCTCTAGATAAACTTAGTAGTTGCCGTTGTCCAACGCTGAAATTGTCGCCTCCCTCAGAAACCTTTATTAGTGCAAAAGATTACCTTGTCGTATTTCTTCTTTTCGATTGAAAATTTCAGAAACACTAAGAAAAACCAACTAATATGAGAAACCTCAAGAAATAAATTTATACCATAATCTATGTACCTGAGCATCTAAACCAAATGAATTTCGTCTTATCACATCCTTCAAATGTGCCCTTTCCAAAGCTTCCCATAGGTCAGCATCATTGTGTTCGTTAAACGGATCAAGATTGAAACGGACGGTTCCTATGAGAAATAATGACCGTTTTCAGAACAGAAAATGTTTATTCACAATTAAATGAAAGCTTAAAAACTTAAAATACAACAATAATAATAGTAATAGTAATAATATGTATCGTTCCGCAGTGTAATTTAGTCGCATTATGAAACTTTGCTAGCAATGGATGGATCAAAAATAAACTCATTCTTGATTTACTAAATATAGAACAAAATTCATGGTTACAGTTCATACCGGAGAAAAGAACTGGTGACTGTGGTATGATAGTAAGGACTCTTCTCAAATCTGCTAGTCCGAACGTAGAAATATCGTAGCCATCAATAATGATTCTTCCACTTTGTAGCTCCACAATCCGGAATAACGCATTCAGCATGCTAGACTTTCCTGCACCAGTTCTTCCAACTACACCTATCTTCTCAGTTGAAGGCACTACAAAGGATAATCCATGCAGAACCGGGGGAAGTTCCGGCCTATAACTCAAAACAACATTCTCAAACTGAATTGATCCTTTTGTTGGCCATCCTGGAGGTGGACGGTTCGTCTCAACTAAACTTTGACCCTCAGTTTCTAAATTTATATACGTGTCAACGCGCTCGACCGAATTTAAACTGTTTTCAGCTCTACTTGCTTGTCTAAGTACACCACTCAAGAGATTTGTTATGTTTAATGTATAACTGAGAAGTAGACCCATTGTAGATGCAATTAGTGTAGGGTTTTCCGATTTTGCATTTTGTAACACGGCGAATGTAGCTATCAACCAAATCATGAGGCCTCCTAAGCTTTCTAACCTTATTGTAAGCCAACGGTTCGAACTAATATTCACAAGAGTAAATCTGATATTGTTATCCATGAATTTTCCATTGTTGATTGACATCCTGTCGTATGCTTTGTAAGCGCGAATGCTCGACAAACCATTCAATGATTCTCCAAAATGTGCATAAACAGGTGATCTTGTAATGGAATCCATGCGCTTCACCTCTCGGGCCGTGCTCTATTAGTCATGTGTTAATAAGAAAGATTAGTTAATTCCTTCAACCATAATCACTTATTGTCAATCATTTAAGAAAGTTGTAGAACACACCTGGTAGTATATATAAGCAGCATAGAAAAATATCAGAAGTGGCAATATGGCCCACAGGGATATGCTGCTCACAGTGCCTATTAGAACAAATGTTGAAAGTAGTTGCCAAACTTGCCCGAGAAACGTATTCATCAAATTAAAAACATTGGTATCGATGTCTCCTGTATCTTTTGCAAATCTATTAATTATCCGGCCGACGGGATTCGTCTGGAAGAATAGCATTGGAGCACTTAGAATTTTATCCAGCATTGCATCGTGCAATCTTTTCGCAGCACGAAAACTTGAAATGATCAACCAATACAAGTTTGCAAGTGCCACAGATACCTGAATGCAGCAAAGAATGATCATTTTCTTGAGCAATACTAATTCCTTACAAGTAAAAGATGCTAAATAATAAGTTACAATTGTTATATAGAAACTTATAGTCACTGCAAAATTACCTGTCCGAATGAAAAAAGTGCGTAGACGAAAAGAAAATATCCGGCTTGAGAAGCAGCGGTGGAATCTTGAGATGTCCACACACTTAACCATGTGCTACTCGAAATTCGGAGAGCTTCGGTTAATGTGTAGCATGCAAAAAGTACAGCAACTACCCACAGTCCTCCTAAAGCAGACATGTACCTCGTTAAAACTTTCCAGCTAACCACGCCTGTTTCCCGCTCTTCTTTCCTAACAAGTACCGATTTTCGCAATTTTCCCTTCTTCTCGTAGCTTGTATCATTTGGTAACTCTACAATTGCTTCATTATTCAAAGGTAAAACATCATTCTTGTCATCGGTATCTCTATCTTCGTTACTATCTACTTCTTGTTCCATTTTCCCTGCATTTTCCATTAGCTTCTGAAATAGAGGCCCGCATTTCGACAACTCCTCGAATGTTCCTTGTTCCTTAATCATTCCTTCACTGACGAGAATAATTTTATCGACCTGAGGGAGAAAATGAAGCTGGTTTGTTACAAGAACCCGGGTTTTTTCTTGCAGACCTTCCTTTATACAGTTCCTGAAAACCTAAAGAACGTTGTAAATCAGGTTATATGAACTATAAACTATGATCATAGATAATTTCAAAAAATCATCTATAAGCATCAAAAGCACTTAAAGGACTTGTGTTTTGGAGCTTGATAAGAATGATACCTCTTGCGCAATATGGGCATCAAGAGCACTTAAAGGATCATCGAATATATATACATCAGAATTTGAATATACAGCTCTAGCTAAAGAAACTCTTTGCTTCTGTCCACCACTAATATTGACTCCTCTTTCTCCTATCTCCGTAAAATCGCGTCCCTGAAAAGAGATAAATGCGATAAATAAATTCTTAAAAAATTGTCTTAATTTTGAAAAACTTATATAGTAACAATAGAGAAGATGGAAGTTCATAACAATCTTACTGGTAAAAAGTTGAGATCATGCTCCAAAGAAGTGACATCGATGGCCTTCCAATACTGTCCATGATCGAATTTTGATCCAAATAGTATATTTTCACGAACCTGAAAAATAAGAAGTGATTTAGAATGATAAATTAAGTAGTACTATTTGCTCACTTTTGAATTATTATGAATAAATCATAAATCTTAGAAGGATAAACAAAGCTGCAAACTCACTGTAGCATTGTAAATCCATGAAATCTGAGGAACATAAGCAACGGTGCCTCTGATTGTAGCATTTCCATCGGATACAAGAGGTATCTCTCCAAGCATTGCTGAAATAAGTGATGTTTTCCCTTCTCCAGTTCCTCCAATGATGGCAACTAAGCTTCCAACCGGTATTTCAACATCGATATTTGATAATGTGGCCTTGTCTGCCTGTGATTTGCATACTAAAAAATCAATATTATAAATAAATGAATCGAAAACAAATGAAAAACTAAAAATAAATTAAGATGGTAAAATGCTACTCTTCATGAAAATTGACTGAAATGAAGATTTTAGCTATAAATAGCTTGTTCTCTATAATGTTGCTACGGCAATGTTTAGAAAAATCTGTTAAAATTTGACCTTTGGATCCCATGAAAAGTGTCCATTCTTTATTGATATGGCTGGAAGTCCTGGAACAATTGGTGGATTTTGTTTTAAATCTCGTTCCTCGGCCGAAAACAGTTCCTCCAGACGTTGCAACGAAACATTTGCATTTGCTACCTGTCAGAAAATACAATCAGTAGACAGTAAGAAATTGCATCATAAGTTTATTCTATCAATTTTGTTTTGAAATAAAAAGAGCACTAACTTTTCGAGACGAGAGCAAAAAACAACCTGACTTAGTAAATTTGGAAGCATATTTAAAGGAAATCGCAAAACTGAAAACAATGAGAGTGAGGTGAATGCCCTTGCAGGTGTTAATTCTCCACCAAGTAAAGTAAACACTCCAAAGGAAGTTACTGTCACAAGAACTGGGATACTGTTCAGAATAAAACTGTTTAGCTGCAATAGAGAAGAAAAAGTTAGGAGAAAAATGCTACAAATTTTCATTTAAATCTAGAAAAAATATGTAAACACTGAATTATAAAAAAATATGTTAAGGTTCATATTCATACAGCATATAGAAGCTGAGCTTTGCGGAACCATGATAGTTCTTCGTGTCGAATGCTTTGAATTCTAGACTGAAAGCTAGTTTCCCATGCATAACATCTGAATCATATTCAGCATATCACAAATAATGTTAACGTGTAATCTATTACTCGATATTGAAAGTGTAAATATTTTAATGTGCTCATACTTTACTGTATCCATGGCCGAAAGAATTTCATTCATTAGACCAACCCTTTTGTCAGTCTGTTGCAGTCCTTCCTTTGTCAGTTTTCTCATTTTGCTAATCACAAATGTCTATTCTCAAAAAAAAATATATATATTAATTGAAGAGAAACCTATATAAAATTAAAGAAATAACTATATTCATATCAACCGTAATCGTCAAATCATTGAAAATTGTTGACTTTAATCACAACCATTTTTAAAGTCGGAACTATGATATCAAAACTTGCCTGTAGTGGAATAATTAGAACTAGCATTAATGATCCAACAATCGAAGCAACGCCTAGTTGCTGGTATAGAAGAACCATAGCTATGACGATGCGAAATGGTGCTGACCACAGTCCATGAAGTTGCTGACATATTTGCTGTATGGCATTGGCATCTGTTGTTATCATATTCATAAGCTTTCCTGATGAGAACTTCTTTCTACTTTCATGAGTTAGCCTCAAAGATTTTCTGAATATAGCAGCAACCTATAATCGATAAAATCACATCATATAAAACGCGTCGATATATATATATACCAATGTTGATCTAATTCGAAAAAATGGTTTATTTTAGGAGGAAGAGAGGACATACCAATGTTGATCTAAGGCGAAAACCGACACGCATAACATTCTGGAAATACTGTGCCTCACATAGAACACCAACTGACTGAAAAGAATAGAAACACCTATTCATTGTTCTTTTCTTACAGAACAAAAATTCTTAAAATTAGTAGAGACAGTAGCCATACCACTCCAACAAATATGGAGAAAGCGTAGATGTAACCGATCCAAGACGGATCTCCATTTTGCATTGACTGCACATTGAAAATAACTGTCACAAACTATAATATATATCTAGTTCAAGCCATCAACATTCTCGTGTCTATTTTTTCTATCATAGTATCATTGTGCTTCTTTGCATTCTGTATTTTTCATCTTCACATCAATCAAATTTTGTTTTGTGAAGTAAGCTTACATCTAAGAGATGGTTCAGCAAAATAGGCCCCACAAATTGAGAAAGATCATTGCCTATCTGCAAAGATCATTAAAATTTTGCAAGTTCCACAAGAGTCAGCAAACACTTAGTTCAAGATCATTAAATCTGAAAACCTTGTACATTATAGCATCGTTTTAAATTTTTGTTCGCAATCACAAATGCAGCCAGATTTTGATGTCACCGCAATGGTATCGAAATTGAAATTTCAAGTGCACCGACCTCAATATAAAGGTTTGCAGTGTAAATATAACCGCAATTTAAAACCTTGCATTTTAGTGGCAAAATAATCTCTCAACCTACAATTAGAAGTAACTTGCAATATGAAAATGTCATTTGAGGCAACTAAGTTAAAGATTAAAAAAAATGAGGGTCTCACCTTGAAGATGCCTCCAAACCAAAACCTAACAAAATTTAAACCAAATCAAATAAGAATTGAGAGAACAACATTACTAAAGTCATCTAGAAGCGTCCAAGTAAAAATGTATCATGAAAAAGCTGTCAATATGCACCTTTTCCCTAGACTACTGTTTAGTGCTCTTAAAAGCCAAGGGTTAGAGCTTTGAAATTCTGAAATCCAGCACTTTTGGAACCTGCAGAAAGCAAAAATATTTTAAATTATATATAACTGTATGCATGAATTTCATGCAAAACCATATACAATTAGAAAAGAAAATGTATACTTTTCATTTAAGGTCTCTGTTTCATCCCATTTGTCTAGCTTCCAAACATCCTTTTCAGTGATTGGTTTTCTATACCCTTGTTTCATCAGTGGAGTTATCCATCCAAAACTTAATCCTTCAGATAACACATTAATAAATGTCAAATGAGGTTTATAACTATACATGATGTTTGATCAACTCATCCATTTCTTGGACTACTTACTAGATAAGAAACTGGCTCGCATCTCGGGGCAAACTTGATCATCTCCGCAAAGTGGTTCATATTCACCATTGTCAGGAACTTCAGATTGCATTGTTGTATTACCAGAATATGGAACCAAATTAGGAATGTAAACTAGAAGTAAAATACCAAACAGCACCTACATCAGATTAAGTAATTACAATAATTAGTATAAAAAATCTAACGCGGTGTTATCAACATTTATAATAATTTGAGACATCGACATGTAGACACCGGTAATAATTTGAAAAAATAGAAGTGGTTGAATGTACCTGGCAAATAACAGTGCTAATATATAGAAATAGCGCAGATCTGCGCAAATGAAATCAAAGAATGAAGCAAAAATTTTCCGGTTCTTTTTCAATTTATAGAAAAATCCAAAATCCATAACATGCTAAAAGTAAAAAAGCAGTGTATTGAAAAGTTAAAAACCAAACCTGCTGGAGTAATCTTTCACCGATCGAAGAAGGTTAAGCATTACAATATCTCCCACCAAAACATAAATAACTCCAAACCTCACCAACCACCTAAATTGCCTGACATAAACCTTGGTTTCCAATAGGATGAGAATCATCATCGAAAACCAAGTAATTGATTCAATGATCAGAGATGTTATCTGCAAGAACACGGAAACAGAACCGGGTTTAAATTTCACATTCCAACCAAAATTTTAAATATTTCTCTCTTACAGAATGACATTTAATTCTCAAGTATCACTAGATAAGCTTTTACGACATAAGCACTTATTTTGAGTATGCATTCATGCAAAGTGATCTCATTAGAATATGCTATGACAACAATCTCACCTCAAAAGGAGCGAAATCAGTTTCGTCATTCAGGTTGAAAGCTGAATTTCCTGTGAACAATCTCAACAAAGGCTGAAAAGCACAGTAACCCGCCAACATTCCAAGAATATAGTTATAGTAATTCGATTTCAAACAAAATCTCTGAGCTTTATCATTGAAAGTAATAAGACATATTCTATATAAACACAACCCCATAAGAACCAAATTTGAAGTTGAAATAACAAGAGTATTGATTGCACATGGAGTATATGACCCAAAAGCACTATCCACCACTTTTTCCCAAACACTGTCTGGTTCCGGCTTGCAATACCAAATCAACGGTTCAAAACCCATCTCCGGCTTCAATCAGTTAACACAATGATGTTGTCAAGAGAGAGTAACTAACTGCAACATCACAATTTAGAATAATCAATTATATTTAAAGTTTATAGATAAATAGAAGACAAACGGACAACAAGCTAAGTTGTATCCATAAAATACAGACATCATCTTCTATGAAGCATTAATACAAACATGAGAGTTGCATTGATAAGTGAGAGTGATTCAAACCTTGTGAATTCACATGGAAAACAAACATGAACTCAGTTGGAGGTAAACTATAGGTGGTGAGTGTTGAGTTTGTAGGAGTATAATGAGTGCAATGGCATAGTTTTTGTTCTACTAGTTGTTATTTTTGGAAGGAAATGAAGATAGGGAAAAGTGTAATGGCATGGTTTTGTAGAGTGTTAATAGGTGAGAGATATAAATAAGCAATGATTTTGCCAAGAAATTTAGTTATCATGTGGTTGTAATTTCCATGTGGTCAACGGCTTGTATTACTTGAATCCAGATTCAATTCTTGAATTTTTTTTTAATATAACATGATTTTTTTTTTAAATTTCAAATAAAATAATAATTCAAAAAAATTACGAAAATAACTGGTTTCTAAGAGGATTCGCCATATGAAATGGTTACTCAAGTCTTACAAACCTGATTCGCCATTTCATATGGCGCATGGGTTCAGGATACCTTACATTGAGTCGCCATATGGGATGGCGCATCTCATATAAGATTTTTTTTTTTAATTTTTTATATTTGTTTTAAGAATTGATATTTAATATTTTTGAAATATAATAAATATAATTTATGATGTTTGATATTTTTTATATTTTTAAATTTTTAATTATTGATATTTGTTTAAATCCTACATTGTTAATTTTTGATATTTTATATTTGTTGAAAAAGAATATATTATTTTAAAAAATAATAAATTTTGTAAGCGTATTTAAGTCATATCATATGTGATCCGTACTATTTTATTTTTCTATAAATAAGACTGCACACTCATAGTTTTTCACAATAATTTTTACTAATAAACTCAAGTCTTCATAATTTTGAATTCAGTCTAGAATGTCTGCATTTCTAAATCAACGTTCATCGTCGTCGTCATCACCATCGGAGGAACCGTTTCCAACATTTCCTCTAATGAACAAGAAACGCCCTAGTTTATTTTTCAGCAACAAAGTCTCCGATGAAGGTGCTATTGTGGAACACGCAGACTTTGGAGTATTTGCATAGGAAACTGAATCGCTGGCTAGAAGGAGATATTGTTGCAGGTGAAAAGATTAGGAAAATTGAGAGGTTGGTTGAGGAGTCAGGGAGAAACGAAGTTACTCGTGATTGGAGAAAAGTGGAAAATGATGTCGGTGTCCTTGTGATGATGTTAACACCAAAGAAGATAACGTTGATGGTTGTGATATCCTAGACAACTTGATGCATTGTTCTGTTTATGTGGGTTTGTTGTTGTTATTTTCAGAATGTTGTTGTGATTTTAAGTTATGTTTGTTTAATTTATGTTGCTTGTTAATTGTAATCGCTTAACTATGTTTTAAATGGAATGAAATTTGCTATTGATTTAAAGGGACACGGTTACATTAGAAACTATGATCTTGTGTTTGATCCTACATTGGGATATTTTGTACGATTGTATCCTGGTTGCCGACACGAACTACATAATCTGACCATTTTGTTTGTTGCATCCATCTCCGTTCGAATGTGTGTGCTATTAGGGCGACCTTTTTTTTTTCTTCGCATCAATTCATTATGCCAGACAATTTCGCCTTCGTATGGAGGCCAATAGTCCTCCTTTGCCACCACTTGAAAGCTACATGTGTAGAAATTTCATAGACTTATCACTTGGTGAACAGCAAAAAGATAGTTGGTTGGGTCCTAGCGCGCCTTCGAACATGCTGCTATAACATGAGAGCAAGGCATACGAAATGTATGAAACTTTCCACAGTCACACCAACTCCTATCCAGTTCCACTCGGTAACATCCCCTAGGCATTCCTTCATTGTGATCAATTGACTCGGCAACACTAAACCAACCTTTATTACGGTCAAAGATTGTGACCACATGTGTGTTGGCTTTGGCAGCCTCGTCTTTCATGAATTTTATTATTGTACAGCTGACCAGACTGTAATACTGAACCCCGCTTTGTACGTCTGTTATCAAAGAGTTCTCCGAGCCTAAAATATGTTTCCTTTACCAAGGAAGTTATCGCTAGATTTCAGATTCCCTTGAAAACAGAGTTCATTGATTCAACGAGGTTAGTTGTCATGTGGCCCCATCGCACCCCATTATCGTATGCCCCTGTCCATTTCTCTTTATCAATATTATCATTCCATCTTAACACATATGTGTTTGTCAGTCTGATCACGTCACGGTAGTGTTTGAATCTGGGCTCTGTTAGTACATATCCTACGTTCACAACCTTTTTCCTTAGTGTTTTGTCTTTGATTTCCCGCGTGAAATTTTGGACGATGTGTCTTATGCAATACACATGGATCGAGGGAGGATCCTGTCAACCGTTATCAAGGTTCTTGTATGCACTCTCGATTAATGGGTGTCTATCAGAGATCAAACATAAGTTAGGTTGGGGAGAAACATAAAAGCGGAGATTTTTTAGGAAAAAACTCCAACCCCCAGCAGTCTCTCCTTCAACTAGAGCGAAGGCTATTGGAAAAATATTGTTGCTCTCATCTTGTGCCACAACCATGAGTAGCGTGCCCTTATATTTCTCGTACAACCATGTGCCATCAACTTAAATTATAGGTTTACAATAAGTAAAGCCTTTGATACATGGTTAAAACGCCCAAAAGAGTCTGTGAAAAATGTCATTTCCACTAACGCAAGTCCCGTCTGGTGTATACGCCGACATTGTCTCCAATATGACAACAGTCCCTGGAGAATAATGTTTAAGAGCCACCAAGAATTTTGGAAGTTCTTTGTAAGACTCCTCCCAATTTCCAAACACCCTTTCAACCGCTTTAGTCCTAGCTATCCATGTTTTTCGGTACGAAGAAGTATAATTGTACCTTTTAACCATGTGTGAAATTATGGTACTCACCTTCAAAGAAGGGTTGTCGTTAATGACCGATAGAATCTCATCTCAAATCAATTGAGAACTGAGCTTGCGATGGTTCTGCATCAGATTTGTGATTATACAAGTGTGGGATGGACTCATTGACCCTATTTTCCATGAATCACTTCTCTTCCAGAAACACGCTGTTAATCGGAACGGACACACCTTGTTACGATAATAGATCTTATACAGAGTCGGATTTGTTCAATTGACTCTATAATCTGCTGATAAGTCCATGTGATATTGTTTAATTGCTCGAAAACAATCTTCTTTTGTACGAAAGTCGTCGCCCTCTTTTAATAGTCCTTCTGTTGTGTAGTTAGGGTTGTAAAAAATGTATGTTGAGGGTTCATCGTCAACTAAGTCGAGATTTGTCATGTGTTGAGGTGGACAATAAACATGACTGGGTGGAACTCCTCTTCCTTGTTGTTTACCATGTCGTCAACAATGACTTCAGCTTCTTCTTCTTCTTCATCAATGACATCAACTTCAGCGTGTTCCTCATCAGATTCGTAAAAAACTTGAGAAGAATCAAGTTGTTGAGTCAATTGTTGTTGTTGTAATGTAACATATAGCACAATATCTGAGAAACCAGAATACTCATGACTGCGGAACATGTTATGCACATCTTCATCGTCTCGAATCTTTAATGGGAAAATTTTGCATTGATCATGCCCGCCAAAGAACACATGATTCTTGCAGATTATTTGGCCAACTGGACCACATTGTAATTTCTTTTCTAATCTCGACTTCAAGTGTAAAAATTTTGACCTTCTGTCAATCAAAAATCTAGTAACATCAGTATTTCGAAAATTAAAACCGGCTAAGTTACATTCAAAAACCTCACCGTTTAAATGTGCACTAATCATGTATTGTGGTGTTTGAGTCATAGCTAAAATTTTAGTAAACTTGTGTTTGAAGGGATTGTTTAACTAATTGATATGATAATAAATCAGCAATCTCTACTGTATTAATAGCAATAAAATGTTGCTTTTTATTATTAGATCTGCAAGGTGAGCTGCATGACAAGACTAAACCATGCGTGCCTACAAGGTGAGCTGCATGACAAGACTAAACCATGCGTGCCTACAAGGTGAGCTGCATGACAAGACTAAATCCTGTGTGTCTAGCGTATGCATTATGCATGCCTACCGTCTGCACCCTGCATGCCTACCGTCTATCCTCTGATTCTATGCATGCCTACACGATTTTCTGCATGGCTACGCTCTACACTCTGCGTGCCTACTGTCTGCACTCTGCATGCCTACCGTCTACGCTTTGATTTTATGCATGCCTACAAGATTCTTACTAATAAATGTATACACATGGCTACAGTATTAGTCTCGCAGGATGCTGCATACTTGTAAGACTACATCTTCATATCTCCAAGACTCTCTGCATTCCAATGACCAAGAATCATGTGTGACATGTCATAAAAATTCAGCATGCATGCTTGACAACACTACACTCTAGCATAAGATATACTTTCATAATACTCTGCATGAATGACAACACTACACTAATGTTTTTTACTTCACATGCATGACAAGACTACACTTGCATGCTTCCCTTCACCCATGTCATAAAAATTTAGCATGCATGCTTGACAACACTACACTCTAGCATAAGATATATTTTCACAACACTCTGCATGAATGACAATACTACACTAATGTTTTTTACTTGACATGCATGACAAGACTACACTTACACGCTTCTCTTCACCCATGTCGTAAAAATTCAGCATGCATACTTGACAACACTACACTCTAGCATAAGATATATTATCACAACACTCTGCATGAATGACAACACTAAACTAATGTTTTTTACTTCACATGCATGACAAGACTACACTTGCACGCTTCCCTTCACCAATGTCATAAAAATTCACCATGCATGTTTGACAACACTACACCCTAGCATAAGATATATTATCACAACACTCTGCATGAATAACAATACCACAACATGCATTTTCATGTGACTCCTGCACTTAGAAACTTGAACACTTTAGCATGCATTTTCATGTGACTCCTGCACTTAGAAACTTGCACACTTCAGCATGCATTTTTATGTGACTCCTCTCATCATATCTGACCATTATAAATACATGTTCATCAAGGAACAAACTCTTCTCATCCTATTACCAACTCTACTCCTCATATGTTCTACAAAGTCTTCTTGTCACCCTGCAAACTTCACTCAGCAAACTTAACCCACAATGTCTCTACTCACAATGGGCAACGATCACAGAGGCACAATTGAGAACATCGCAGAGTTTGTAAGTATTTTTCTTTATGTTGTCGATCTTTACAAAGTTTAATTTTCCTTTACCTAATGACATTTATATTCTTTCACATGATGTATCAAGGTTTCACTGCCGTGTGCATGACTACATACCACACGACCCTTTAATAGAAGGATGCCTTGAAGCATGTGGGTTCGGTGATTTGATCAAAATAAAACCGTACTCACTGGATCCCAAATTTATTCTAGCGTTGTTAGAACGCTGGAGACCAGAAACACACACATTTCACTTACCTTTCAGTGAATGTACCGTAACTTTACAGGATGTATACATGTTACTTGGCCTACATATCAACGATAAGGCCATCAACGACAAAGTTGGTGTTAATGACCAACTTTGCGAAGATTTACTGGGCGCCCGTCTATGTGCCGACACACATCAGCCACAACGTGAGGGTCAACCGAGGGGGCAAGGTATTAATTTGAAATACCTCAGACAACATTACAATAGTATCGTGTTAAATGAGAAATCCACCGAGTATGAGAAGATACTTAAAACTCGGTGCTATATTATGATATTGTTTGGCCATTTTTTATTTCTAGACAGTACTGGAAATACTGTAAATATTATGTATTTACCGTTGTTGTACAACACTAATAAAGTGTGCACATATAGTTGGGGTTCAGCTGTCCTCGCTCATCTATATAGTGCATTATGTAAAAATGCAACAAAAAAAAATCTTGTACTTTTTATGGCTGCGTTTATCTCCTTCAAGCATGGGGTTGGTCTAGGATGCTAACACTTGCTCCAGTCAACCGCAATCCATTCACATTCCCATACGCTAACAAGTAAGTTTATTTTCAAGATAAGTTTACAATCGAAATTTCTTTGTAACTTAATTATTTGTACAATGTTTCTCAGTATCTAATTTATTTGTGTTTCTTTTTTTTTAGGTGGTCTATTCTGGGAATGAATTACCAAATATGTCTCAGGAACTCCATAATCGTGTACTGCAACCTTATTGAACACATTGTGCCAGATGATGTAATTTATTTACCATTACTTTGTCTAATTGATAAACACATACTTGTATTTGTCATTGTAGTTTGTCTGGATGCAGTACGAGGGTCTCGACCACCATCCTAACGCCAATGTTGATGTCGTGTGGACATCTAAAACACCTATCATTCGGTTCACTATAGTGGAGATGCACCAAAGTGACCGAGTGAAACTACAGTTCGGGATGCATCAGGATATTCCAGATGCTCCGACGTTATTGGGACATTGGCATCAGCTAAGGGTGGATACACAGTGAGGTAAATCATTGGAAGGACTTTGCGAAAGAGATGTGTCTGCATTGGAAGAACCAACATCAACACATCTTAACCGACCCTATTGTGGAAGGGGCTAGACCAAGTTATCAATATATGATTTGGTTTAGGTTGGTTACAACCTCACAATCATTTGTGTCTGAGCCGACATATTTGATTGACCCGAGGCAACGTGCGTCTTCCTCGAATCCACAATAGTAACCCAATGCCCAACATCAAACACCATGTTATATCCAACATCCAACTATGCCCATCCAATCAGTCTTCCAAAACTGCAACCCATACATGCCACCAACCCAATCACAACAACAAGAGTCTTACCCCTACCGTCAGCCTTCTGAAACCGACACCATTTCTGCATATAGCCCTGATACACCTTTTGACTCTACCTCATCCACCTATAGTCCAGATAACTCTTTTGACCCCACATCAGACAATCAATCTTCCTACCAACAAAATACCTATCCAATTTTTGGCTACCAAACCCCACAACAACCAATACATCATTTCCAAACCGATTCGATATACCAATTCGGACAACCATACCATCCACACCACACCCAACTTCCCCGACAAAACTACGAAAATATGGGTGTTGCGGTGAGAATATGATATCAAATTATTAATTAATTTGAATCACAAATCTTTGATTCACAACTGGTCTTTAATTTATCTGAAGGAAAGGTCAAAGAAAGGAAAACCCTAATTTTGCATCGTAAACACAATGCGGGGAGAGATCTAGGGTTTGGGGGTTGGCTAAGTTTAGGGAAGGTATTAGCACCCTAAACTTTTGTAGTACTCTACAGGAACCTCTTGTTTTAATGTTGTTATTTGGCTAAATTATTTGCTTAAGGGTATATGCTAAGGGTTAGAAGGTGAAAGAAAGACCTAAGGGTTAGTCTTAAGTTTACTCGCCAAGATTCGCATCTTGTGCCTACGTATCCTGGGTAGGGGATGAAATTAGAGTAATCGTAGTTCCCCTTGAAAGGGAGGAAGAGAAACTTCTTGACTATGGTCAAGGTTTCAATGGGGAATAAGCCTTCTTAAGGAAGCGCTTACGTGGAGTTCGGGAACCCTAATACGGAGTGCGGCGACTCCTTATTCTAATGCTAGGGTAAAGGGTAAACTAGTCCACGGCGGGACGCCTAGGCAATTAGGGTTTGAAAGATGAAAGAGTCAAAGGTAGGGACTATTGACGCGGCGGTCAAACGGCTAGACCTATTCCTTCGGAGGGATTATACGGTAAATAATGAAATGACACATAATTAAGCAACGAAATTTAAATACGGTAAAGTACAAGAATAATAACGGAATTGAAAAGCGACAATGTCCTCGCATAAAGTACAACCATAAAAAATGCAAGAATAATAACGAAATAAAAGCGACGATGTCCTCGTGTAAATTACAACCATGAAAAATGAAATACGAAAAATAAAGGATTAATAAACAAGTACAACCGAGAAATACGAAAGGAACGACATAAAAATTAGACGAAAATAAACGGGGCAAGGTTTCGGGGCAAATCCGCAATTATGCGACAGTTTAATTCGAACCTGAAATTGAAATGCTAGACAAACTTTTAAGAAAAGGATTTAAGATTAATTGAAGAATTTACAAAAAGAGTTTTAATTTTACAAATTAAATTTTTAAAGTTTGGGAATTGAATCTATTTGAAGTGTTAGAAATTAATATTTACAAAATTGAAATTTTAATTTGAAAAGATAAAAATGTAGATTAAATTTACAAATTAAGTTTAAGTTTAAAATTGGTTTTAATTAAAAATAGATTTTCTTTGAAATTGGTTCTAATTTAAAATTTTCTAAACAACGGTTTTAATTATATTTTAAAACTCTAATTATGTTTTAAAGATGAGTCTTAAAAAGATGGTTTTTTATTTTTATGTTTTAAAATAAAGGTTAATTAAGAAGCTAAAATAGAACTTGTGTTTTTATTATATGAATTAGTAATTAAATTAAAAAAATCTGAAATTAAAACAATAAGAAATAAGAAATAAGAAAAGATAAAATAAAATATAAAAGGGGGAATGGGGCAAATGTTGTTGCTGAATGTTCTAGGGTTTTTGGAACCCCCTTCTTCCTCACGCGTGCGGCGGCCATTGTTACGCTTCTTGAAGCTTTTCGTTCATTTTTTTCGCCATTTGTCATGCTTCTCCTTTGCATATGATACCTGAAAATAAAATAAAAAACGCAATCGTGAGGAAGATTTGCTCACCCTTAACGGGTTCGTAGCGAATCGCACGGTGGATGGTCGGTGATGTCGTCTTGTTCGTTGATGAACTTTGATGTTCTTGTGATGAACTCGCTCGCGGCTCCTCTTTGTCGCTTGATTTTGCCTCTTCTTCTTATTCTTCTGATGATGAACTCGATGGTGGATTCTGGGTTTTTCTTCTGAACCCTGATGAACTTTGTTTTATGTTCTTATATTATTGTTCTTCTTGCAGCTGTGGGCCTGGATTTGTTGTTTGGTTGCTGCGAATCTTATGGCTTGGTTGAGGAATTTGTGGCGTTTATGTTGGATTTCTCAGGAACTTTATGGTTTTGATTTGTTTTGGTTGTTGCTGGAATTTGTTGCGTTTTGGATGATGAGTTGGTTACTGTTGCTGCGAAATTCATGGCTCCATTATTGGGTTTTTGCGATTTTCCAGACTGAGTTGTTGTTGGAATTTTTCCAGGAACTTGTTTGATCTGTTTGGTTGCAGAATTATTGGGACATTCTGTTTAGGACATGTTTGGCAAAAAAACCATTTTCAGGAAAAGTGCTTTTTTCAAAAGCACTTTTTTCAAAACCACTTTTCCCTCTCTTGGAACAAATTGAACGGATATTGTGGGGTCCGGGCTGAGGTCGAAAAGTGAAGTCAGGAGCTAGCGGCGGAATATTTCGTTACCCTCCCGACGTACCCGATGATGAAAATTAATTGAGGGTATCAGAACCGATCAAAAACCATTTTTATTGATTCTAACCATTTAAATTGTTTTCTCTGTTATCGATACTTTTGCAGGTTCGGAAAAATCGAAGGTTGAAGAATCAGCGCGAAGACTATTTTAGAAAAATTAGGCATTTAGGACTTAGGGATTAAATTTGTAATTGTAATTTCCTTTGTAATAAAAAATAGAATTTAAATAAATAAATTTGATTCTTCCTTAATAAACTGAAATTATTTCCCCGATCAAATTTTTTCTGATAATTCATTCGATTAAACTCAACCGAATAACTTCATTTAATTAAGTTTATTCGACTAAATCCATTCGATTAAATTCATTCACTTAAAATTAATCTGATTAAATTTAAACTACTGACTCCATCTGATTAAACTCATCCAAATAAATTCGCCCGAGTAAATTCATCCAATTAAAATTATCTGATTAAGTTTTGACGTTCCAAACTCCGAATTCGAAAATTAATCATCTTGCACGATTTAAATCTGACGTAACTGCTGAGTTCGAACAAATCCTTTTGCAAATTAATTCGTACCCGATAATAATATCAGTGAATATGGCCTTGAACGGATAAGCAGAGAAATCTGATTAAACGGCGAAACAAACTGTCCTCCGCATTGAAAATTCAAATTGTATCTCGAATGATTTAACTCAGTAACCTGAACCAACTCGGCTAATAATCATGACCAAACCAAAAGATGTTCATTATAAATTCAACATGAACCGAAATTCCAATGTTTTCTTTAAAAATCGACTGGTAGGTAGCAGAAAGCAGGAAAACGTGTGTCTGTCAGAATAAATTCCTCAAAGCAAATTCTAGCATCGATTTAACCTGAATTCATTCATATTGCAACACACTCAGCTCCATATGGTTTAGGAAGCAAACAACATTTCTGACATCTAACTGACGAATAGATCCCGACTCTCGAATACAATGTACTGCGTCCTATCGTCCATATTGTCGTAAAATTCAGCTCACATCTCAAACAAAATCACATGACTCGAAGATTGAAACCCTAATCGCTTGAAGAATTCCTGGCGACAAATTTCTTCATAAATTGTCAGCAGACCGCAAAATAATGACCCTTTTGCCCTTCGTAAATTAAATCGCACACAGCGGGATTTTCCTGCAAAAACCAACAGACTGAACAAACTGGTTAGCGGTTAGTTAAAATGCAATGCAGAATGAGATGGAATGCGAAATGATCCTAATAATCTAAGGGTAAAATTTTGGGTATGACAATGGACAATGAACTTAATTACGGAAGCGCCGTTGAGAACGGTCAGCCCGACTTTTGGGGTGAAATGCTTCAAATTTTATCTGATACGTCGGGGTCATCTCAACAAATACTTCTTCCACAGGTAAACACACAAAGACTAGATACACCTTAACAACCTCGTGGTAGACCTCGACGTCGCGCGCATCCTCCACAATGTGGTACCGGTGGTCGTTTAGATAGAGCCGACCATTAATTTTCTTTTTTTCATCTGTTGTAATTTATATTATATTATATTATAAATCATTATAATTTATTATTTCTTGCATTTATATTTTTTTAAATTATTAAAAATAACAAATTTTATTATTTTTTAATTAAACGTGAAAATAACTAAATATTACATATTTAATATTAATTAAAAGTGATAAAATATAACAAATATCATAGATTAAAAAAATAAATTAGAGTTATATTTTTCAAAATATCAAAAAAAATATAACAAATAATTTTAATAAAATTTTCAAAACAAATATAAAAAATAAAAATAAAAACAAAAAAATATTAGAGTTATATTTTCAAAATATCAAAAATATATAACAAATAATTTTAATAAGGTTTTTAAAATAAATATATAAAAAATTATATTAAAAAAAAAAAAAAAAACCTACCTGAGATGCGACATCCCATATGGCGACTCAATGTAGGGTTTAGGACACCCAAATTAACTCAAGTGCCATATGAAATGGCGAATCAGGTGAGACTTGAGTAGCCATTTCATATGGCGAATCCTCTTAGAAACTCAGTCATTTTCGTAATTTATTTGAAATAATCATTTATTTGAATTTTTTTTTGAAAAATTATGTTATATTAAAAAAAAATATCAACATTTTAAAAGTGATTAAAATCAGTGATTTAGTGGTCATTGACGCTGAATTTGGTTTAATGAATTTTAAAATTGGTCTTCGAATCTGATTAGTTGATTCAGTAGATCAATACTAATGATAAAAAAAATAATTAAAATAAATTTATTATGTTAAATGTTACTTGACATAAGTGTAATCCTTTATTTATGTATTAATAAAATTAAATTATTTATATTTATAAATTAAGGATATTTTAAAAAGATAATTTTAGGATTTTGATATAAGTGTAATCCTTCTATTCTGTCACCGCCATGATTTTGACTCTTGTGGATTTTGATATATTTGGTTTTTCTAGTGGAAAAGTTTATGCATCACAATATTATATTTTTAGGATAATGAATATAGTTTTAAAAATAATTAGTTTTGTCATCCCATAAAAGAAGCAGGGCAATTTGTAATTTGTTTCTCAGTTATTTTTGTATAATCTAATAACTTAAATTATTTTTGTATACAGAAGAGAAAATGATTTTGTAATATAGTGAATAATTGAGGAGTAATAGTACAAGACAGAAAATGTGACGTTATTATAAGCATGCTGCTAAATTGAGTGAGTGTGTAGTTAGTACTATCAAGAAAGACATAAAATTAAGATTCGAAATTTGGACCAAACATGAATAAGACTGACATTAAACAATAATAAGGTAAATTCATTGCCAACGTCATTGCTGACGGAAATGACAAAATTTTACATTCTTTATTAATCACTGACAAAAATTTACATTATTTTTTTTTATTTTAATTTATTTGTTTAGTTAAATAAGTATATAGAATGATATAACGACATATTAATATCTCTCTCACACACAGAGATGTCAAAAAGTGGACTTAAATTGAGTGTCAAGTCGTTCTCCTCTGTATCTTAAGACTTAAATTGTTTTCTTGTTAAATTAGGATGGTTTGACTCATTTAAGCTTTTAAAGTTATATTATGATGAAACCGAAAACCTCTTTGATGAGTTGACATAGCATGAATTTAAGGTGAATTACCAAAGAGATAAATAATACATTGTTGATCATTTGTCCAAAAATAATGATCGACCTTGACGAACCATAATGATGTGATAAATCAGGTTGGAAACTCAAAATCAAACACTGTTGGGATACATCCATAAATCCTAATGACTTTTTGTGTTTAGATATATTGTGATTGAAGGAATTGAATAGGTAAGTAATGAGAGGTGACGCATCACTTGGTTGGAAACTCCAAATCAAACGCGATTGAGAGACATCCATAAATCCTAATGACTTTTTGTGTTTAGATAGATTGTGATTGAAGGAATTGAATAGGTCAATAGTGAGAAGTGACGCATCACCTAGTTCAGTGATAAGACGCCAATCATCACCAATAAAGTTGTGTTGTTTTGAAAGTAAAAATTTTGTTGGTCAAGTTGTATTTTCATATGATATCAAAAACATTATCAAATATCTTGTAGGAAAAAAAAGAAATGTATATTAATTATATTCTCAAGTAATGCTTATAAAAAAGTTAATGCAATATTTGTTTCGTTAAGAACCTCTAGGAAGTAAGAACACGACAAGTCTCAACCAATAACAAATTTTAAAAGAGGCAATCTTTTTCTTTTGGCTTAATACATTTTTTAGTCTCTTACCTATACCTCTTGGTCCATTTGGGTCCTCTTTCTTTTAAAACGTCCAAGTTGGTCCCTTACGTTATTAAAAGTGTACCACATTTGTCCTTTCTGTTAGAAATGTTAGATTACTAATATAAACCTGGATGACGTGGTAAGTTGTTGCTTAGGTGGCAGGAAAAGATTGTTTAGGTGACATGATAAGTAAGAATAATGCTTAGGTGGCATGGTAAGCCAGATTATATTCCCATTTCATTTTTTCATTCTAACAAATGTTGAAATAAGAACCCTAGCAGAGAATGAAAAGATAACGAAGAATGCATTGAAGAAGATGAAGGCGCATCGTAGACTACGAAGGTCACAAGGTTAGTTTACATAATGTATTTATCTAATATCACTGCGTGTTCATAGTTTCGTTGTATTTCTGTACCTGCATTGTATGTCCATATTTTCAATTGTTAGGTTTAGATATCTAGTGTTTTCGCCCCTTTTGAAATCTACTATATAATTTTGCATTTTCTTGTATTAGGTAGAAATGGATGAAATTTTGTGTTTGAAAATTCATCATAGTGGTGAGTTTGTGGACTTTGAAAAAATTGTGTATGTGGGAGGTAAATGCAATGATTTAGAAGTAGATGTGGGTAGGTGGAGTTACTTTGAATTGGTTGGTGTTCTGAAAGATCTAGGTTATATTGAGGTAGACACCATCTATTATAATGACCTCACTTTTGGGATGAATATTCTTAATGATAACAAGGGTGCGTTAGAGGTTGCTAACCTCTATGGGGTACACTTGACAAATGATATTTACATAGAACGTCATCTATCTCAACCAGAATATGTTGATAGTCTTATAGAAGAACCTATAAACATGGATAATTAACCTATAAACATGGAGGAAGAAGTCATACATGAAGAACCTATAAGTGTGTTTAATCCGGAGGTAGAATCCATACTTGAAGGTCTATATGAAGAAGTCACTAAGGATGATAAGAAATGTAGTGAGGGTGTGAACAATGATGTTGTAGAGGGTGTAAGTGTAGGTACTGATGGTGTAGGTATGAATGTAGGTCATGGTTTTTGGATGAATGTAGAACTTATACATTCATTTATGATCAACAAAAGGTACCAACCTATTTTTTTCACATTCAGTTAAAGTATGATGTTCCTAGTAAATGTATTTAGTCACTATTATTTGGTTTAATTTTGCAAGGTCTTCTTCCTGCAATGGATGAATTACTACCCAATGTTGAACAGGGACTTTGTGTAAGACACTTATATAACAATGTTAGGAAGAATTTTCCTGAAAAAAATGTTGAAGGAGATCATTTGGAAGGCTATCAAGACTACTTATCCACAAGCATGGGAAAGGGAGATGAGAGGAATGAGACAGTTACATGAAGAGACTTACAAGCACATGATGCAAACTCCACCCAAATTTTGGAGCAAATCCTATTTCAGGACAACTTCAAAGTGTGATTTTGTATTGAATAACATGTCAGAGACTTTCAATAGTGTGATTGTAGAGTCAAGATCAAAGCCATTGATGACCATGCTAGAAGTAATAAGGGGCTACATCATGGGAAAATGGGCAGCTAATAAGGTGAGATTCTCACAATTAAGTGATAAGGATGTTTTGCCAAACATTAAGAAGAAAGTGGAGAAAACAAGCACTTACACAAACTTCTAGATAATAAGGTACATTTTGTGTTAATGCAATTTTTGAATTTAATTTCTATACATTTTGTGTTCATGCAATTTCTGAATTTTTATACATTACGTGAGTTTCTATACATTTTTGTAGGATGTCATCTGAGTTCATCTTTGAATTCAGACACATTGAGAATTAAGGTGATATATTTTCTGTCAACTTAAAGGACCATGAATGTTCATGCAAAAAGTGGCAACTAACAGCTCTACCTTGTGTTCATGCGATTTCTGCAGTGAAGAGCACGAGTCTAAATGTTGATGATTATATCTCAGAGTTTTATAAGAAGTTAAGGTATCAATCTGTTTATGAACATATGATTTATCTTATTAATGAAATCAATTTATGGGTCAGAATGGAGTACCCACAAGCATCTCAGCCACCAACTCAAATAACTCAAACAAGTGCAACACAAGCATCTCAGCCACCAAATCAAATAACTCAAACAAGTGCAACACAAGCATCTCAGCCACCAACACAAGCATCTCAAATAACTTAGTCATCTCAGCAAGGAAGGAGGTCAAAGAAGTTACCTGTTAGGAAACCAGCTCAGTCATCTATTACAAAGGGTCCAACTACTAGGCTTAGTGCATCACAAAATGCAGTGAGGCCTACAACTATGAGGACCACTCTAACAAAAAGAAAAATCCAAAGAAAATTTTTTAGTCATGCCTATATTGTATGAATTTTATGTAATTTCTGTTTTGAGAACATGGTTGGTGTCATGTGTGTTTTGAAACAATGTTTATGCAAGGTTTATGTCATGTATGTTTTGAGACAAAGTTTATGTAATAAATTATGTCAAGTGTATGTTATTTTGAACAAGGTTTAATGAAGTGGAGTTTTATCATTCAACATTCAATTATAATTTTGTTTTGCAAAATAATGCCAAAATTATTCAAGTGGTGCAACTAATAATGCCAAAATATTCAATCATGTAACTAAATAATGTCAAAACATTCATATAACATTCAAGTTTCAACAATGCAAGTTTGAACTGATATGATCAACTTTTACATAACACATTCATAACACATTAATGAACACAACATAGAACATAAACTTCCAACTTTTACAACACATCATATAACATAAACTTCCAAAAAAAATTCTACTTGATGGTGTTCTTCAAAGCATCTTCTAATTCCTTATTATTGAGCATGAATACTTCAACCTCTTTTTTGCCTTCCTCCATCTCTTGAGTTAGCACATCTATCTTACTTTGTTGTTTCACATGATTTGTTCATTTTCATCTCTAGCTTCTTCATAGAACCATTCAAAGAATCCACAACCAGCATTATTATATCCCTGTAGATATTAAGAAAGAAAATTGCAATGTAGTAAATGGACATTTCAACTAGAATATTCAAACTAAAGCTTACCTTAAAATGTTGACAACCCCAAAAAAAACTTTTCATAATTGTTGACAGTTCTTGCCCTTCGAAATACAACATTGTCTCCACAATGACAAAAAGACTTTCACGGGATATTAGAGTTGCTAAGTACCTGCGAATCACTTTTGTTTTTCAATGGTGATGATGATGAATCACGCTCAGAACTCATGATTAGTGCACTAATGTACACGAATTAGGTTTCAATTTGGAAATTTTGTGAAATTATTCGCGTTAGGTTTCAATTTGAGAGTAACTGGTAAAGTGTTTCAGCATCAACGAAAAAAAAGGTGATGAATAGACAATTCACCTCAGCTGACACGTCATTTCCACTAACGTCGTTTAATAACATTTAACAGAAAAAACTAATTTGATTCTATTTGATAACGTAAATGACCAATTTAGACGTTTTAAAAGAAAGAGAACCAAATAAAAAGGACTAGAAATGATATTAAGGCTTTTCTTTTTTTCACTAGGATAATTTTGAAATAACTACTCCCTCAATTACACTCTTGAATCACTAATAGTTGAATAAGAAAATAATGTATAGACATAATTGACTGATTATTCATATAAAAATAACTTCTACTTCTTTTTAGGTAAGTTCCACATAAAAATTTCAGAAATATAAATATAAAATCACTTTTTTAAGAAGCCAATATCAAACAAACCTTATCTAACTTTATGTCAAATAAGATCCAACAAAACTCTTTCATTCTAAATTGAGCAGTTAAGAAGCCAATATCAAACAAACCTTATCTAACTTTATGTCAAATAAGATCCAACAAAACTCTTTCATTCTAAATTGAGCAGTTGACATTCAACAGTATCATTATCTTGTGCTGATGCAAGCAGGAAGAGTGCATCCCATAACTATCCTTTGTTATTTATGACACTACTAAATATCGAGATGTTACTTATAACATCTTAGATCACGTTATTTTGCTCGAAAGGGAGCAGTTCAGATTCAAAGTAAAGACTAGGAATTTTATATAATAAAACTATAGGAATTTATATATATTGTAATAATAAAACCATCTTTTGCATAGTCCAACTAATCAACCAACGAAGGACCTAAGAACAACAGAATCGAACAAATAAATATCTCTTTACCTTGTTTTCCATGTGATATTTAAAGAATAACATTGATTTATTTTTCAAAAAGATCAATTCAACTGATTTATTTTCTAAAAAAATTATTGTTACGTCTACAAAAAAGACATTCTCAATCAGTTTTTATAAAACATACTGTTAGAAACAATTAACGTGCACTTTAGTTTTTCTCCTCTATAATGTGGAGAACTGTATTTCTTTATTTCAAGGAACTTATTGCTCTTTCCTTGTTTTTAGAGCATTAATGGTTGTCATTTTGTCTTTAATGTTGCAAGAACTTATATTTTTCTCAATTCCTATTTTGCATGCACCAGTGTTTCCACTACTGTCTAATTAACCTTCGTGACCAAACAAACCCATGTAACATACATACATTCAAGTGAAAGATAATTCCAAACAGAGAAAAGCAGTGAACATCTTTCAATTGCGTGGACAAGAAAGGGAGGAAGTAGTTTATGTAAAGAGGATCACAAACTAGACTGCAAATAATAGGCCATGTTTTTGTACACCTAGATACCCAGCCATAAATACCAGCAAACTAAACAAGAGAGAGTTTTACTTCTAGAGAGGAAATTACCACCCGCTAGGAGTCTCATTAGCATCAAGGAAACTGTTACCAAATTTTACCAATAGTCTCTCTTCACATCTACTATCACCACCACCACAAGAGGTACATGAGAACGAATAGTGACTTCAAGATACAGCCACCATTCCTAGCGAGTGAGCCACAAACTTCCTTCTGTTATATTTCTTTTTAAAAGAGATGATGGCGGAGAAGATTTTGTAGATTTTGTTACATGAAAGGAACCATAATAGGTTTTCACAAAATGCAACCGTGTCATAAAGCATAAAAACAAAATAACACCCAACCTGTTATTATAAAATAAAAAATAAAAAATAATAAACGAGAGTTAGCATAAGTGGTGAGATCCAGCAGCACAAACCCTTAATAAAGCTATTGCAAAACAGAACTATGAAATTAAAATATACACCTGTAAAAGATTAACCATCGTATAAACAGTAGGCATTGAACTTCAACTAGTACTCGATGGGCATTCTCTAGGCATTGAACTTCAACTAGTACTCGATGGGCATTCTCTCGCAAAATGCCCAGACTCCCCACATTTGTAACAGTTTCCGCCGCCACCTCCCCCATACCTCCCTCCACCACCTCCGCCACTGCCACCCTCTTGGGTGCATTCCCTAGCCATGTGACCGGACTCACCACATTTGAAGCATGTTCCACCACCGCCACTACCCCTCCCTCCACCTCCTCCACCCTCCTGGGTGCATTCCCTAGCCATGTGCCCCGACTCACCACACTTGTAGCACACCCCACCACCTCTTCCGCCTCCTCGTCCACCGCCTCCCCATCCTCCACCTCCACCTCCACCACCCTCCTGGGTGCATTCCCTAGCCATGTGACCCGACTCACCACACTTGTAGCACACCCCACCACCTCTTCCACCTCCTCGTCCACCACCTCCCCATCCTCCACCTCCACCACCCTCTTGAGTGCAGTCCCTAGCCATGTGACCTGATTCACCACACTTGTAGCACGCCCCACCACCTCTACCACCCCCCCGTCCACTGCCACCCCTCCCTCCACCTCCACCACCCTCTTGGGTGCAGTCCCTAGCCATGTGACCAGACTCACCACACTTGTAGCACGCCCCACCACCTCGTCCACTTCCTCGTCCACCACCGCCTCCATAGCCACTGACTCCACCTTCTGCCGTATTATTTTCTTCATATGTACTACTTCCACCCCAACTTTTACCCCCACTCCCTCCAGTACCTCCCCATCCACTTCCACCATTAGTCCCTCCCCATCCAGTCTCACCACCAGAAGGAGCTGCATTCTTACCATGACCAGAACTCCATCCAGAATTTTGATTTCCAGATCCAGTGGCGACTCCCCAGCCACCTTCTGTTGTATTGCTTTCTTTGTTGGTACTATTCCCACCCCAACTTTTACCACCAGTTTCATTTCCAGATCCAGTTGTGACACCCCAACCACCTGTTGTATTGCTTTCTTTGTTAGTACTATTCCCACCCCAACTTTTACCACCAGTTTCATTTCCAGATCCAGTTGGGACACCCCAACTACCTGTTGTATTGCTTTCTTTGTTAGTACTATTCCCACCCCAACTTTTACCACCAGTTTCATTTCCAGATCCAGTTGTGACTCCCCAACCACCTTCTGTTGTATTGCTTTCTTTGTTGGTACTATTCCCACCCCAACTTTTACCACCAGTTTCATTTCCCGATCCAGTTGTGACTACTCCCCAACCACCTTCTGTATTGCTTTCTTTGTTAGTACTATTTCCACCCCAACTTTTACCACCAGTTTCATTTCCAGATCCAGCTGCGACTCCCCAACCACCTGTTGTATTGCTTTCATTGTTAGTACTATTCCCACCCCAACTTTTACCACCAATTTCATTTCCAGAACCAGTTGTGCTTCCCCAACCACCTTTTGTTGCATTGCTCTCTTTGTTAGTACTATTTGCACCCCAACTAGTACCACCTGTTTCATTTCCCGATCCAGTTGTGACTCCCCAACCACCTTCTGTTGTATTGCTTTCTTTGTTAGAACTATTTCCACCCCAACTTTTACCACCAGTTGCTCCCCATCCACTCTCACCACCAGGGGAGGTTGCATTCTTCCCATGTGCGGAACTCCATCCAGAATTATCATTTCCAGACCCACCGTTATCAGCAGCTGTGACCCCCCAACCACCTTTTTCTTCACTAGTACTATTCCCACCCCAACTTTTGCCACCAGTCCCTCCCCACCCACTCCCACCATTTGAAGTACCAAACCCACCACCATCATTGACATCAGCGCTATCATCGTGAGAGAAAGAGCTATAGCTAGAACCACGTCCCCGGCCATGGCCTCTTCCACCTCTCCGTCCACCACTGCTGCTCCAACCTCCACCTCCACCACCCTCTTGAGTGCATTCCCTAGCCATGTGACCGGACTCACCACATTTGTAGCATGAACCACCTCCCCTCCCTCCACCCCCACCGCCCTCTTGAGTGCACTCCCTAGCCATGTGACCTGACTCACCACATTTGTAACATGCTCCGCCACCACCACCGCCTCTCCCTCCACCTCCGCCACCCTCCTGAGTGCATTCCCTAGCCATATGACCCGACTCACCACATTTGTAGCATGTTCCACCACCACCTCTTCCTCCACCTCCGCCACCCTCTTGAGTGCATTCCCTAGCCATGTGACCTGACTCACCACATTTGTAGCATGTTCCACCGCCACCGCCCCTCCCTCCACCACCCTCCTGCGTGCACTCCCTAGCCATGTGACCCGACTCACCACATTTGTAGCATGTTCCACCACCACCGCCCCTCCCTCCACCTCCACCACCCTCCTGGGTGCACTCCCTAGCCATGTGACCCGACTCACCGCATTTGTAGCATGAACCACCACCCCCACCACGACCACGACCGCGGCCGCGGCCACCCCCACTGTCATTGTAATCTGAAAGGCATAAAATAGATGAGTCAGACCAACCAAAGTACACAAACAAGAAATTGAGTAAAAGTTATCGATAATATCTCTTGAGAAATATTATGTTCATACAATCTAAAACCCTCCAAACTAAAGATGATCGTTTGCCACTTTCTACCAGGAATGTTTGAATGAGTAATGATTACACATTTGACATTATGATAAAAATGAATGTGTATTGGAATAAAAACAAATAAACCATGACAAAAATATGATTTCCAGAAGACCAAACTGCTGAGAAACACAAATAAAAACTTATTTTTGATAACAGTGCAACAATACTTACGAAGATGAAATTAGTTTAGTATATGCCTGAAACAAAATAGCCATAAATGTTTCATGAACATGTATGTATGCAGTTGAAATATGTCACTATTAAAAAAACCAAAAAATGTCATCCCATGAAGATAACCACTATATGAAGTTGGGAAGTTAATCCACCAACCACTGTCATTCATTCATATTCGGCATTCACCAAATCTTTGAAAGAAAAGCAATTCCCAAAACATAGTATTGATGTTATGTAGACAGCTTATACAGATAATATTCATTTTATTTTTGTAACACTGGATTAAATATGCATTATATGGAAGTAATGATCTCAGGATGCACATATAAAAGCAAACAATATAGAATAAAACATAAAATTAAATTTATAATGCCCCATACATTATCAAAATTTGTGTACAACAATAATGTATTAATTAAGGCAAAAAAAGGCACTGGTTTATTGGAAAGTTGTGAAAGGCCCATTAGGTTTATTAGTGAAAAGAGAAGAATTCAGATGATTATAGGTTCACCAACAGCCTTAGCTTCAGAGCTATAAAAGAAAAATAGAGGAATCATGCATGTGAGGCAATTTCTGAAATGAAGAAGGTTTTAGTAAGATCAAGAGATTGTGATACAGCACAACCTACGCAGGGGCCTTTGCTTATCACATGAATTTTAAACAAGTACCTATAAATTTGACTAATTCCCCAAGTTTAAATATTTGTAGGACATAAATTTTTTTAAGTTAATAAAACGTGTCAAAATATAGAATGTTAGCTCAAATGAGTAGATAAATGGAGATCTTGCTTTACCTTTTGATTGGTCATTTGCTCGTGTAACATTATCATTGATATGATTTTGAAAATATGCCATCAGCTGCTCAACATTGTTGAATATTTGCTTCCTGAATTTGAATCCTTTTGGATGGATAGCAATATACTCATGATGTGGATTTGTACTTCTAATGTAAGACAGTATAAAAACCCCAGGATGCTCATATGAAATGCCAATGCCATATGGTATCCTGTTTGGATATTCCTCCTTCTCGTGTTTCAATAGTTCATCAACTTCAGCTTTGGTGCCCTTCTTAAATTTTCGGAAATTAATCAACTCTTTCAGATGAACTACCAATGGGTTGACATAGAGTTCAATAACCTATTGCCAGAGCAGCGGAAATTACTAACTGAACAAATGAAGTGAATTTCTAGATAAACAAGTGCAAACAAAAAATCTTCTCAAGGTAATAAATTATCCCTAATCAATTTAAAATTAACAGGCGATTCAAGAGTCTATCATAATCTAAGACTAATTTACACACATATCATGATATCAAAAACCATAATCCCAGAATCCTTGACCTTCATATCATGACATCTTGCTCTAGAAGACATAAACACGCACACTGAGAAGAAATTTCAACTTTCAAGAGTGATAAATTGATATGCATGAACCCAAAAGTGAAGCCCCGTGTAAAAAACAGAGACATCCAGAGAATAAGGCCATCTGATATCTGAGTTAAGGATACTGACCTTATCTATGCTCTCAAATACTTCATCACCTACTTTTAATGTCCTTCCAAGTTCAACCAAGCTATTCATATCATCACTCTTCTCACCTTCCAAAATGTCTTTGTGCACATAAAGTGAATCAAAAAATTTAAGAGATAGGGTCAAATAACATAGGCCCCTTGAACTTGGGTGGAAGATAAATTCCCCGACGGTCTTCTCTGCAAGGAACTATTCAATAGAGAAAAGATGAAATAAATATCTCAATGAAGTGAATGGAAATGGAAATTAAATGCACACAAATATCAAACAACAAATATGTACCTCCTTAGCCTTATCTGCAGTTATATTCTGAAAATGGGGATGAGAAATTTTTCTTGACAAGAAATTTTTATTTACATCTTTTTTCTCTGTTGACTCTTGTTGACTTAGCATGTCGATGTTTCCTTGACAATAATAGGGATCCATGTCACGGAAACTTTGATCACCAACACTCTTCAATTCACTCACTTTACATGTCAGATTAACCTGGCATCTACTCTTATCAATTAGTTTGATCTTGCATTTCAGCACAACGCCTTCACGCAATTTTTCCGTCAACGGTATATCCCCAATATCATCTGAAAAGTCCTCCTTAAACAATACTCCAGATATTCCAGATTCAAGCACACAGAATGCCTGACGAGCCAGTACACGGCGAACTGTTGCCTGAACTCTTTCTCCTTCAATCAGTGCAACCCCTGTTTCTCCAGTTACCATGTAGAACTCATCCTCTTGAGTGGGTTCCTGATAAGGGCTTCTTGGATCTTTAAATCCATGGACTAGTTCCATCTTTATATCAAAAAGAGTAACTCTTTTGTATTCTCCTTTTTCAGTTTCCATTCTATCAGCATATTCATTTAGATCAAAACTCTCTAGCAGTTTTGGTTCATTTTGAATACATTCGATTGCATTCACTTGGGTATCATTGGCATCAGCATAATGTATAGTAACAACAGCTTTAGCTAACTCCTCAGCAAGACTATATGACTCTGGATGAATTCTTGTACGGTCAAGGATATTGCCAGCAGTATCAACAAAATTTGGGTCGTCACCAGAAACCTGTAAAAAACCAACAGCATTGCAGAAAACCCTTTTTGTGTTCAGTCCAAATTTAGCTAAGTCCTTGCGATTTCTCACATCTGTACCTCCAAGTAGTTCTCTGTGCAAAACACCAGCTTTCGTGGGACCAAGACCAGAAACAAACAGCAAAGGTGCCAACAGCCAGTCATGTTTAATTCCCATATTTATGTCTATACCTACTTGGTTAGTAATATCTATCATGATCCATTCAATCATCTCCATTTTCTCATCATTTGATAGGAATCTCTCCAGAGGGTTTAATTTCCAAGACAATACCTCTTTATTGACTCCGCAGAGTGTTGCAACCATTGCCAGTGGATTTAGAAGGTAACGTCCAAGGGCCACAGCTCTCTTTACAATGCCTATAAAATTTGAAAAACAGAACCACTGTATAACTATCCAAAAAGAAACTCCTAAATGTCAGGAAAGAGATTATAAAAACTTAAAAGTAGAAATGGAGGCTCGAAAAAAATATTTAAATTGAATACCATATTGTCTGGGGAACTGGCTCATTGATATATCTGACTCTTCATAGAGATGTGGCAAGCATTCGTCCCCCAATACAACTGCTGGTAGTCCATTCATCTCTTGATTGACATCTTGAAAATTGTCCTCAGACATCATGGAAATAATCTGAATGATAATAATTTTATAAAACTCATTGAATTGTAGTATCTACTAACAAAATAAATGTCCCAACTCATGCATAATATTAGGGGCAGCAATTTTATTCAAATATGCCCGCAAGAGTACGCAAAAAAACTGAGCAGAGCGGGCATAGTGGAGGGTGTGAGCCATAACTTGGATTGACCTGAAAAAAATGAAGGCGGGTCCAATGGGCCCTGCACCCTTAAAGCCTAAAAGTTGCAAATTTTAATACTACTGCCAGCGCCTGCAAAAAAGCAGGGGGTGTGCATAGTAGACAGTGCGGGCCTAAAACCTTGACTCAGCTCGCAAAAGAATGCAGGAAAAATGGGCATGTCCAGAGGGCCAGGTCCGTTTTGCCACCCTTACATAATATAACTAAAATATTACAAGTAACATTAAGAACCAAAGATGATTAACATACAGCATCAATATTACCTATCAACAAAACATATGACATCTAAAACTGTTATTATATGGGCGAAAATTAATAACCTCAAATGCGTGATTGCAGAATGCAGAAATAACAGTTATAAATAACAGGAACTACAACTAATTAAGGAAGTTAAAACATAAAAGGAATTACCAAAATAAACAAACCAAACCACATTTTCAAACTGATGTGAAGTCTTAGATAATAATATGCCTTCTAAAATGTGGCATTGGTGAAATAGCTATAGAATACACACATTATATTAATATACATTATCCTTATAACAAAACAAATTAATTCAAAAAAATAAGGGTATCTCACAGCCACAGGGACTACACTCCATAATGCATCCAACATTAATAACCAGTACTAGCCTTCGTATCAGCAACATACATCATGCAACGCGGACACTCATAACCCTAATAATATCACTAAATTACTACTTATATCCCACATACCACCAAACTAGTACTTACAACCCAAAAGCAGCAAACTAATACTTCTAAGTTCTAACTCTAGTACTAAACTAAACGGCTATTATAACCCTAATACCACTAAATTTCATAATGGTTTAGCCTTAGCATTGCACACTGTATTAACTACGGAGTTTACCCTTAGCATTCAGCAAGGCACTTGCTTCCTCCGCATGAAACTCAGAAAATCTGAATAGTATATGGCGTGCAATCCAAGATAATTAGAAAGAAAATAAAAAACAAAGAAATGCACCAAAAACATTTGTGTAGTGCATTAATGTCTCATTTGGAATCTACCCGAATATAGTTTTCTCTTACTCAGATGCACGCACGCCAGTTCAGGATACAGTAACAGTTTCAGTCCAACCATAAAATCCCATCACTCTTTATGGTAAGATGTGATTAAACTCTAATAGTACCAACAACAAAAAAATGGTTCATCCAGTAAGATGTAAGAGTAACTCACCTCATTTATGTCCTCCTTCAATCTTATACAGGTCGCATTGGCAGCTCCTAGTACAATAACCTTTGGTCGATGGATTGTTAGGAACTTGAGGACACACTTCTGGTCACTTTTTCTGCGCTGCTGGTCATTGACATTCTGAGATCGCAGTGTCAGTGACCCGGCATGCATTATATCAACCAACTCGCCTTTAGAATCCAACATGACAAATGTGGTACCTGGTTTACCATTTCCCCAGCAACATGCCACTACTCCCCGCTCTTGTGCAGCAGCATTGTCATTGTTTAGATACGGTGCAACAGAAATTCTGTTCCAAAACTGCATCCCATACTTCATTAATGAACAGATTTTGGCCTTGGCATTTAACAATGTCCGTGCTTCCTTCTCCATAGAAGGCAAAAGAATGCTTGAAATAGTATCCTGCACAATTGATTTACGCTGCTCATTCCAAAGTTGAGTAGATGTTCCTTCAGTGTCTTTAAGATAAGCATCGTTGAAGATCACCATCAACTCCTTTACCGCATCATCAGGCAACTTTATTTCAACTTTAAGAAGTTCCTCTTCTTCACCCTTCTGAATGAGAAGCCACTGAGAATCCTCAAACTTCAAGAGAGGTTTGTCCTTCAGCCACTTAAATCCAGCAAATTCATGAAAGGAATCTATTGCTATATTTCCTTTCAATGTGGGGCTAGTTGATACTAAAGCCTTATCCATAAATATGCTGCGGACATGTTTCCTGAAAGGTATCTCACAACTTAACATCAAGGAAGCCTGAAAAATAAAATTTTAGTGTAAGCTAAGCTATGACAAATTAATTTGATAAACTTATGGAGGACCAATTGATAAACTAAACAGAATACCATGTGCCTGGCGCCTTTAAGTACGGCTTCGGACGTTCGAAAAGTTTCACATGTATATATTGCAGCCATCTCCTCTGGAGATTCCTCTGGATCTTCTTCACAGGCAATTCCCTAGTATACAATAAATTCTCCAGTTATCTATCAATCAAAAAACAAATGGAATTATGAAAACATTAAAGCACGGGCCAACAAAAGCAAAAGTTTACCACTTTTTTAAGAGTAACTAGAGAACTAAATTTCTCAGGATTTCCAATTTTCCTAGCAAGTGAAGACAATCCTGCCTTTCTGCAATCGGAATAGTATGTCTTCATCAGAGGCCTTTTATAACCACTACTTAAGAACTCGTCAGCTGGTGGAAAATACAAATTAAACTTCATATCAACATCATCAATCTCTTTCTCTGTTTCCGCCTTCTCGAGCATATTGGTGATCGAGTCAAAAATCTGCTTGTGGAAACTGGATTCCTCGGCAAGGAAAGACATTTGGCATTCATCCTCAAAATGTTTGTTATAGTATCTTTGGAGCATGCTCTTTCGTTTCTGAAGATGTAGCCATTTTATGTCCAATTCCTTGATTATCCAGAGTATCTACACTCAAAATGGACCCATTTTGTCATGCTCTTATACCGTTATGCATTAAGTTTATTAATTCACTTAATTTGCAATTTTAACTATTTATATTTTTTCCAATGCAACATATAAATCCTTAAAAAATACAACTACTTCTAGCTTGATTCATACCATCCATCAATAAAAACAGAAAATTAAAATTACCTTGTGCCAGTTCAGTTTAGGTTTTCCCTCACCATCATTCAATAATGTGCTTTCCAAATCATCCTGTTTACCATCTCTCAGAAGACTGGGGCATTGTTCTTTACGGTACATGGCAATAAACGGAATCTAAAACGGAAAAAAGAAACTTAAGAAATTTCATCCGGCGTACATGACTCAAAAAAGTAATTTAAATCATGTAACTCTTACATCATATTTCTTTATATGATACAATTCCAAGAACCTAACAATATCCTCTCTATTTACTGAATCACCTAGTCTACAGGATTTGGCCTCGCTGAACAAAGGATTTATGTTGGATTCAAGTTGGCGTAGTATCCAAGAACTTTCTTCTTCAATACTTGTTCTGTCAACTGGAATAGATCCTACAATGTCCTCAATCATCTGTAGAAATTAGAAATTGATTAAATTTAAATCACAATTATGATTGACACTTGATATATTAGTAATTAACAAAAAAAAAATTGAAAGCAACCTGTATCCTCTCAGGTAAGTCTGAATCAGCAACAGAGTTACCCGCTCCAGCTACGTCCATATTTTTAGGATCATCACCTGACTTGCCAGATCTACGTTTGGCTTCTTTTGAAAGCGAAGATGAATGTTTCGTGCCTTTAAACTTTTTTGGTCTATAAGTCAACAACAAAATCTAATATTGAAGGGCTAATAACAGCAAGACATTATACAAGCTATCAGTATATTATCCAGTTATTCATGTTAATCGTGATATAGTATACCTGAGAGACTCTCCCTTCCCATAGATAGCAGGCTCTTCGTCCACTATAAAATCTGACATATCATCTTCAGCATCATCAGACACATCTTCGAAAAGCTTGTTAAGAGATCCTAGATGATTATTTAAATTTAAATTAATTTACAAACAATAGTAAATGAAAAAAATCCAGAGGAAAACTGAAGATATATAAGGCAGAATTGTTCCATCGTATGAAACTTGAATTATCATTAAAAAAAAGGAAGCAAAATATAAGATGATGAAACAACAAGCTGATACTGATCACCTTCATCATCAGAAGATTGTTCCATCGGCTCGGTAACTCTGCCAGTCTTTTTAAGCCTCTTGAGCTTCCCATCATTCTACGAATACCAAAGGAAGAAAAAAATAAGATAAATGATAAAAAGCAATCTCTCTGATGCTTATAAATCATTGAAGTAGCAGTTATATAGAAGTAAAAGCTAACCATTTGTTTCTTGTTCTCACGGATCAACTCAAGATCATCGTCATCAAGAACAATGTTTTTTGACGATCTCCTGAAAATGGGCAACAAAAACACAGTATTGAATCAATGCTAACTGCTAGGCAATGCAGAAATGTGAACTTGCATTAAAGGGTAGGAAAATATAATAACTTTCTCTTTTTCTTCTTTCGTGTTTGCTTAGAATTATCTTCTTCACTGCTATCTTCCTCGTCTTCATCACTACCAACTAAAAACCCATCCACCTCAAACTCATCCATCTCTTCATCTGCTTCACCAAGCCAAGAAAAAATAAACCATCAAAACATTTTCCAACAACGTCCTCAGTAGTACTACTGTCTCACACCACCTATGAATCTCGCATACTAGCAAAGCCCGGCACAAAAAATGTATAATTAAAAAAAAAATATGACACACATCACTATAATAATACATAAAATTAAAATTAATCTGGAAAAGCATTCTCTTGTTCAAACAATCAATGAATGTAGCACAAACACTTTAAATTGAAGGTATCTCTCATGCCGGAGTCCAACAATCATGGCACCATCACATGCAAATTCTTTTTAAATTTTAATCACTCACATTTTCTTAGATTATTACCATTTTCTGAGTGTCAATACCGTGTTCATGTAAGTACTTCATAACAAGTACCAAAAACTTATTTCCCGTCTACTTAAAAAAAATCAAAAAAATATAAACAAAAATCGTTTGATCAAATTTAAAATAAAAACAGCATCATTGCATTTCCGTATAAAGAGCATTATTACATTTTTCACTTAAACTTCAAAATGTTCAAAAATCAACACATGCAATAATAACTACACAACAAAAAATTGAAAACAAACACTAAATGAACTCTTTCACTGAAGCTGATTGAACCTAAGTTCATGGAGTTACCGTCATCGTCGTCAACAGTAGAAGCTAATTTCCGTTTCCCTTTCCTTTGGATTTTATCTGAAAAACAGAATCACGAATCAGAATCATAGAAATGAAATTAGCATAAAAAAATCGACGATAATTGTAATGTGCGTAGCTAGTGAAATGCAATGTAGAGATTTTTCACCTTGTTCATCTTCTTCGGGAGTGGATTTCTTTCTTACTCTCGCCATCGAAAATGAAAAACCCTAGCTCTTGAAGAAGGGTTTCAGAAGCTATGCAGAGGGTGAAATGAAAATGAAATTGGTGCTTGTGGAAATGGAGAGAGAGTGAGTGTGAGAGTGAGGTTGCGATTCGCGTTTTTGAGTAGTTAAACGGATGATATTTTATGGACGATCGTGCCCTTAGTTTTTTGGTTTATTTACGGTAATGGCACTGGGGTTTTTTATTTGATTGTGCATGAAATGAAATTACTATATAGATGAATCAAGTATGTTTAAATCATAGTTGTAAAAATCGGACCGGCCGGTCGGACTGGTTGAACCGGTAATTGGGCTAGCAACCGGTCTGGTTTAATAGTTGGATCGTCTTTGTTATTAAACCGGTCAAAAATGATGCAAATTGAATTGGATCGGAAAAAACCAAAAAATCGGCGGTTTTTGTAAACCGGCGATTCTAATACTTTTTATTTTTTAATTAAAACTTAAATGCAAACAATGTTTTTGAGTTATAAAAATTTTTTAAAAAATTAAATTTTTTTGTTATCATTGTTTTGAAATCCAAAACGCAAAATGCTGAGTGAGTAAACACCACTACCAAAGCAAGCAGACCACCATCGCCGTTTCGAAAAGATCAAACACCATCGGCCGTTTCTTTCTCCACCACCGCGCCTTCGTTTTTCTCCACGTCGCACGACGGTTGTTATCACTTATCCTCTCTGCATCACCAACTTCAAGTTCATTCTCTCCACCGCAATATATCAACGACTCGTCATTCCGGTTTCTGTATCGTTTCAACTTTCTAGGTACAATACTCCTCTCTGTTTTTATTTAACTTTGTTCTGTTGAAATTGTTGAAGATTAAATTAAGGTTAGTTCAAGATATATAGGTTAGTTCAAGAAATTAGGATTAAATGGTTTGATCTTTTGTGAAAAATAAATCTCTGAAAACAAACAAAATTTAATGGCAGAATTTAATCAATAGAGTTACAGTTGTAGTCAAAATGAAAATAAACAAAAAAATTGTACATGGTATTTGGAAAAATCTCTTACATTTAGGATTTAACATACTCAACAATGGTGAATCTATGAGACCTTTACCTTAAATGGATGATGACAGATATGCCTATGCTCTCTCACCTATAGACATACCTTATAACGATAGAGAATCCTTAAAGCAGAATTTGCATGAGAAGGAATTAATTATTGAGAAGAAAAGAAAACAAACTATTGGAAGGCAGAGGTCCTAACATCTCACAAAAAAAACTGATCACTCAAATTAAGTTAGATTAAATTGCTCTATTTGCTTTTTGCTCTACTATAAGAGAACTTCAAAATTAGTCCATAACATGTGGTGGAAGGTTTAAAGAAAAAAATATTGCATATGTTGCTCATATAAAACATGTAGAATTACAAAGATTAAAAAGATATAACATTACTGATGAAACTTTGATTTACTGCAGACTCTCAGTCGTGACCATGGTTTCAAAAATATGTATGATTGGTATTCACTTTGCAATTTGAAATTTTCAAAAGCATCACAATGTCAAGCTTCCTATTTTGTGCTCAAATTGTATGGCAAGGACTACAATAGAATAAAAACATGTTAAAAGATTCAAAATAGCATTTTTTTTATCATTCACAAATTGTTATGGATAAAATACTTTTTCACTAGGAACATTACAAAAAAAGCTAATGGAGAAACGAAAATACACAACTATGCTAATCATGAGTAGTGATGATGCATCCGATAGAGATGATTTCTTCATTTTGATTTACTCCTCACATTGGGGAGAAAAGAGCCTAAGTGCATTTTATATATACTTAGTGGTACATATATGTTAATCATGGTATTGTGAGCTACATTTTATATACGCTAATCATGGTATTGTGAGCTACATTTTATATATACTTAGTGGTACATTAAATTTTTTTTCTGTGTAAAAAACCTCAAGGGAAGGATGTAGTCAATCAAATATAATAACAAAATAATAAAAATATCACCCTTAGATTATAAATTCACTGAGAAAGCGATCCTTTACCACCAAATAAAACATTAAAGGCTATATTATATTGAACTGATACTGAGATATCATAATACATGAGTAGAAAATGGAACCAAGCAAAACATAATCACAAGCAGCAGCCAGGTAAATGCCAACTTCCATAAAAAACTATGGTACTCAATTCCACACATGTTATGTGTATATTTATATGTATCTTGTTAAAGTACAATACACTCTAGCATTTAACTTTTTGTTTTAAATAAAAATCTTATGTGTATATTTCTAGGTATCTTGTTTAAAGTTCACAGATTTGACAATTTGAACTTGGCATACGTGAGACTACAATGTATTTTAATTTAGCAATTTTGAACTGTTTTACAAAAAAATGGCATCTTCTGAAACACCATCATCACAACTACCATCATAAAAAGCTTCTTCAGCTCCTAATTTAGTTCAACATAATGTTAGAGGAAATACTGATATAGCTTGGGCACATTGTACTAAAAGTTCTGGTGGAAAATCTCTTGTTTGTATCTACTGCCACAGAGCGTTTGGTGGAGGTGGAATTCATAAGGTAAAGCAACATTTGGCTGGAGTAGTAGGGAATGTTGAAATTTGTAAGGCAGTTCCTACAGAAATTCGTTTTTGGATGAACTAATATCTTAATAAGCGAAGCAAGAAAAGAAAAACTCCAAATGTGGCTGAAAAGTGAGTCATTTTCTGCAGAGGGGGTGAATTGCAAATGCAAATGAACCCACGAATTGGTGCATTTAAAAAGAATGACGCTCACATTGGTACTTATTTTTTACCCAAAACAACTCCGGAAGATCAACCTACTTTTAAAAGTGTGATGTAAATTAAAGAAGTGGTAGAAAAGTGTGATCTTGCTATTGCAAAGTGGTTTATTGATGAGTCTATTGTTGGTGCGGTAAAGCAGCAAGCAAAAAATATTAAGTACCCAGTTTTGTCGTCTCCACAGGGATTAGTGCGATATGAACGCCGTTCAACGATTTCTACATTTCTAAACTTGATTTTCAAAAGGTTTGGTTTAAGGGGTTCAAGGAACCACAAATAAAAACAGAATATATAAACAAAGACTGAAATATAAATGGAGCATTGTTAGGATTGGATTTCATCAATTGATAACACATGCATTATTTTGATCAAATTAAACACAATGCAATCATTCGTCTAATATCCTC
Source organism: Lathyrus sativus (assembly GCA_963859935.3). Classification (NCBI taxonomy): domain Eukaryota; kingdom Viridiplantae; phylum Streptophyta; class Magnoliopsida; order Fabales; family Fabaceae; genus Lathyrus; species Lathyrus sativus. The sequence goes on along the minus strand of OZ012739.1, from coordinate 15,063,288 downwards.
ACGTATCACTCACGACAAAGCTTATCTCTAATACAGGGTCGAGAGAACAACCGTGTTGTCTCATTGGTGATCTCTCACCCAAAAAAAACACAACACAAAGCATTAAGATTTGATACTCACGCAAATGCTAAGCCTAGATCTATCTCTAGAATTTAGGACCTAACATGCAATCATCCTAGATCCAGATCTGAAAAGTATATCTCTATCACGATTAAAATCAACGATAAACAGATAAGCAAGGATGACACCCATATCGGATAAACGATTGTTTTGCATAAAATAGAATGATCAAAATACGTACACACGTTTAACCCTTTTTACATGTATTCATCTAATCCGCCAAATGGTTGTGAACATCATTCTTCATCACTATTATCACATACCCACACAATATCATATTGATCCTACCCATGCTACTTAATCAACACAACACCATAAAGGATAAAATGAATATCAACTTCAAAACCATGTCAAAAGTTTGTTCATTGATAGAAGAATATTTGAGATCAAAGATGTGAAAAGGTTTTGTCAAGACCCACAAATACATAATCAAAGATAATCAATCAATAGAGAATCCAAAATAAGTTCACAAACATATATTAGATGAAATACATAAGTATCAATAGATTACAATTCAAACCACAACAAGAGATCAAAGATCTTACCTCCTCCCTCTTAGGGTTTTTACTTCTCTCTCTGTTCTGATGTTCCCCAATGTTACCAAATGGAAATAATTAAAAATCCTTAAGTTATGACCTAAAAAGCGGTAAATATAGTACAAAAAGATGTTATGTTTCCGCCCATTCGCCAGGCGAACCAAATGAACAAACCGCCTTCTTAGTTATCGTGCCTTCGCCAGGCGAAGGAATCATTCGTCAGGCAAACCTTCGTTGGCTTCACTCGCCAGGCGAACTTCATGCCCTTTTGGTCTGGGAGTTTAATTTAAATTACTCGTCCTGGCTCGCCAGCACTCGCCAGGCGAACATTCGCTGGCACTCGCTAAGCTTCGCCAGGTGAACATTCGCTGGCACTCGCTAGGCTTCGCCAGGCGAATGTTCTGATATCCGGCTTCTTCCAGCAGCTCTAACATTCCAACTAGGGTCAATCCTGCACACTAACAGCATTTTGTTGGTTGCATATTGTCTTGGTTTCCTTGCTCATTTCTTGTGTCTTACTTTTCACTTGTTTTCTGCCTAATTCCTGCACAATAACACACAAATCAAATGTACCGAAAGATTTTCACAATATATTGCAAACCAAACAAAGCAAGAGTGGTTTTTTACACTTTCTTGAGAAAAATAAGTGAAAGATGTCAATATTTGATAGATCAAATAAGTGAAATTTGGCATATAACAACTCGCCCCAACTAGCTTTTTGCTTGTCCTCAAGCAAAGTATGCCTCTCATTTTGCAACAAGAGGATTTGCTCAAGACTAAGATTCACCCAAGAATAGATAAAATTGGCTCAAACACAAATGATGCAAACAAGCCACGGTTTTAAATGTTTAGAGTCAAACAATGCACAAGAACTAAATTCTTAAAGCAAATATAAAGCCATGTATCAATCAACAACTATGTTTTTCATGAATGAATCACTCTATCTCTCCTCTTCGAATAAGGATTGAAGAAATTACGCGTTTGCAACCGCAGAGACAATTTCACTCAACTAACAAACAATGCCAATATCAATTCAATTCATACAAAATCTAACAATCAAAAGCGAAAATATGGAAGCAAGAATATCACTAAGGTCTTTAAGGTTGTAGATTGGCCGGGTTTACAAACAAGGGACATTTCTAAGGCCATTGAAACGAAATTGCCGATGCAAAAGAGACATTCACCGAACACGTTATTTACACACCTCAACTTCATTCCATTTGTTTTTCAATTGCAAACCTTCCCAACTCTTATTTCACAACTTATTATTTCACTATTTTTCTTTTCCAAGCAATCATTCTTTTTCTTTTCATTTTTTTTTCATATTCACACAATTTTTTTGGTGCTTGCTTGAATTTTTCAAAAGTTGTAGCAACCTACTATCTTCCTTTTTCATTCGCCCTAACTTAACTTTTACTCAACCCTCAAGTGAATGCTCTTAGCTTTTTATGGCAAAGAAGACAACTAAAACAAATTCAAGGGTTCAAGAAAAATTTTAGAATCTCTCAAAATTAAGAATGTGATTCACATTGTTTAAGCTCAAAGGGGTTAATGAATTCTCTCTACTCATGGGTAAGTTGCATTTGGAACTGGTTATGCTCAATAAAAACAAGTGCCTTGATCATTTCTAATGCTTCCATAAATTCACAATGATAACAAGATAAAACATGAATCATACGAATCAACAAAGTTTATCAGAAATCCAACATTTAGTAAACAATGGAAGCTTTTTCACAAATTGTGGTTTTTGGTCCTAAGTGAAACAATCATCCAAACGAGTTGCCAAAAGAACAAATTTCATTTGCAAAAAGACTTAAGTTCTTAAGCATTCTAAAATTCTAAACAAAGGAAACCATGTACCTTGACAATATTCACTTGTTTCATACTATCATCGCCATCCAAACTCGGTTGAAGCTTCATTGAATGCTTTTATACCGATAGCAACCACTCTAGAAGGAGTTTTCGTCATTCCTGAACACACTAGAAAAAACGTAAAAAAGAAACAATATATACAAAATATACAAAGCTTAAAAACATAGAATCGTTGCAATGCAGTTCAAAATTTCAACATCAATCCCCGGCAACGGCGCCATTTTGTTGGTGCGGTAAAGCAGCAAGCAAAAAATATTAAGTACCCAGTTTTGTCGTCTCCACAGGGATTAGTGCGATATGAACGTCGTTCAACGATTTCTACATTTCTAAACTTGATTTTCAAAAGGTTTGGTTTAAGGGGTTCAAGGAACCACGAATAAAAACAGAATATATAAATAAAGACTGAAATATAAGCAGAGCCTTGTTAGGATTGGATTTCATCAATTGATAACACATGCATTCTTCTGATCAAATTAAACACAACGCAATCATTCGTCTAATATCCTCACGTATCACTCACGACAAAGCTTATCTCTAACACATGGTCGAGAGAACAACTGTGTTGTCTCATTGGTGATCTCTCACCCAACAAAAACACAACACAGAGCATTAAGATTTGATACTCACGCAAATGCTAAGCCTAAATCTATCTCTAGAATTTAGGACCTAACATGCAATCATCCTAGATCCAGATCTGAAAAGTATATCTCTATCACGATTCAAATCAACGATAAACAGATAAGCAAGGATGACACCCATATCAGATAAACGATTGTTTTGCATAAAATACAATGATCAAAATACATACACACGTTTAACCCCTTTTACATGTATTCATCTAATCCGCCAAATGGTTGTGAACATCATTCTTCATCACTATTATCACATACCCACACAATATCATATTGATCCTACCCATGCTACTTAATCAACACAACACCATAGAGGATAAAATGAATATCAACTTCAAAACCATGTCAAAAGTTTGTTCATTGATAGAAGAATATCTGAGATCAAAGATGTGAAAAGGTTTTGTCAAGACCCACAAATACATAATCAAAGATAATCAATCAATAGAGAATCCAAAATAAGTTCACAAACATATATTAGATGAAATACATAAGGTATCAAAAGATTACAATCCAAACCACAACAAGAGATCGAGATCTTACCTCCTCCCTCTTAGGGTTTTTACTTCTCTCTCTCTCTCTCTCTCTCTCTCTCTCTGTTCTGATGTTCCCCAATGTTACCAAATGGAAATAATTAAAAGTCCTTAAGTTATGACCTAAAAAGCAGTAAATATAGTACAAAAAGATGTTTTGTTTCCGCCCATTCGCCAGGCGAACAGGGGCATTCGCCAGGCGAACCAAATGAACAAATCGCCTTCTTAGTTATCGTGCCTTCGCCAAGCGAAGGAATCATTCGCCAGGCAAACCTTCGCTGGCTTCACTTGCCAGGCGAACTTCATGCCCTTTTGGTCTGGGAGTTTAATTTAAATTACTCGCCCTGGCTCGCCAGCACTCGCCAGGCGAACATTCGTTGGCACTCGTTAGGCGAATGTTTTGATATCCGGCTTCTTCCAGCAGCTCTGACATTCCAACTAGGGTCAATCCTGCACACTAACAGCATTTTGTTGGTTGCATGTTGTCTTGGTTTCCTTGCTCATTTCTTGTGTCTTACTTTTCACTTGTTTTCTGCCTAATTCCTGCATAATAACACACAAATCAAAGGTACCGAAAGATTTTCACAATATATTGCAAACCAAACAAAGCAAGAGTGGTTTTTTACACTTTCTTGACAAAAATAAGTGAAAGATGTCAATATTTGATAGATCAAATAAGTGAAATTTGGCTTCTAACATCTATTCCTTTAAATGCTGCAAATTCACCTTATTTTCAACCAGCAGTTGATGCTCTTTGTTGCATGGGTGCTGGATACAAAGTTCCTACTAAGCATGCTCTTCGTGGTAATTTGTTAAATAAGTGGGTTGATGACGTGAAGATACAGATTGAGCAATATCGTTGTATTTGGAAGGATACAGGTTGTACTTTTATGGCAGATGGGTGGACTGATCGTTGTAGAAGAACTCTTGTCAACTTTTTAGTTTATTGCCCCAAAGGAACTGTTTTCATAAAGTTTGTTGATGCCTCTGGTGCTTCTAAAACTGCAGACACATTGTTTAAGCTTTTCAAGGAAGCAGTGTTGTATGTTGGCCCAGAAAACGTTGCTGCAAATTATGTTGTTGCTGAAAAGTTGTTGGAAAAGGAGTTTCATAAGTTGTATTGGTCTCCTTGTGCAACACACTGTATTAATTTGATGTTGCAAGACACGGGGAAATTAAAGGAAGTAAGTGGGGCAGTGTCACATGCTTCAAAAATTACCAAGTACATATATAATTATTGTTTTGCATTGTATTTGATGAGACAAAATACAGGTGGAAGAGAAATACTTCATCCTGCTTCAACCCCCTTTGTTACTAATTTTATTGCATTGCAAAGTATTTTGTCTCATAAAGATGCACTAAGAGCCATGGTAACATCCAAAGAGTGGACAACTACAACTTATTCCAAAGATGTCAAGGAAAAGCAATTTGTGGAACAAGTCTTAGACTCAAGCTTTTGGTCTACATATGCTGACATAGTGAAAATTACAGAACCTCTTGTATGTGTGTTGCGTATTATTGATAGTGAAGATAAACCGACTATGGGATATCTCTATCGAGCTATGTATAAAGCAAGAGAGGAGATTGAGAAGAGGTTTAGAATAAATAAGCTGAAAGTAGAGCCTTATTTGAGGATCTTAGATAACCGTTGAGATGCACAACTTCGCAAAAATCTTCATGCTGCTGGTTATTGGTTAAATCCATCTTGTAGATTCAGTCAAGAATATGAAAAACACAAGTCCACTAAGCAAGGTCTTTTGGATGTCATTGATAAGTATGCTTATGATAGTAAGGACTTACGAACTAAATTAACTATTGAGATGAGTTCATTCAAAAATTGTGAAGGTAGTTTTGGAAGGACAACGGCCGTAGAAAATCGAGATGAAGTTTTGCCAGGTAAAATTAGATGATAAACTTTATGCATTTTAGTATAATGTCAATATGAATTTTAAAATGTCTTCTTTCTTTTCACATGCACTATTCTCGATCAAATGGTGGGAAACTTATGGAACCGAAGCGCCCAATTTGCAAAAGTTGGCTATTCGAATTTTGAGCCAAACTTGTAGTGCATCTGATTGTGAACGAAATTGGAGTGTATTTGAGCACATTCATTAAAAAAAAAAAGAAATAGGTTGGAGCATCAAAAGCTTAATAATCTTGTATTTGTTCGTTACAACCTACGACTACAAAACAGGTATTGCACTTATTATACTTTATATGATATTGCTTATATACTTATGTTGTTCATGACTATGAATGATGAAAATTGAAAACAATTATATGTTGTTTGCTTATGATATTGTTTATACTACTACCTATTGCTTGATATGTAGAAACTTGTTAATTTGTTTTTCTATCTCAAAAAATAGTACTGAGATTTGGAAACATTTAATTAGGAATTTGAGTATATGCTTTGGTTTTTTGGAAATTCTGTTTTGAATGGCGCAATGGATATTTTGTATTGTTTTCTTTTTTAAATTTTATGTAGATTTAATATTGATTACTAAACATTATGTCTGAATATGTGAATCTACAAGATAGGTAGATTTAGTGTTGAAACAAGTAGACTTAGTGTTGAAACAAGTAGAAACTTACGAAGTACAAACTTAAGTTAGTTATATGTGTAATACTTACAAAATATGTAATTTTTAAACAAGTAGAAACTTGGTTGCTGCTATTGCTTGATATGTTGCATCTTAGTACAATGTTAATATATATTTTATATTATTAATTTTTAAGCTAGTTAAGTTAGTTATATACTACTAGTTTTTAAGAATATTAATGAGTTTTATGTTTGACATTATCGTTAATAATTTATAGAAACAAGAAGAAACAAAATTATGATCCTATTAATTTTGAAATACTTGGTGATCATTCTGATTGGGTGTTGGAGGATTCACCACCATTCTTAACCATTGAAGAAGTGGAAGCACTACGCAAAGATCTTGCTAGTATGACAATCCAACATATGTCAAATGATATTGGTATGATATTAGTTATTTTGATAACAATTTTGTTATTTTAATTTATTACTATATGTTAATTATTTAACTCTAATTTATTTGTTGTTACAAATCAATTAAATTTTGATGAGGTTGAGGTCGAGGATGATGCACAACTTAATTATGGAGAAAACAACTAAAATAATAATATCATTGATGGGGAAAATGTTGCAGATGCGATTGATTTTGCCGCAGATGGTTTTGATATTGAAGAAGGAGATTCCAATATTGAAATAATTTTACCTCCTTGGAACTAAACTTAAGTGGACATTGGAGTTATTTTGTTATAAATTGTTCAATTAGACTTTATTTGCAATTAGACTTTGTAATTTTGTACTATTTTATTATATTTGATACTTATGTTTAAAATTTGAATTTAAATTATGAACTTGAGAATTTATGATATGATATTTTCAAAAAATTTAAGTGCTAGTTATATTTTTTTAGAGACTGAATTATCCGGTTCAACCGGTTTTATACCTATATGATTTTGTTATGATGACAAGTCTATTCAACCGAGTTATCCGGTTTAATCTGGTTTGGTCATGCGGTTCGATCAGTGACCCAGTGGTTCAACCGATAAACCAGTGACTCAATACTCTTACCGGTTCGATGACCGGTCCGGTTTTTAAAACATTAGTTTAAATGATGAGAAATTTGGGGTCTGGTGTTCAAATTGGACTATTGGAGTGGCACAACTAGCAATATACATGTCACATTTCCATGCGTATTTTTTCATTTTTTAATTATTTCTTATTTGAGTAATTTATTCATCATTTATAGTAAAAATAACATGGTTACATGTATATCCTTGATAAGTAAGTTATCAATTCAGATGGGATGTTATTGAATTTTAATTATTTCCGCTTTAAATAATTTATTCACTATCTATATAAAATTAGCGTTTAGACGGGCATGTGGTTTAAATAATTTATCTATTTTTATATAAAATTAATGTTTAGACGGGTACTCACGTGCCCGTATGTATGTATTTTATAATATTCACTCGCATAAATATAAATCGTATTATTATTTTTATTTAAGTTTCATTTGATTATTATAAAATAATAGTAATAGATAATGGTATAAAAGTTAATAAACTATCTCATAACTACTATTTGTTAGTAAGAGCATCTTTAGTGGGAGTATCTTAAATGGGTAAACTAAGATATTTTTTGTGGGGGCAAAGTGTTTTGTAAGATTTAAAAAATTTATAGTTGATTTGAGTTGTTTTTACTTTAATCATAGTTGCTTATAAAAAACTAAAACTTGACCCTATATTTTATATTTTTTAATTGTAATTATAATATAAATAATAATATTATATGTTTCAAAATAAATAGCATACATTAATTATATAATTGTCGGAAACTAAAAGTTAGTGAATTAAATGTCATGTCATAGTCATTCCAATGCAAATTCTTTATAATCATCGTTAACTATAAAAAATTTAACTATTAAAAACTTGCATTAAAGATGCTCTAAGAGAAGTTAAGATTTTAAATAAAAATTAAAAATGGTATATTTGAAAGAAAAAAAGTACACCAAAATCATGCGTTGCTTTTATATATATATATATATATATATATATATATATATATATATATATATATATATATATATATATATATATATATATATATATATATATATATATATATATATATATATATATATATATATATATATATATATATATATATATATATATATATATATATATATATATATATATATATATATATATATATATATATATATGTATAGATAACTACTATTTGTTAGTAAGAGAAGTTAAGATTTTAAATAAAAACTAAAATCAGTATATTTGGAAGGAAAAAAGCTACACTAAAACCATGCTCTGCATTTATATATAGATATAGATAATTCAAATATAAAATGAGAGGAGAGGTTAATTCTTATTTAGGTAATTTTTAAACAGTTTTGAAGGGTAAAATAGAAGAAAAAAAATAGGCAACACCAAAAAAAAAATTTGCCTTTATATTTTTATTTAGGTAATTTCTAAACAGTTTTGAAGGTTAATAGAAAGAAAAAAAATAGGCTACACCAAAAATATGTTTTGCCTTTATATATTACTAGCATTTAGACGAGCACGTGACGTGCCCATCTGTCTGTTTTTTATAATACTCATGTGCGTAAAATATAAATCATATTATTATATTTATTAAATTTTAATTTTATTATTTATTATTTATAAAATATTAGTAATAAATAATGATATAAAAGATAATAAATCATCATATAATCACCATTTATTAGAAAGAAGAGTTAAGATTCAAAATAAAAACAAAAAAAAAGGTAATTTTGGAAGAAAAAAAGATTACACCAAAATCATTTTTTGCCTTTACATATAGGTATAGATTATATTTATTAAATTTTAATTTTATTATTTATTATTTATAAAATATTAGTAATAAATAATGGTATAAAAGATAATAAATCATCACATAAAGAGAAGTTAATATTCAAAATAAAAACAGAAAAGGGTAATTTTGAAAGAAAAAAAAAAGGCTACAGTAAAATCATGTTTTCCTTTTACATATGGTATAGATTATAGATTTAGTAAGAGTGATTAAATTTATCAATTAAAAATAATTTCAACCTAGACCATTATTTATGTGTCATAAGAATTTCATATTTTATTCCATAAATAATTGGTATACAAATTTAAATGATAAATAATTCGTATACAAATTTAAATGATAGTACTGCATTAATTCTAAACTAGCGTTCAGAAAGACACTCTCGTGTTTGTCTGTCCGCTTTTTTCAATACACTTACACATTAAAATATATATGGTATTTTTTTTAATTCTGATTTTAATTAAAATTAGGAATAAAGGGTGATGCACTGACAGTGTAAATTATTTTTACAGTGTCAACTAATGACGACCATGCATCCTGCCAAATCATAGTAAAAAATTTAAAATTATTATATGACATGTCAGAATGATATATTTCTATTGGATGACAGTGTAAAATATTTTTACATTGTCAGTGCATAACAATTAAACACTTAAAATTATGAGTATTTGAATTTGTGGTATGTGTATTGTTCTTGACTAGGTCAGAGGCTGCCCCACTGTCGGGCACGGTCCAACCCATTTCTTTGTCGAGGAGGGCCCAATAAGGGTTCAGCTTATCGCATCGCACAAGAGCACTCACGCGTCTCTCCCACAGTTTCCACGTGCCCCCCACGTGGGGACACGTCATCAAGCAACTATCCACCTTCCGAAGATCACTGGTCAATTGACCCAGGGAGAAAATCATGTGCTGGTTTTCCCTACCCCATGTAAGCCCTGACAATTACTCGTATTGGGCCTAGCGATCTAATCCAACGCAAAGTAATTGTTGGCCTTGCGATGGGGGCACATTATAAATACCCACTTTCACTAGAGGGTCGGGTATTCTATTCTCTCTACACCTTTTATGTACTTGCATTTCTCTTACTCCGTCTCTTACTTTGGCATCAAAGTACCTTGCAGATACACCTCCCATTCTCTTCTCCACCACCGACAAATTAAGGAGCTCACGACATGTTGCTGACCGTTGATCCCTTTGTGATTCGGTAAGATCAGTGGCGTCGTCCTGTGGGAAACTTGCTTCCCCATTCTTTCTTTCAAAGAAATTCAAAAACCAAAGCATACTTCAATCTCCGTTGATCATGGCCAGCCCACGCACTGACAATGACATCCATGAAACTGCCTTCACCACTTTCACCAACGGCGACGATCGCGATCCTAATGTGGCCGTTCACCATGAAGAAGGCGATGCTCGGGATGGGCACACCGCCTCTCCCTTCCCCGACGATGTGGCCTTCAACGCCACCCGACGCTTCGACAACCAAGTTGTCTTTTATCCAATCCTTGTGCCACCCAACGCCGACCCGACCATGGTGGCTCTATTTGTGGCAATCAATCAGACAAACTTGATGATCTTCCAACAAAACAAGCAGATCGATATGCTCGAAAAGGAGCGACAATCACGCTTCCTCCCGCGGAGACATTGTCACCCGATTTCTCACAGCTCGTCCCCGCAACGACGAGAAACCCGTCATTCCCCTCCCCCGCAGAGGCTGCAACATGATGATTCTCAGAGTTCCTCTCCATGTTAAGTTGGGCGTCATCCGCGACTGGAAAGGCCTTAGCTTGTGGCCGTCCAGAAGTATGACCGCTCTCCTCCCCAGAAAGAGTGACGCTCCCTAGCTCCCAAGAGAAACAGAGTTGACAGGCAGACTGGGAAATCGAAGAGTCGTCCTAGGAGCCCGCCACGTTGCGGCGAGAGCCCTCAATACGACCATTCCCCCTCACAATCATCCACCAAAAGTGACGAGGACGACCCTCTCACTCTGATGTTCAGGACTATCATGGAGACTTGCCTCCCCGTCGGGATGGAGAAGCCCTTATCGCTGGCCACCTACGATGGTATGACCAATCCGGACGACCATATTGAAAGTATCGATGCGATGTTTGACTATCAGAATGTCTGTGGGGCCATCAAGTACAAGCTCTTTCCCAAGACCCTGAGGAAGGGCGCAATGGCGCGGTATAAAAGCCTCGAGCTCGAATCTATCACCTCATAGAGATAGCTGAAAAGGCAGTTCTTTAGTCACTTCACCGCTTCTCAGTGACACCCGAAGATGGAAGCATATTTGAAAGCCATCATTTAGGGGAAAGAAGAATCTCTTTAGGACTACATAGATAGATTCAATTGACGACGAGACATGAAGAGGTATCTGATTAAGCCGAGACTGTGACCTTGCACTGAGTTCGCCAAGGCCGTCGGCATCGAAAGGCCTAACACGCTAGACGCGCTCCTTCATAAGGCCCAAGCCTACATCCAGTACAAGGAGAAGGTGGTTACCAACTACACCCACGAATCGCGGAACCAGGAGAGTTCCAAAAACTCCAGGCACGAAGACACCAACGCTCTCTGTTGTACCCCAAAATTTTCCCAACTTTTTTCTTTGCTTGACTTGTGTTTCATTTCATTCTTTAGAATTTGCATATGCATAGCATTGTTCTTTGCAGGGGATCAAAAGGGGTGTGTAGTTGAAGAGAAGAGTATCAATGGTTCTAAGCTCAAGCAAGAGTATTTACTCAAGTTATCAAGTACTTTTGGTCACCAAGAGATAGTCAAAGCTCTTTGAGATAGTGGCTTGATAGTTGGTGCTTATCTCTTATCTTGGAGGTCAACTGAAGATTATCAGGGGTTCTCAAGGCCATGGTTATGGATACGAGATGTTGGAGAAGCTTATCCAAGTGGTCATTTCACTTGCAAGAGGTTGCAGTCAAAGATTGTGCACCTAGGGTTTCATCTGCTTAGTGCAAAGTCAACTGTGGATTTGAAGGAGATTGAGACTTGGTTTTAAGTCATTGGAGTCATGGGAGGTTGTGTTGAAACATATAGAATGTTATTTCAAGATCAAATCAAGAAAAATCAAGAGTGTGAGAAGTTACTAAATTAGGGCTTCAGAGGGTTGTCAGCGTAAAATTTCTTGTTTAGTACCTAACTTCAAGACCACATATCTCAAGATACAAGTTGAATCTCATCTTATTATAAACATGAGACTTGTAGGGCGTGTTCTTAGATTTATTTTGAGTACTAGAACTCATCCATTGGGTTTGTGGAGCTCAATTTATGATGCCATCAAGTTATAGGTCTCAGATGAACATATTTTTCAGTCAACAAAAGTCAACCAATTTCTAAGACACTTTTGACCTAGAATCATGTTTCTCCTCAACTTTTGATGAACATGAAAGTTATTCCTCATGATCTTAGATTTCCAAAAAGTCCTAGAAGTTCTTCATATCATTGGTAGAACTCAAGTTATGTAGCTTGCAAGGCAGGGGTATTTTGGGAAACTTCGATTATAAGTCATTTTGGTTATAGGTCATGTTCATGCCTTTAAGCACTTCAAATGGAACTTTCACCAACATGAAAATTGCTTCAAATGACCACAATTTCATCATGAAAATCAAGATTAGCATGAACTATTAGTGGTTAGAGACATTGGTGAAGAAATTTTAAGTGAAAATGGACTTCTTAAAGTGAATTCAATTGATCAAGTCTTAGGACTTTTTCATGCCATTTTTCAATCCAATTTAGTTCACAATATGTTCACAAGTGAAATGCACAAAATAATTTTGGTCATGAGTAGCAAAAGCACATGGAAATTGAAGTTGCTTCAAGAATAAGATTCACTTCTAAACTTCTTAATTGGATCATATCAAGGCCCAAATTCAATCTACATGTGAAGTTCACACTCCCAGTTGCAAAACCATGCCAAACTCAAGTGTGTATGAGCTGAATATCACGTATGCATAAGCATATGCCAAGAATTGGGCATTTTCAAATTTCATCATAACCAAGCCTCATTGGGCCTCCAATTCATCAGATATCCATAATATATAAGTTCAAAATCAAGTTTGAGAGCTCAGAAGTTGAAATTCGTGGAGGGAGCTGAGAGTTCAAGTTTGAAATTCAAGAGATAATTTGAAAATTGGGAATCAAGATCCAAGCCATTTCAAAGCAAATTGAAGCATTCTTCTTCTTCCTCAAGTGAAATAGAGTGGATCTGCACGTTTTAGACCAAGCTCAACCTCAATTGAAGCACCAACAGAGCGTCTCAGTTAGGTAACTTTCTCTTCCAAATTTCTCTCATGCTAGGCACTGAATCTAGGTCATTGTTGGCGCATCTAAAGTCCTACATCTTGTAGGCAATGTTTGCATTCTTAATTGTAATGATGGATGAGTTTTTCAGTTGTGTGCTCAAAACTTTCTTCGTTCGAATCTCTTTGTACAAGCATGATAAATGAATTTGAAGCCTGGATTTGGAACCTACGTGATGAGACCTTTAATTTGGTATAAGATTTGACTTGATTTTGTGAGTTTTCCAGACCTGAACTCTGGCCACCTCGCTGGAGAAGACGACCGGAGCTAGGGCTCCGGCGTCTGGTCTAAACTCAGGCGTGCTGATGTGTTTTCCATTTGACTTGTTGACCTGAGGTGATGAGCGATTGAGATTGTTTTGACCAGCTTGCGTGGATCTGTTGAACTCCACGTCAATTAGTGAAATGGCGCGTTTCACTTGTTCAACTGAATTGGGCTCAAAGTGCTTTTTGCACCCCACTCTTGATTGAGCCCATTGTTTTCCAACTTGCTATTTACACCTTTTTTTGCATTTTATTTTATTTTATTTTATTTTAATTTCTATTTTGATTTTAATCATTTAAAAATAGCTCCAATTATGATAAAATTCCACAAAAAATATTTTAGGACACTTCCATATGTTAATTAATTTTTGATATTTTTTATTTTCATTTTTATTTTATTTTTCAATTAAAATGGAATTTTATGATTGGAGATGTTTTTGAATTGTTTTTCAATTGTTCTTCTTTGTTTCTTGCTTGATACTTGATCAATTTTTATCACCTATGAATGAGGCTTCTTCCTCATTTTGATGATGAGTTTAAGTGCCTCTGAGGATGGTTTTGGTCAATGTTTGACTTGTTTTTGGTTGACTTTTATGAGCTTCTTTTTGACCCTCGATAACCCTTCTTTAAAATGGAGCACCCAAGTGGATCAATTCCTATGGTGATGTTTTGAATGGACTATGGTTTTGTGCTTTTGGCCTCTGATTGCCAACACCTTCATGAGCTTCTTGCATTTTATTTGGATTTATTTGAGCTATTTTACTATTTTTGGAGTAACTTGCAAGTCAAGCTACTCCTAAGGATGGTTCACACACACACACACACACACACTTTACCTAGTTTTGATGGGAAATGACCCTTGTGGATCCCTTAAGCTCCCAACTTTTTTTGATCCACAGTCATAACATGTTGAAGTTGTTGGATGCAAATTTATAGGTCATAAATTTGTTTGGTTCTTGTGTTAAGTTGCATTCTTTTTAGGCTTTCCATTTGATGTTCAATGTTGAAAGTGTTTAGAACCTTGGTTCTATACCATGCCTTTTGTTGCAATTTGTTTTGGCTTGCTTCCTTCTTGCATTTTCCTATCCTCTTCTCTTGTTCTCACTTCTGTCCTAGGACTTTGGGGACTCATCCAAGTTGATTTGGTACCTCTTGGTTGTACTTTGAGTTTGACTTGAATGAGAGGTCATTTTGAGAACTTTCTTTTAGTGTGAACTGGTCTAGTTTCTTTTGTGTGCACTTCCATTTTGTTTTGCATCATCTTGCTTGCATGCTTGAGGTTGAGATGTGCTTGTGGTGGATAATGCCCCACACTTTGTTCCTCCCTCTTTTCTTCATCTTTGTTGTGCATTGCATGTTTGCATCTTCTTGCTTCTTTCACTTATGCTTTCTTCTTCTTCTTCTTTTGTCTTCTTTTGCCATGTTCCTTTAGGACTTCTAATCTTTCTTGTTCAATATTGATTATGATAGATATTAGGCTTGAAACCATGCATGATAACATTAGGTAGCTCTCCCTTTTCATCCCAATCATATGTGCACTTTGTATGAGAACATTAGGTGGAGTTTAGTCTCCCTCTTAGTGTGTCTTTCTCTTCTCATCTTCAAACTTCTTCAAAACACTTAATAATGGATAATGAATGTTGTACGCTACGAGCCTTAAGCATTTGGGAAATGGTGACTGGGGGGCCTCTCTCAATTGTCTAGAGTGTTTAGCGTATGTCCTTTGGACGATATACGACGCATTCGCTCCTAAGTTACAGTCTTTAGTGCAACATGAATTAAAAACAAAGTTCAATCCACTTCTTTCTTAAAAGACTTCAAAAACAAACATCAAACCTTTTTTATCCTTCAGGATTAATTGAAAACCTTTTTCATAAGGAGAGTTTTGTTAACTCTTGGTTCTACCGCAAACAGGTAGCGCATAAGTCTCAAATGGTCGAACTGCATACACCTAACTACTAGA
This sequence comes from Lathyrus sativus, assembly GCA_963859935.3. NCBI lineage: Eukaryota > Viridiplantae > Streptophyta > Magnoliopsida > Fabales > Fabaceae > Lathyrus > Lathyrus sativus. The sequence goes on along the minus strand of OZ012739.1, from coordinate 15,047,678 downwards.
ATTAAGTTTTAACCCTACTCGGGTAAAACACTTGAAACAACCTATGATCTTGTTAGCCCGAACTACGTTTGCTATGATTTCTCGTACCAGACGAGGATACATAGGCACAAGACGGTGAGTCTTGGCGAGCAACCTTCCCCCACCTTCACCCGTAGTTTTCCGAACTACGTTGACTCTGACTTTCCCATTGCACGAGGGAGTACGTAGGCATAGAGCGGCGATGCTCTATCGAGTCTCTTTTCTTTTCTTTTGTCCCTGTGGCCTGTAGCTTATATAGATTAACACCCTTTTAGATAGACAACAAGCGTGGATCCCGTCGAGTACGACGGACGTGAGGGGTGCTAATACCTTCCCCTTGCGTAACCGACTCCCGAACCCAAGATATGGTTGTGATGACCTGTCTTTTCCCTCTTCGTAGGTTTTCTATGATCGTTTCCTTTCTCTCTCTTTTGGATAAATAATGAACAGTGGCGACTCTTCTATCTTTATCGGCCCCTCTTCGCAGCGATGCGACAGCTGGCGACTCTGCTGGTGACTTTTCCCGATCCCCTATGCGAGTCAAACCTAGCGCTTGTGTGTTTATCTCTGGGTGTGTATATATGTGTTGTATTTTATTTGCATTCGCATTTTACTTTTCAGCATTGTATATTATCATTGTGATGTGTTGTTGGGGGGAATGTTCCACTATGAGATAAGCCAAAACCCAAGCTTGAGTACAACCATAACATTATAAGCGAAAAGTAGTGGTGAACCTGTATGTTTGACATGCACTAGTTCTCACAAAATATGCGCTCAGACGAGATTCTCTTTGACGACTACTTTTCCAGTCCGTTTCGGACAGTTGAGAGGTTGTTGGATCTGAGGGTTGTCGACTCTGGGGACCGATCATTTGGGAGTCAGCTAAGTGAGGCTGCTTCGCTAGACTATGATGCCAAACTGGAAACGGTGAACATATCATTGTTTCTCGAAAGTCTGTGACACTGATGACCGCATAGGATGCCGAAACTTTATCAGAGATAGGTCCATACTTGTGAGTGGGTGGGTTATGCAGGAAACTTTGACCTTCAACCTACCCGGTTTTCTCGTCAGTATGAACCTGTGACTCTGATACAGAGGGTCCTTATGACAGTGCTATGTTCTTGCCAAAGCGGAGCACTGTTTCTTCTCAATCAACAGCACATCAACCTTGATCCCCTATTGCATTTGCATTTTTCATCTGCATATTAATATTGACATATATTCATGTTGCAGGTGCATATTTTCCCTTCGATTCTAGTGATCTTATTTCTCTATTGATATGGAGCCTAACTTGAAGAAGACTGTGGTTTATAAGTTCCCTACTCCAGACATTAGATCCCTACTCAGTTTGATTTCTGTGGCTGACAGGAAGGTGATGCAGGATTTCAAGCAATCATATGGGAAGCTTTTGAGTTTTGTCTGCAAGCCCTCAGTTTATGAGTCGGGTGGTCTTCATACTCTGTTGCAGTTTTATGATTCCCAGTTATGGTGTTTCACTTTTCCAGGTTACGTATTACTACCTACTCTATAGGAGTTCTATGTGCTACTTGGAGTGCCTATCTTGGACCAGATGCCATTCTATCACACTGATGTTGAGCCTGATCTGGTTAAGCTTGTTGGTTCCCTTCATTTAGATGCTTCTGAGCTACAAGGGAAGTTGGTTAAGAGAAATGGAATGCCTGGATTTCCACTATCTTTTCTGGTTGTTAGAGCTCGACACTTTGCAAAAGAGGGTTGTTGGGTTGTGTTTAATTCCATCCTGGCACTGTGCATTTATGGTATCATGTTGTTTCCTAATATTCCAGATTTTGTGGGATGTGGACGCCTTTCACATTTTTGCTTCGGTGAATCTCGTACCTATGTTTCTAGGCAACGTCTATCATTCTGTGCACTACAAAAATGAGAATCAGAGAGGGAAGAATGTATCTTGTTGCGTACCTTTGTTGTACAGGTGGTTTGTGAGTCACCTTCCCAAATCCGATCCTTTTGTTGATACTGCTGGTACCTCATAGTGGTCAGAGAGATTGATTGGCTTGACTTCCGAGAATATCATTTAGTTTAATAGAGAGTAGCTAGGTACGGAGATTATTTACAGTTGTGATGGCTTTCATAACGTCCCGTTGGTCGGAAGGAAAGGATGCATTAATTATAACCCATCCCTTGCAGTAAGGCAGTTTGGGTATGCCTTGAGAGAGCCTCCGAGAGAAGAGGAAATACAGGAATCTCTGTATTTCACGGGCTTGCTGGAGAATGAGACCTTGACTAGAGTTGAGAAGGCCTGGAACAAAATTCATCGCAGATGGAAAGCTTCTTTGGGGAAGAGTAACAATCGAGCTTACGATCCTTATGTGACTTGGATTCAAGAGAGAGCTGAGAAAGTGTTGATGCCTTTTCCACCTTGTGAGCCCTTATACCCTCTGATGATTGAAGAGCCTACTACTGTTGATATTCATAGGTATAACCAGTTGTGGTCCGAGAAAGAAGAGTTGCGCAAGGAAAATGAAGAGTTGGAGAAAGAGATTATTAAGCTCCGAAGTGAAAAGATTGAAGCTACTCATTCCTGCAAGAGGCAAACTGAGTTGGTAAACAAGCTAGGTACAAATCTTACCAAAGAGATTCGCGCTCGTGAGCGTTTGGGTTTAGATTTGAAGGCTGTTAGTGATCCTTACTTCTAAGAAGAAAGAGTTGGATAAAGCTTATCTGGAGATTTCCAAGTTCAATGATCAGTGGAATGCTACCCTCACTAATAACAAGGAGTGGGGAAGATGTACTCAAACAACAGATTGCCAAGCTGAAGGCCCAACTCCAAGTGAAAGATGAGAAGATTGTAGCTGAAGCCTCACTCTGATGTGACAGTGATTGTAGATTGAACGAAGCGCTTACAACGTTGGATGATTACAAGTTTATAGCTGATATGAAGAGGTGTAAGCTTGAGGAGGCTTTTAGTGAGGGCGCCTGGGAGGACTATGCTCAGGACTTGCAGACCACTATTAGCTGGAGAGAGTTGCTCATCCAAGGGTTGTTTATCAGGCTTGACCATCCAGAGACGAAGGAGCTGTTAGAGGATTTCCAGTCTAGTTGTCGTACTTGATTGTATTTTCTTTTCAGTCTGTTGTTATGATCTATGTATTGACCATCACCAGACCTGTTGGCTGAGGTCATTCTGATTTCATTGTATTGATGTAGCATTGTGCTCTGTATCTGACTCTGGGCTCTCATTTTATTTATGAGGAGTTTGCTTGTTCCTTATTTGTTAGCTCTCCATTGTCGTGTTGTGCTATTGGAACTAGAATCGAGGGGGAAATTTCCCTAATGCATATATACATGTCTGCATAGTGCATCATTATGCATTTTTGCATCGCAGGTGCCCAGGACCGATAACCTTATTTTCGTGGTTTGTTAGTTTGTTTCAAGATTGACAACCATACTACTCACCGATACGCCACTCGGGGAAATCAACGTAAGATCATGGAGCAGATGCAAGCTGAGATGCAAGAACTTCGGGACATGATGACTCAATTTATGGATTTGATGCAGGGTGTGGCAAATGGTCAAGAGCAACTGAGGACTCTGGTGCAGCCACTTATTGCAAGGGTTTATGGTAATGGTGTACTTCACGGGGGAACTGCTGCTAATCCTCCTCGTAATTATGGTGGCATGCCACATGCTAATGTTATTCCTCCAGTTGTGATCCCTCCGGGTGGAGGTAATATAGGTGGAATCCCTATGCCTGAAATGACTTATGTTACGCATGGCAACAATGTTCCTCAGTGGGATGAAGATCAGCAGAAAGATGCATTCTCCATGCGAGATATTGGTGCAGGATTGCCGTCTGAGGCTGATAAGAGGTTTAAGTTGATTGAAGAGAATATACGAAGCTTTGAGAATCAGAACTCCATGGGATTGGACATGGCTAATCTGGGGCTGATCCCTGACTTGAAAGTACCTTTGAAATTCAAAGTTCCTGATTTCGACAAATATAAAGGCACTACTTGTCCTAGGGTTCATCTGCGTTCATATTATCGTAAGATGTCCGCCTAATCATATGATGAAAAATTGTTGATGTTTTTTTTCCAGGACAACCTCTCTGGTCCTTCACTTGAATGGCACATGAGCTTAGAACCAGTCAATATCTGATACTGGAGGGATTTGGCTGAGGCCTTCGTTAAGCACTATCAGTATAATAGCGACCTTGCACCAAATAGGGTCCAATTGCAGAATATGTCTCAAAAGAATGGTGAATGCTTCAAAGAGTACGCCCATAGGTGGCGTGAGCTGGCAACTAGGGTGCAGCCTCCCATGGTTGAGAGGGAGTTAATTGATATGTTTGTTGCCATGCTACTAGGCGTCTATTATGAGAAGCTGATCGGTAACATGTCTGGAAGCTTTTCTGACCTGATTATTACTGGGGAGAGGGTCGAGAATGGCATTAAGCTGGGAAAGATTCAAGTTGGCGAAGGGTCCTCAGCAGGAGGAGGAAATAGAAAGGTTTTTGGTAACAAAAAGCGAGAAGGAGAAGCTAATGCAGTAGCTAGTTCTCGGGGAAGGAACATGAATCAATGTCAACAATATCGTCAGCAGTAGCAGATTGCGAGTATCACAATACCTGCGGTACAACAACAACAACAACAACCACAACAGAATCAGCAGAACTATGCTCCTCGTCGTTTTCAGGATCGGGGCACGGCGGTAAGTAGACAGTTTGACGTGCCTCCGATGCCATATTCTCAATTACTCTAACACTTGTTACAGTTGCAGTTGATACAAAAAAGGAGTTTGGCTCCTTTGACAGGGGCACCACCTCCTGGTTATGACGCTAATGCTCGATGTGAGTTTCATTTTGGTACTTCGGGTTACAGTATTGACAACTGTAAGGCATTTAAACACAAAGTTAAAGATCTCATAGATAGTAAGGCTATAAACATTTCTCACGACGCGCTCAATGTCGTGAAGAACCCCATGCCTAACCATGAGGCAGCTGAGGTCAGTGCTATCCTTGAAGATGAGAGCTTGAATTTGGTGTCGGATGTTGATGAGTTGAAGACGCCGCTGAGCTTTGTGAAGAACAAGTTGCTGAAGGGAGGAGTATTCCCAGGTTGTGATGAGGCTTGTGCTGAATGTTTGAGCCATCCCGAGGGATGTGAGAAGCTGAAAAACCATATTCAAAAGCTAATGAATGATGGTGTCTTGCAATTTGACAGGGTTGCTGAGAAAAAGACTGAGGAATTAATGGTTTATGAGAGGGATGGGATTGCTATAATCTCAATTTCGTACAAGACTATTACCATTCCCGCGCTGCCAAGGCCGCCAACCATCATCATTACCAAAGCTAGTCTTGTACCGTATGAAAGTACTAAGGTGATTCCGTGGAACTACGGAGCCAAAGTATACTGCAACGAACAGAAGCAGGAGTTGAAAAGTTTACCGGTGAATTCTATAGACAACTTAGTTGGAGCTGGTGGAATTACTCAGAGCGAAAGAGTATTTTCGTCACCTGAAGTGCTCGCCGATAAGTTGGACAGAGGAAATAGTAAGGTAGTGGCTGAAGAGACTTCTCAAGCTGGTGAGAAGGAATCTTTGTTGAAGGAGGCAGATGAGTTCATGCGCCTAATAAGAAAGAGTGATTACAAGATTGTTGATCACTTACAGCAGACTCCGTCCAAGATATCCATTTTGTCCTTGTTGTTGTGCTCGGAAGCGCACAGGAATGCTTTGTTGAGAATCCTGAATATAACTTATGTGCCACAGGAGATTTCCGTGAACCAACTCGAGGGAGCTGTGGCACATGTAAATGCAGGTAATGGGCTGAGATTCATGGATTTGGATTTAACACCAAAGGGGAGGAACCATAATTGTATGTTGCATATATCTATTGAATGCCGAGGAGCCGTTCTGTCGCACGTGCTTGTTGATACAGGGCCATCCTTGAATTTGCTTCCGAAGAAGGCACTTATGAAGTTGGATACCCGAGGTATATTGTGTACGCCAAGTGACTTGGTAGTACGAGCTTTTGATGGGACTCGAAGGTCGGTATTCGGGGAGTTGACTTTGCCAATTCAGGTTGGTCCCGAGGTGTTTGATGCGGTGTTTTACATCATGGATATTCAGCCAGCTTATAGCTGTCTGCTGGGACGTCCCTGGATACATTCGGCAGGCGCCGTAACATCCACGCTGCACCAAAAGTTGAAGTACATGGTGGGTGGCAGTGTCGTCACTGTGTGTGGGGAAGAGGATATAATGATTAGTCATTTGTCTTCATTCAAGTATGTTGAGGTCGACGACGAAATCCATGAGACTTTGTGCCAGGCCTTTGAAACTGTGCAAATAAAGGATAAAGCATCGGTCGTGAGCAAAGAGCCCGAAGTAGCCATGCCATCCTTCAAGGAAGCCCAGACAATGGTGAAGGCTGGGGCATCACAAGGTTAGGGCCAAATGCTGAATATCCCCAACAAGCAGGAGAAATTTGGTTTGGGATACAACCCATCTTCCTCCTCCCAGAGCGCACCGCGCTATAAGGGGCCTGTCAAGTTTACCAGCGGGGGTGTAATATTCGAGCAGATTAATGCCATATCTGATGAAAATGGTGACAACGATTGTGATATGGATGCGTGGATTCGGCCATGCACTCCAAGACAAAGCCTAAACAACTGGTCTGTCGAAGAAATCATCCAAGTGATGATAGAAGAGTAATGATTTGTTTTTCTGATTATTGTATAGCCCTATGTTCTACCCGGAGCATAGCGGTATTTGTCTTCAAGGCCTAATTGTTTATGTTTGAACAATCTTTTTATCAATCAATCAAAGGGCATTTTTCTGCATTCAAATATTGTGATCCTTGTCTTTCCTGTTTTATTTTTAACAATAAAATGGCAATGTGATTTGTGCTTGTTTGCATATCATCTTAAGCATTAAATCATCATCATTGCAGGTTTCACATTGCAGATGACACCGCTCCAGAGCCGTCTATGACTCGCTTTGACTTTGATAATCCGATATTTCAATCCGAAGATGAAGACTTGCCAGAAGAGCTAGCCAGACTTTTGAAACAGGAAGAGAAAATCATTCTGCTTCATCAGGAGGAAATCGAGGTCATCAACTTGGGTACCAAGGAAGTCAGAAGAGATGTCAGAATAGGGGCTGCGTTGCAGAGTGATATCAAGCAAAGATTGGTTGAAATGCTCCGAGAGTATAGTGATATCTTTGCTTGGTCATACGACGACATGCCCGGTCTTGACACAGACATCGTGGTTGATCGCTTGCTGTTGCGAGTGTCTGCCAGTCAAGCAGAAGCTCAGAAGGACCAGACCAGATATGGTTGTGAAAATCAAGGAAGAAGTCCAGAAGCAGGTTGACGCAAGGTTTCTCGCTGTAACAACTTATCCTCCGTGGGTCGCTAACATCGTGACGGTACCAAAGAAGGATGGTAAGGTACAAATGTGTGTTGATTATAGAGATTTGAATAAAGCGAGTCCGAAAGATGATTTCCCGCTCCCTCACATTAACATATTGGTTGAGTATTCCGTGTTTTCCTTCATGGACGATTTTTCCGGATATAATCATATTAAGATGGCGCCGGAGGATATGGAGAAAACAACGTTCATTACACCATGGAGGACTTTCTGTTATAAGGTAATGCTTTTTGGGTTGAAAAACGTCGGGGCAACCTATCAGCGGGCTATGGTCACTGTGTTCCATGATATGACTCGTCGTGAGATTGAGGTCTATGTTGATGACATGATAGCAAAGTCGCAAATAGAGGAGGAACATCTGGTAAACCTTCTGAAGTTGTTTGAAAGGTTAAGGAAATTCAGTCTGAGGTTGAATCCGAATAAGTTCACTTTTGGCGTCAGGTCGAGAAAGTTGTTGGGGTTCATTATCAGTGAAAAAAGAATCAAGGTCGATCCTGCAAAGATAAAAGTTATTCAAGATATGCCAGCGCCGAAAACAGAGAAAGAGGTTCGTGGTTTCTTGGGTAGATTGAACTACATTGCTCGGTTCATATCTCACCTCACAGCCACGTGTGAACCCATGTTCAAATTGCTAAAGAAAGATCAGGCGGTCGTCTGGAACGAAAATTGCCAAAGGGCATTTGATAAAATAAAAGAATATTTGCAGGAGCCTCCGATACTGATACCTCCAGTAGCTGGAAGACCATTGATCATGTATTTAACGTTTCTTAAGAACAACATGGGTTGTGTTCTCGGTCAGCACGACGAGACTGGAAGAAAAGAGCATGCAATATACTACTTGAATAAAAATTTCACAAATTGTGAATCCAGGTACTCAATGTTGGAGAAAACGTGTTGTGCACTCGCTTGGGCCGCCAAACGCTTGAGACAGTATATGCTAAATCATACAACCATGCTGATTTCGAAGATGGATCCGATTAAATACGTCTTTGAAAAACAAGCACTTTTGGGGAGAATTGCCAGGTGGCAGATGGTTTTGACAGAGTATGATATTCAATATGTTTCCTATAAAGCTATCAAGGGGAGTATTATGTCAGAGTATCTTGCTGAACAACCGATTGATGATTATCCACCATTGAAGTTTGAATTTCCCGATGAAGACATCGTGTTCTTAAAGATGAAGGATTGCGATGAGCCATTACCCGATAAAGGTCCGGAGAAGTGTTCCTAATGGCAAATGATATTCGATGGCGCTGTTAACTCATACGGTAGTGGAATTGGGGTTATTATCACGACTCCTCATGGTTCTCATATCCCATTCACTACTAGGTTAACATTCCCCTGTACCAATAGTGAAGTCGAGTATGAAGCGTGCATTATGGGGTTGGAAGAAGTCATCGATCTGAGGATCAAGAATCTAGATGTATATGGCGATTCAACGCTATGAGATTGAATCCATTTTAAAATTTTCTCATGCGTCTCAAGTCGGAGGACATTTTGGCCCTCAAAGAACTGTAAGAAAAGTCCTCGACTCAGGTTTCTATTGGCCAACTGTTTTTAAAGATGCTTATGAGTGTTTTTGTAAAAATGCAGTACAACGAAAATGACTCGGAATGTCGTTCTCAAGGATTCTTGATTATTACTAATCGAATAAAAAGGGGGTTTGTTTGGTTTAAGATCGATTAAATAAAGAGAATGCAATTAAGCAGTTAAAATAAGTGATTATCAAAATAAGTCAATCTATTGTTTTCGGTTCCGGCTTATCACAGGTTTCTACCTTACCAATTTCCTAAACGACTTTGATCTCTATTTGATTCTTATGTCAATTGACAAGCGCAAAAGACATAAACTAGATTGACAATCCTATATTCCGAATTAAGCAAACGGATTAAGTTTTCGTGAATTAAGCAAACACAAATTATAAACGCGAATTAACGACAAAGCGACGTAACGGCGAATAAAAGTTAAGGATGCAATCATACGAATTTAATCAAAACAATTCTATAAACTAACAGATTAAGCAAACGCAATTCATAGAATAGTGTTGAAAGAGAAATGAATTAAATTGATAAAGTATAAACCTCAAAGCGTTAAAACGCGATTACAGCAGATTGACTCTAAGGAATTAGTTCTCCATTCCAATCGTACAAGCTTCAACAATATTTTCGTGAATAGTAACTAATGTGAACAGTAACACGAGTTCTCCTTAAAAAGGCAAATCATGGATCCGGTTCAAAACCCAACTGGGTCGAAAGTATAACCCAAACCCAAAACATGACCCAAAACTAAAACAATATCCTAATGCTGCAACTTCAACGAATATTCTAGGAAAATGTGTTCCGAATCTGACTTTGACTCCAACATGAAAGTTGTAGCTCTATCTCTTAGGTTTCCGGCGATTTTTAGGACGCCTCAAACGGATTCCCGAAACTCCAGTTATGATCATTTCCGTGCAGACTGCTAAAACTGAAAAATAAAGTGCGAAAATTAAATTAAACCAAAAATAAAATAAAATGTAAAAACATAATAAAACATAAAAATAATCAAAATAAAGTAAAGAAATTCTTAAGTAAAAATATAGGAGAATATGCATAAATATGCACTGATCAATGTTCCTCCATATCCTTTTAAGGTATTAACATCGCCTTGGTCATTAGCAATGTGAGGCATAGATATGATTGGGGCAATTGAGCCCAACGCGTCCAACGATCATTGTTTTATCCTCGTTGTTATCGACTACTTCACCAAATGGATAGAAGTTGCGTTGTACGCCAATGCCACTAAACAAGTGGTCGCCCGTTTTATCAAGAAAGAGATCATCTTCCGATACGACATCCCTGGTCAAATTATCACTGACAATGGGTCAAATATGAAAAACGAAACGATGAAAGAGCTTTGTGACAGTTTCAAGATTAAACATCACAACTTTTCACCTTACAGACCAAATATGAATGGTATTGTCAAAGCTGCGAACAAAAATATCAAGAAGATAGTGCAAAAGATGATTGTAACCTACAAAGACTGTTACAAAATATTACCATTTTCCTTGCACGGATACAGAATATCATTAGACACTTCAACAGGGGAAACCCCTTTCTTCCTTGTCTATGGGATGGATGCAGTATTACCCATCGAGGTTGAGATACCTTCGTTAAGGGTCTTGATGGAAGCAGAGCTCGAAGAAGCTGAATATATAAAGGAAAGATTCGACTCTCTAAATCTCATCGATGAAAAGAGGATGACTGAGATGTGTCACAATCATATATATCAATAAAGGATGGAGAGAACTTTTGATAAAAGGGTCCACCTCAAAGAATACAAGGAATGAGAAATCGTGCTCAGAAAGATCCTGCCAATTCAGAAGGATATGCGTGGAAAATGGATGTCCAACTACGATGACCCCTTTGTTGTGAAAACTGCTTTGTTTGGAGTCTCTCTAATTCTCGAGACAATGGATGTCGAATAACTTAAGTACTCCGTCAATTCAGATGCAGTAAGGAAATACTATGTCTAAAAGAGGACTCGCTGAATTGAAAACCCAAAAGGCCAATTCAGGAAAAAGTTAGGGGCAAGGCTTTCACTGTACAGAAGTTGTTAAGCCCCGCGAAAGATAATCAGTAGGATCACTATCCGCCATTCTCATCAGAATCAGCGAATCATATGGACTACTAGTTAGTAGGGTTGGATCATTGTTGGATTTTGTGACCTGTTTTGTTTTGTTTTGCCATTTTTCCCAAAACCTCGCCTTTGGTAAGGTTCTCTCCCATTAATGAAATTAGATTTTGGACCAATCTTTGTCGAGATATGTGTTTTTCTTGTTATACAAATTTCACTTATTCATTCATAATGGGTTTTGAAAGCAAAGTGTTTTTGAAAAAGAAAAAATAAAATTATCTTGTAAAAAATTGATCTAACAAACAAGTCGTAACTTTAAAGGTGTGACATGACGGTATTAGACTCCTCTCGTGAAAGCAGAGCAATAAAAAGCTTAACACCATCTTCAGATAAGGTTGCACTCAGAGACCGCCATGCTACAGAAGTTGTGACTTCTCCTCCGCAAGTTTGCAAAAGCAATGACCAAATCCCTTTTGGAAAGTTACTCTGCTCTCCCTAGTGAAAGATTTTATCCTGGCTAGTGACGTTGAGACTCAGTGTGATTAATCTCCCCTCCATTGAAGTTAGATTGTCATCTTTCCTTTATTTTCTGTCTCTCTTGTGATACGGTATGCATTTACATTTGCATAATACCATTAACATACACATCTGTTTGCATGCTTCTGTTATGGTTGTAGCCTTTGAGATCCTTTGGTCGTTACCAATGCTTTTGCTCCAAACCTGTTGTCATGGGCTCGCTTTGTGGTTTGTTACCCCAACTTGGCCAAGTCGTCTGGATTAAGTATTATTGTGATAAATGCTTATATCCCTAGGGAGACTAGTTGTAACTAGAAATATCAGATACTACTTATTGGTGTCTAGCAAGATGTTAGTTGTTACTAATACTTATCTTCGAGATCTGGTGTTTACCTAAACCTACGCCCAACTGAAGTTTCGTTGGTTAATAGACTCTGCTGAGACATAGTAGTTACTATGTTTTCAAAATCCAATTGATATTGGTACAAGATATGGTAGTTACCTATCTCCCCATTAAAGTCTAGTAGTTACTGGCATTGTTTGAGATCCAATTGTTATTGGTACTTTGATTGATTGTCACCAATCTTTCACAGGAAGTCTGGTAGTTGTTGGCATTGCTTGAAATCCAATTGTCATTGGTATGTGGTTCGATTGTTACCGAATTCCCCAGTATAAGTCTAGTAGTAACTGGCATTGCTTGAAAGCTAATTGTTATTGTTATGAAACATGGTCATCACCCGTTCTCCCCAGTTAAGCCCAGTAGTTACTGGCATCATTTGAAATCTAATTGTTATTGGTACCTTGACATTGGTTGTTACCTGTCTCCCTATTGAAGTCTGGTAGTTATTGGCATTATTTGAAAATACAATTGTTATTGGTATGGAGCATGGTCGTTACCCGTTTTTCCAGTGTAAGTTCAGTAGTTACTGGCATTGTTTGAAAATCCAATTGTTATTGGCACGAAGCATGGTCGTTACCTGTTTCTCCAGTTGAAGTCCATTAGTTACTAGCATTGTTTGAAAATCCAATTGTTATTGGCATAGAGCGTGGTCGTTACCCTTTTTCCAGTGTAAGTCCAGTAGTTACTAGCATTGTTTGAAAATCCAATTGTTATTGGTATGATACCTGGTTGTTACCAATCTACTTTTCTAAAGTCTAGTCGTTACTAGCATCATTTAAAGTCTGTTGGTTATTGGAAATGCTCACCTATCTCTAAACTCAGGATGTTTGGTTGTCACTAGTATCCCTAGTGGAGCCTCATATGATTATTTATTACCAACATCCCTAACATGTTTGTATTCTTCAGCAAAATCCCGGAGATCTGGTAGTTACTAGCTTCCTCGGTGGGTCCAGTATTGTTTCTAGTCTCCTCTCAAAGATCCTGTTTGAAATCTTCATTAAGGGAATCCTTTTGGTTTGTCCCCAATAGGAGTCGTGTCTCGTCTTTTGAATCTCCGGTTGGGATCCGGGTCCGTTGACTGTTGTTCCCCTGTGTGGTTTTTGATCAGTGATTCCTTTGATGCATCTTTCCACTAGATTTGCATTTTGTAACACCCTTCTAAACCCCACGGATAATATATGAATAATTAGAGTAAATTTCCATGCATTTACAAAAGGGCATTACACATAACTTTCAAAATATCAAAACCACCTGTCATGCTCATTACTATTTCAATATAAAATTATGCTTTACAAAACTTCACTTTGCATGTAGCAGCGGATTCAATTATACCACAATTTTCATCAAAGAAACATTTGTTTTTATCATATAAAACAACATCACTTAGGCACTAAGGCCAACATCATAATACTCCAATGGATATAAACACGTTTATAGAGTACATAATGTATATCTTAAACACAACCGAAGCGATCCCAGTGTTACATGACCAGAGCATGACTCGACCCAACATAATTAAATCACTAAACGGCTACACCAAAAGCGACCTCGTAACTACGAGCAATACTACTCCTTGATACCTGCACGATGTCATGTAGGACATCATTCCAGCAGAAGGGTGAGAAATATTATCATAATAACAATGCATATAATTATATATACACAAATACACAAGCACAAAATACATATATTCCACATTTTCTCACCACAATTCATTATAACTCATCATGTACAATACAACATATATATAATCAAATATGGATAATCACCAAGCATATTCATCATGCACGTATCCATAAATCTCAACATTCCACATGAACATACCCATATTATGTTTACTCACTAATTCACAATTACACATTCACAATTCTCAAACCAACAATTCATGTTCATAAGCATACTTTCATACAATGATCACATATTCACAACTCTCAATTACACAAGTAATGCACATACGCATATTCCACCATTCTCATCATACTTCATCATAACTCATCATATACTTCACAAAGCATATATATATATATATATATATATATATATATATATATATATATATATATATATATATATATATATATATATATATATATATATATATATATATATATATATATATATATATATATATATATATATATATATATATATATATATATATATATATACAAATATGGTCAATCATCAAACATATCCATAGTTCACAATTACACAAGTCATGTACATACACCTATGCATAACTTCATACAACAATCATATATTCATTCCATGAGACTCAATGCAACTCAATGCAACTCATGCCATGTGGTACCAACACTTGTTATCATTTTTCGGTTTTTACACTTAAACCGGGTCCGTTCCCTAGACCGATAACAACAAAAGCTCGTTCCCTAAGCTTTCAAACCCCGCTCTAGGTTTGGGACAAGTCACTAACCTCCACGAAACTAGCAAACATTGCCTCTTGACTAAATGATGCATATGCAATCAACAACAAAATGCACTTAAGACCGATCACACGTCTTAATCCCATGCATTCACATAATTCCTCCCTTCAAGAATTAAACAAGATTGCACACACAACATATCATATAATCAAGTATTCATACTTTTCATCAACATATTTGTCAAACAATGCACGCATATCTTACAATATGCTTTCATGCATTAATTCACAATAATCCAATACAACAAATATGCATTCATAATTCAACCTCATTACCTTTTCAAACAATGCACACATATTCACAATATATTCTCATGCATTCTTCACATACAAACAATACGCATATATTTGTCAAAAGACTATATTTCATAATCGATTCCACTATCTAGGATTCACGCCATACGGCTACCCACAGCATATCATATCACAACATGCACAAGCTATACGTTATATAACAAAAGTATTCTGCACAATAACACATCAATCACACATTCGCGACGGTAAAAATCAACACAACAATATGTTTTCAATTTTCTGCTATAATTGAACCAGGTACAGGCCTCAAAGCCATTTTTTCTAGAAAGATAATCTCGTTAACTTACCAACGCTTCGAACGAGGGTCAAAACCGACTTACGGTTCAAGAGTTATGAATTTTTGAAGTTTTCCGAAAAACCAGAATTTTGCCTAAACACGGCTACGGGATTTTGCATTTTCGCCCGAAAATCCGACCGATTCAATTCTTTTTTTCGAAACAAGCATATACTCATACTCACCTAACATATAGAAGTGAATTAGAACCATTAAACACGATTTCTACGACGTCCGATTTTCACTCAAATCTCAAACCCTCAATTATCCAAAAATGTCAAAACTCACAAACTCAACCAAATTCAATCAAACGAAATCTAATAATCACGGCTAAACATTACCCGACTAAACTATGCAATTTATTTTGAATTATAACCGTTCAAAACTCGATTCTATCGATTTAACTCATTTGCCCTAGAAATGGAAAATAGAGAAAAACACCCAACAAATCCAACACAACTCATACATAATCATACACATTGATCAAATAATAATGTTTCTCACCCTTACCTTGATTGGATTGAAGCTTGAAGTTGATTCTTGATGATTTCTCCAAGTTTCCCTCTTCTTTTCTCTTTTCTCCTCTTTCTCTATTCTTTCTCTCCTTTTCTTTCTTTCTTTCTCTTATGTTTCTATCTCTTTTCTTTTCTCTCCAATTTCCCTTATATATCCTTCTATTTTCTTTCCATCATAATTCTTCTCTAAAAAATACCTATCAATTCATTTCTCACAAAATATCTCATCTTATCATTAATTAGAGAATATCTAATAAATCCACATTATTCTACCAAGTAGAATAAATTAATTAAATCCATTAACTCATTTAAATAAATCCAATAATTTATTTAAATCAGATAAATCACATAAACCAATTAATTAGCACAATTAATCACTTATTGAAAAATTGGGCTGTTACACATTTCCCCTTTAAAGATTTTATTCTCCCCAAGTGAGGTTGGATTTCCCCAGTGGAAATTTGGTTTTCCCAGTGGAGTTTTTGTTTCCTATCCCCCGTGAAGGGTCCCTTTTGGGCTATCATCATTTAGTCATGTCTGAACTATTGTTTGATATGCTTCAGTTTTTTTCCCAGTGTGTCGGGTCCCCAGTGAGTGGTTACACGTTGTTTTGCTTTTCTTTTCGTTTGCTCGTGTATCAGCATTGTCTTGAATTCAAGCCTCATGAAGCATCATTTTAGAATTCATTGCATTTTAGAATTTGTCCCTTTTTGCATACCACTGTATCTAAGGGAAAAAATTTCGATTTGCTATATTTAAATACCGTTCACCATAATTCTATGGAGATTATCATCTCTCATTGCCATTTGGTGAAGATATTTAAATAGGGGCAACTATTATACCCCAAGTTTTGACCCCTATATCACATCATCATTCTAGGAGCATCAACATTGATTATCTAACCATAACCTATTTCAAGTTTGATCTTTGTCAAGATACAAATGAATTAAGGTTTCTTCTAATCAGAAATCAAGGTTTCAAGGGATTTATCAATCAAAGTTTTGGATTGATCCTCCATATAGAAAGCCGTCATTCCATTAAGTATATCACATTGGATCAAGAATAAATCCAATTTGAGGTTGTCACACAAGAAAGAAGAACAGTGCAGTACAAGAACCCTAATTAGGGTTTCTAATTGAGAAAGTCAACTGTAGTTTGAATCTTGATCTAAATGGTGTTCCAAAGCTTGAATCATGGTCCATTAGGCTCATATGACCCAAGGACGTCTACCCAAGAAGTTTCAAGGTCTCAGAGAACCCAGGACAACAATAATCGATTAAGAGGTTTTCGATCGTTCGGTTCGTCTGTCTGAAAAGTCAACCGATTGATAAACAGAGTTTTAACCAAAAATTGAAGCCAACTATGTTACCAACATCATTTAATATCTAATCATGAAGTTTGGTGAACAATTGATCAAGAATTGAGAAGTAATCGAAAAGTCGAGAAATTATGGTTTTGAAAAGGGCCAGACCATAACGCCTTAACCACACATCCAAATGGAGTGGTTCAAAGCTTGTATGAAAGGTCTCAATGAGTTATTCAAAAGTTATGTATGCACTCATGAGCAGAAAATGCATGGATTTTGAGTTATGAGCAAAAACAAGGCAAGAGGGGGAAAATGCACTTAGAAATTTCAAGAATTCTTGACTTGTAAGTCAAGTTTTCAGCATTTTCACATGGGTTTTTGACCCAGTTTCAAGTGGAATGGTGTTGCACCCCAAAATTTTCTCAACATCTTTTACTTGGTTTATGTTTCATTGCATTATCATTGGCATAGTTCTATCATTTGCATATCGTGGCATATCATTCATCCAACAGGAGATCAAGTGTGATTATTATCAAGAGAAGCCTAGCAAGAAATCTTATCCAAGCTTGAGAAGTCATCCAAGTCATCAGGAGGTGGTGGGAGGTCTTGATTAGCTGAGGACCATCAATGGGATCTGAAGCCTGAGGTGTGAATATGAGATGTGTAGAGAGCTCATGGAGTGCCTAGAGATCCACGTTGGAGCTAAATCAAGCCATTGTGTCAAATGCAAGAGCCACAGTTGAGGTGTAAGCAATTAGGGTTTCATCTGGATCAACCCTAGGTCAATTATGCAATTGAAAGCATTCAAGCCTACTTTGAGGTCATGTAGTTCATGAAATGATGTGATAAGACATTTGTGGTATTGTTCCAGGATCAAATCAAGAAGAATCAAGAATGTGGGAAGTTGCTAAATTAGGGTTTCAGTGCAAATTACCCTGTTTAGTGCCTAACTTCAAGGCCATATAAGTCAAGATACAAGTTTCAAATAGATCTTTGGCCAACATGAAACTTTTAGAGCATCTCAATACCTTTAATTTGAGTACTAGAAGTCCTCAAGAGGATTTATAGAACTCAAGTTATGACTCAGGAAAGTTACAAGTTCTCAGATGCTTCTGAAATTTGTTTGTGAAAATCATCTGACTTCAAGACTATTTTTGACCTAGAAGGAGGTTTCACCTGAACTTTTGGCCAACATGAAAGTTGTTCCTCATGATCTTATATTTCGAAATTGTACTAGAAGTCCTCCATCTGATTTGTAGAACTCAAGTTATGAGGTTTACAAGTCAGGGGTATTTTGGGAAAGTGAGATTATAGGTCATTTTCAATCATAGGCCAAAATCTACAACTTGCAAGCTTCAAATGGAAATTTGTTCAACATGGGACTTGCTTAAAATGATGTTTTGAGTGCAAACAAGTGGTCGTGAGAGTTTGGTTTGGCCCATATCAAAAATTCATTTGAAATGGCTTGAAAAGGAAGAAAATTCAAATGTGGAAAGGAGGGAAAATTGACTTTTTGTGCTAGACACCTCAAACCAAGCAAGTGGGTACATTTTCTGATTGTAAATCACATTTCAAACACTTTGGTTTTAACCTAATTTTGAGTTTAGTTCAAATTTTGAGAGTTGTCATGTGGTTGCTTCACTTGTAAGTTACATATGCAAAATCAATGCACAAAGCAATTCAGGCCAATCTCTCCATTCAAACTCATTCTAAATGACATGTGCAAGGTGTGAGAACCTTCTAGAACCAATGCAAAGCTTGCAATACACGACTGTCATAGTGAATTTGGATGAAAAAACCAGAAAATGCAAACTACTGTTTTGGGCTTCAATTTGGATCCAAAGGCCCATGAAAATCTTCTATATATTCATTAGACTAAGTTCAGATCAATTTTGAGCTTCATTTCGCGCCAGAGCAAGCAAGAGCAAGTGAATTTTCTCAACTGCAAGTTGAAATCGAATTCTCAGATTGGAGCCAATTCAAGCCAAATTGAGGTGTGTAATCTCTTCCTTGTGGATCATTGAAAGTTCCTGGAGCTTTTTTGAAGCAAGCCACGAGTTCTAACTGCACCTATTTCAAGATCTATACCAGGTTAGCATCTCTCAAAATTCAGCATGATCTAGCATGAGTTAGATAGAATTGAACTTGTGGTTAGGATCTAGACATGACATAGATCGTTTTAGGCTTAATTTGGACTCAATTGATGATGATTGAAGATGACATAGCATATCTGTTTGGACATGAATCTCTTGATTCATAAGGTTTTAATGCTAGTTGTTTAGATCAAGTTGATGTATACAACGAGATGAATAGATCTATACCATTAGTTTTGAGTTTAGTGAGAGTTGTTGATGGTGCTATTTCTGAAATTTGGATCGTGTTTGATTATGTGTTGAGAATTAGAGCATTTTGATTATAGATCTGGAATGTACGTGAAATTCTGAGCAAAATTGGTATATAGTTTGTTATTTCTGGTGATCTGAACCAGGACCTTCGCCGGAGAAGACAACCGGAGTCTTATCCGGCCACCACCAACCACCAGCCTGAATCTCCACTCTGATGACCTGAATTTTGGAGAAGATGAGTTGTGGACCCTTGGATCATCACTTGACCATTGACTGACCTAAAGATCCAACGCTTGTGTTTTAATCTGAGAGTGGAGAGTTTTAATCCAAAACACTGTCGTTTCATTAAATGCGTGGCATCACCAGCGCGCTTGGATGGATTGACCAGTCTCCAGATCCTGTGGCTCTCTTTATTTCGTGGCTTTTAATTGATTTTTATTTCATTTTGTTTTATTTTAATTGTTTGTTGATTCCAAAAATCATATTAATTCCAATTTGGATCCAAAAATTATTTTAAAAATATCCTCATGATCCTTATGGAATTTGTGATTTTCTGGGATCAACAAAATACAATTTCATGCATTTTTCAATTTAATTTGATTTTTCTTATTTTTGTTAATTCTTTTAATTTTGCATAATTGACCATCTGTTTTGTAGAATTTTGTTCTTCCAATTGGTGTTGAGTTTGGCTTTGATTTTTTAGTATGTTTTATTTTAGATATTCATGTTCCCCTAGCATTTTTCTTGGATTTTTAGAACAACATTAGGTTCTGTTTTAGGTATTGAGATTAGGACCCTCCCAAACTTGTGGATTCCCTTGACCTATCTCAATGTAGGAATTGTTTAGATAACTTAGAAGTTGATTTAGGCTTCAATCTTTTTACACTAGGTTGTTCAAACATGTATGTTCCCGTAGGAATTTTATTAGAATTTTTTAATTTCATTTTCTATTTTAGTTGTATTTTGCAAGTGGCTTGTATTTGTGGTTTCCTCTCTTGAGTGCTTTGGATTGTTTGGTTTGGTTGGCTGCTTTGGAGTGGGTTTAAGCTTGAGTTATTTTTGGTGGAGCTTCTGGTTTCATTGAAAATGCTTGGGATTGAAGATTGGAGCTTGGAGTTGAAGGCTTTTCCTCTCGTGGAGCTTTTGTTTAGGAGCTTAGGAAATTAGGGCTTTAGGAAGTGCCTTAGACCTAGTCTTGTTTCTTTCTTCAAACATAGAGTGCATTGTTTGCCTCTATTCTATCCAATGACATAAAGTCCTCCTTGGGAAGCTCCATCTCTCCTTAGGAGGGATGATTGGTATGCCCAAGTGAGTAGAACTTTGAGGATACCTTTCATTTGCAATGTTGAGTTCTCAGTGATTTCCTTTGGTTGTCGTTAAGTTCCTTAACATTATAACTTGATCTTGATGATTAATCCTCCTCTTGGAGTGTGCTTGTTGGAGCTTGAAGATTTATGAAGCTTGAAGATAGAAGCTTGCTTGAGGATGAAGCCTTTGATGTCAACTTTGTTGTCTATCCAACTTTGCTGTTTAGAGCTTGCTGTTGCTGTCTGCTGTAAGAGTTTGGTGCTGCTGTTTGGGTTGTCTCCTATGTATCTTTTGTTCTTCTCTGTCTAGTCTGTTTGCTTGTGTTGATTACCTCTAGGTTTGAGGTGGAGCTTGTCTCCTCTTGCCTATTGTCTTCTCCCTTGCCTCTCTTATATTGATGCATTGCATGCATTTTTACTGTTTACTGCTTGTTTTCTTTTGCTGTTTTCCCCTAGGATCTTTGATTTCCTCTGTGCAAGAGGAAATTATGACAGACATTAGGTTTTGACCCATGCTTGATAACATTAGGTTAGTTTCCCTTTCAACCATAGGCTTTTTAGAGCGTTTTCTCCTCTCATCTCAAAACAATTCAAAAACACAGTAATAAGGATAACGCGTGCTGTACGCTACGAGCCTTAAGCTATTTGAGAAAAGGTTGTTGGAGGGTCACTCTTCAGTAATCTGGCTGCTTAGTATGGTACCCTTAGGGTGACATGCGACGTAGTCACTCTCAGATCACAAGTCTTTAGTGCAGTACAAGTTGCAAACAGACTAAAAAACATTTCTTTCGTAAAAAACTGAAAACAAATTTCAAATGTCATTTTTGTCCTCTTGGACCTTTAATCAGGAAAACCCTTTCTTAAGGAGATAAAAAACTGTCAGACAAGTTTGTGTCTTCAGTAGCCCGAATTACGTTTGCTCTGATCTTTCATGTCGTATGAAAGTACGTAGGCATAGGATGCGATGTCCTAGCGAGCAACCTTCCCCTCCTTTCCCGTAGGTAGGCAAACTACATTGACTCTGATTTCTCGTTCCAGACGGGAATACGTAGGCATAAAGTGCGATACTTTGCTGAGTCATTTTCTTTTCTTTTAACCCAGACCTGTAGAGTAGATAGAATAACACACTCTTAAATAAAAAACAAGCGTGGATCCCGTCGAGTACGACGGACGTGAGGGGTGCTAATACCTTCCCCTTGCGTAACCGACTCCCAAATCCAGGATTTGGTTGCGACGACCATTCCTTTCCCTCTTTGCGTTAGGTTTACTCTGAGCATTTCCTTTCCCTATTGTGGGATAAATAACGCACGGTGGCGACTCTTTTGTCATAGTCGGCGCCGATTTTCGCAGTAGCGACAAATGGGTTCCTACCTCAAACATAAATGTTGTATTATCTACTGAGGGCTTTCCAAAAAGTACAAGTGGGTTCCATAATCTTCATGGTTAGAGAGAACTAAGGCCCATAAGTTGGCAAACACTCACTTTTGCAAAACTAGTTCAGCATGAGTGTTTTGATTCCAAAGCTTCCCAAATACATTCTAATCAAATACTAAGCCTCATTTCTGATGTTTACATTGTTAATAAACATGTTTAACATCAAGTCCCACGAAATTGGCATAAGAAATGAAAGAAGTAATTGTTTAATGCAAGTTGTAAGCATGAATAATGTAAAAGAGAGAAAAATGGTGGTTGCCTCTCTTCACATCATCAACTTGGTTGTAACCAGTCACCTCCTACCCTCTAAATCATGATTAAAATAACCTATAGGGCATGGAGAGGCTCTTGATAGAGTGGCTTGAGGTCAGAAATGGAGATTGCATTGAAAAACTCCAAGGTTTTCATAATGGAAGGCTAAACTTGGCAATTTGCTTCACTTCTGCCCATACCTTGATCCAATGGCTTTGACTATAAATACAACTCACCTCTTACATCCAAAACACGCCAGTTACATGCTAAGAACCAGCTGAAACTCTTCCTCCCACTCAATCTCAAGTTCTTGCAAAATCTCACTAAGTTTCCAAAAGTGCACAAAATCTGCCTTGCATTTTCACTTCTCAAACCTTTTCCAAACACTTTCCAACTCAAACCACATTCCAAAAACATGGCAAATGATGCACTAGGGCTATCCAAACCCTTACCTTGGCCATAAAATCATCCAATAAAAAAGTCAATGGTTGAAACCTCTTTTGTTGACTTTTCTGCACTTTAGAGATCAACCACTGATCCCTTGCACTTCTACACTCTCTAAGACCTCTAACACTTCATAAATAACATGTATAAACTGTTCATGATTATTCCACACTTTTGTAACAAGGATTGAGTGAGTTGGCTTTGGAAATCTTTAAATTTTGGAGGTTTTTCTTCACTTACAAGGCATTTTGCCCATCAACTGGCTTGAGGGTTATTTGGAGCACATATTCATCATCCTTGAAGCATTTTGTAGACATTGGAAGAGCTCTCAATATCTATGGTTTTCTTATTGCTCAACCTTGCTTCAAGAGGTAAGCCTAAAACTCATAAATGTGAACTTTTCACTTGCATTTCACATGCTATCATGACTTCTAGCTATGATTTTGTGTTGTACACTATTCGAACATGTTTTATGTATGTTATCTGTCATGTATGAACTATTTCTTTTAGCAAAACATGTGGTTTTTGAATTGTCAAATTCAAGTCACAAACCAGGTCACAAATTAGGCCCAACCTAGTCATTTTTTGCATGATGCGTCCAATCTGTCAAACCATGTGTGCATTTCTTAATTTCTTTTGTGTTAACCTCTATATATGATGTACATGTGATTTTTCTACACTTGTTTCACCAAGCACACCACTACACAATGTTGTTCACATGTTCTTGCTTTTGGTTGTCACCAAACTTGCCCTAACACATATTGTATCGGGTTTTCTTGTGGGTTCATGGTATAGAAAAACAAATAGTACCATTGAATTCCTTATTCAAAAATACATAATTTTCACTTTTGTTTCACCTCATTTGGTTAAGATTTGACTGAGTTCCAATCCTTCATGCAAATGACCTAAAGTTGCCTTACCTTGTCATGACCTAATTTTGCCCTTATGGTGCACCAACTTCCAATGATCATAACTTGCTCATTTTTTATGCTATTGATGCCATTATTTTTAAAACTACTCATTAACATGTCTAATTTCATTTAGTGAAGAAATAATTCAAGGATTGTTATCTTAGAAATACTTTGGTCCACTTAAATAGCATGTGCTTTTTAGGGTTTTTACCTTGGTGTTCTTGAACTTTTTCAACTTGTAACTTGATTTTTCTTGTGAGATTGATCTTTTATGATTCATATATGTTTTTTAACATGTTTAAATGCTCAAAGATGTTTGATTAACTTCCTTACCATATTTATACTTGCTTTTATGAATGTATATATGTGAAAATGTCCTGTTGAAATTCATCTATGAACCTTACCATGATTCTTGATGTCGTAACCTCTTGAATATGTCCATTATGCCTCACCTCACTTGTTTATGTGTCTTGTTATAACAACAACATGTTTAGAGTTTGTTCTTGCCTTTGTGAATGCTTGAATATGCATGCTATACTTTGAATTTCATCTGTGAACTTTGACATGATTTTTGATGTTGTAAACCTTTTGAATATGTTTATCATGCTTCATTCTACTTGTTTATGTGTCTTGTTAGAACCATAAAATGCTAAGGTTTTATTGTTGACTTGGTTGTTACCATGAAACTTGTTTACTTCTCCCCATGAAATCATGAATTCATGCTTGAACTGTTGTAATATTTCTTGTATTCTTGCTTGCTTGATTGTCATCAAACATGTTTAGTTGGTCTTATGTTGTTACATTTGATCTCATTTGATCCTTATAACATGCTTGCTTCAAGTTGTCACTTGTTTGCACTAATCTTGAACTTGTTGTTGTTACACACGTTCTTTACTTGCATTGATGGTTGTTACCTCTTTGCTTTTTGATATTTGTTAAGATGTTAAATGTTGATCTTGATTATTGTTACATGTTTTTGCTTTATTTATTCAACTTCGTCAAGTTATTCCCCAGTGATGAAACTTTCTAGTTCACATCAAGTTGTTTGTGTCTTTGTGTCCAAAGGAAAGTCTCTCTATTGACCCTTGGGTCATGGATAGCTCATTAGCCTCCCTCTGACTTTGTTAATTAATTTTGAACCCTAACTTAGTTAAGTTAGAATCTACTAGCCATTAGATTTTGCTTAAGTCTAAAAGACCCACCTTTACTAAGAGTGTTCTTAAACTAGAATCCTAGGTTAGAGTTTGTCAACTCTATGTAAGGATCATTGTCATGATTACTTACTCCCCTCTTGGCTTTTCTCAAAGTTAATCCCCTCGAGTGTACAAATTATAATAAAGAGTTTTGTTAAACTCTATACAAGAATTGTTATGTTTGTTCCCTTTTGAACCTTGATCATAATCAAGTGTTCATCCACCCTCAGTGAGGTGAATTACAATTGCTCTAATTCTATCCTAGTTAGGATACGTAGGCAGAAGATGCGATATCTTTGCGAGCAAACTTAGAAGGTATCCTTAGGTCTTTACCATAACCATAATCTCAATCCACAACATAACCATTAGCAAGTTTATCATACAGATACATAAAAGGTTCTTGTAGAGTACTACAGATTTTTAGAATGTGAAATATCTACCCTAGGCATAACCAACCCCCGATCCCCGAATCTCTTAGTGTTGTTGTTATATCGCGCAAAAGGTCTTTATTTCTTTAACCTTTCCTTTGGATAAATCAAAGTCCGGTTGTGAATTTAATGAATTAAGAATCAAGTTAATCAATAGCTTAACATCATGATTCTCACTGCAACAGAAATGGCGACTTCACTGGGGATTATACTTGCTTAAAACTTGAGGAAATAACCTATTTTGTGTGATTGTATGAATACTTGCTTACATGTATATTTGTGAATATATTTGTATTGTATTGCTGTGAACATTGGGTATCATGAGTGGTGAGATAAGTCCTAACTCGTACTTGAATGACACATATGATAGGATGTGATATGATTAATATTTGACTGTTGAGTGTAGTCCTAACAAGTTTGGCATATGATGTAATCATGTTCAGTCGAGACCTCCTTGAGATGATTGATGATGTATGAGTAGACATGTATTTCATTAATTGTTTCAACCTGAGAGTCCGTAAAACTAAGAACCTTTATTAACACTGTTACCCCACTAAGCCTTTTAGGACATAGTGCGGAAACTATGAGGGAGTAGTCTCGAAATAGTTGTCACGCGATGCTACACTCAGACGAGTTTATACCGAGAATATTTTTGACCCACGTGAGTAGTCATGGTGGTCGATAATATCCGAAGGATGAATGGAAATAACATAATACAATTTCATGAAGGAATGAAGTAAGACAATCCTGTACTAAATGCATGACATTTTGTTTTGGAATAGTGCGCAAGTAGTACATTGTATCAGGTCAAATGATGTCAATAAAGGTATCAATATCTAGATTATAAAAGAATTGTCATAATGGTTGAAGGATTTATAAGAGAGGGAGTCACCAGTATTGAGTGTAATCAAGTAATCAATAAATTATCTCATGAAGATTTGATAAGTATTGATTATTCAAATCAAGATAAGATGTTCTGGTTATGTTTTGAGTGACTCATTACGAGAAAGGGAGTTGTAGATTCCGGAAGGAAAGTAACCAAGTGTTTCAAAACGGTATGTCAGATGAATTAGGGGGGGGGGGGCAGATTAGAAGTTAATCAAATATTAGAATACCGGTAAAGCTAAAATCATAAAGTTATGAGGATTCAAAAGAGAAGGAAATTTGCTAGTCAAGACAAGTTGAAAGATTGAGTAAGTAAGAGGATTGAACTGAAGCAAAGTCAAATGTTGACCTAGAACGGTGATGCAAGAAGTGTTTATTTTGTTGAGTGGAGGAAATTCGTGGGTGAATTTCAATTTAAGGAGGGGGAGTGTAATATCCCATATTTCCTTAAATGCTTAATTAGTTGTCAGTTGAGGCCAATTGAGTTCCTATATACTATATCTCTTATCAGTTGGAACAATTTGAGCTCCTATGTGATTTAAATATTGTCAGTTGGGACAAATAGAGTAACAAGTGAACTCTGAAGAGATCAATTATTATTAAAAGAGACTGATCATTATTAATAAGTGCAAGAGGAAACATTTTGGTACATTAATAATTGGTTAATTGATACTAGAAAACAAAATATCAATTAAGATATTTTATATTATTGCTTATGAGTTATTAGAAAAGAAAGAAAAGAGAAAGGAAGAGAGATAAGAGAAAATAGAAAGTAAGAGAGAAATAGGAATATGAGGAAGGGAAGAAGAAGAGGAAAGCCATAACACTTTCAACATCATATCCATTTCATCATCTTCATAATTAAACTAAGGTTAGTTCCATAGATAGAACTAGCTTTGGGAGGGGGAGATTTCATGACTTGGGAATTATAGGGTTGTGTTCTTTCTATGTTGTTGTCTTGATTCTATGTTGTTGTTGTCTTGATTCTATGTTATTGTTATGTTCTTCATATGATAGAATGTTGTTGTTGTCTTGATTCTATGTTGTTGTTGTCTTGATTCTATGTTATTGTTATGTTCTTCATAGGATATAATGTTGTTGTTGTTACCATGATGCATATGTGAGAGTTTTGTAAATATATGCCATATAAATTATGTGGAAAATGGATGGTTGTTGTTAGAAGCGTTTGGGTATGGTTAGGAAAGGAAGGAAACATGTTTAAACAGGTATTTTTGACAAAATTTACAATGACAATCGATTGCACTTGTCTCACAATCGATTTCACTTTCACAAATGCTAAAAAAACATAAAATTCAAGTTGTGCAATCGATTTTACTATTACAATAATCAATTATTTCTCCAAAAATCAGAAACATGAAGTTTTAGGAGCTGATGCAACCAATTGCACCCTTTATGCATTGGATTGTATCCATTGTTTCTTTCAAAAATCACGTTTTCCAAGGTTCACAAGAAATCTTATGAGTCCTGTAACTTATGTTATGATGTGTATGCATTAGCTTAACATTAATCGGTCGAATTACATGAATTTGTGTGTGTTTTAACCTAGAATCCCAATTAGGTTAGAATGATTGGTTAATGAGTTTGATAACTTGTAATGATGAACAAATGGATGCGTTAGGAAGCTAATTTAGAGGTATATGATATAGAGAGAGATGTATATATGACTTATTCCACTGCACCTTTCCCTTTAAGTATGGTGAACCCCACCATAGGATGATCGGTCGGACGCTGCATTGAGACTTAAAAGTGTAATAAGTTAGATTAAGGTGGGTTGAGTAGTAACCTTGCCCATGGACCTTGTAGCATGTTATATCATCTTGTGGCTTTGATGTATGCTATGAATTATATGTTAATCTATGCCATATATGTATTGATTGATTGTCATACTTGATGTATGTTATTGATTGATTGATTGTCACTCGACTATGATAATGAGTGAGGAAACTTTAGGAGAGTAACTTGACTAATAACTTAGAAATATAATCTAGTTTATGGAAATGATTATAAGGTAATGCTTGGGCATAATGGCACCTCAATGTATATTATGGACAAGTATTCGCCTGATTAACGATCAATATGCTTTGCATGGAACATGTGGTTTATCATGTGAACAGGTGAAGATGAACACCTAGTATTTGATGAACACCATGAGATTGGTTTGATATTTAGTGAGGAACCTTTGTTCCAAAAGTCCTATTTGGCGAGGAGCTTTGCTCCGGAAGTCCTATTTGTTGTTGAGACAATATCATATATTCGGATGTGATTGTGCATATACCACTTTAAAGGTTTAGGTAAAGTGGTAAGTGGGGATATGTCACCAATGATTCATGCCTTAATTGGGGTTGACTCCTAACCATGGCAGACATGGCGGAAAGGTGGACACCTAAGTGGGTTAGAGTCCCATACAGTGAAAGATACTCCAAGTGGGTTAGAGTCTCATACGAGTGACGATCGCTTGAACTGAGTTTGAGTCTCATAGAGGGCCTGATATCCACCGCGAAATTTGAATCATGTGAGCATGCATGAACCGAGCTTGGCTTATACGTAGGTTCGTTTGGGGATTGATGTTTCATGAATCTGAATAGTGATTGTTTGAGTTGCGTGAACTCAGTGACATGTTTTCCTATATTGCGAATATCCCTTAGACACTTAAGTCTTGGTTATCTTGTGTCTATAATACACAAGTAACGAGAGATAAAGACTTGAGTTAGGATTCAATTAGAAAACCTTGTATAGCCGAGTGGACCCATATTATAGTGGAACTCACTGAGATTATTATCTCACCCCGATATTGTTGTTGCTTTTCAGGTGTTGTTTGCAGGTTATGTATATAAGAAGAGTTGTGCATTGATATTTCAAGGAATGCTGATTATTGTGATCTTTTGTTGTGGATTGATGTACAATAAATATATTGTACATAGTTCTTATATTTTATTTTTAGGCATTATTGTATAACACGTGCCATAAATGTATTTAGTTTGGACATGTGTATATAATGATGTTGTTAAGCACTTATGTTGTGAGAGTACCCAAAATTAACACTTATATGATATTATTCATGATATATATTATACAGGGTTTTACATCATTTGTTGGGAAAATAATAAAAAACAAAAATTTCTACGAACGCGGAAGCATACCCACAAAAAGAAAAAAGAGCAAAAAAAAAAAGTTCAAAAATAAAACTCACAAATTCATTATTCAACTTCAAGTCTTTACAAAACAAAATTACAAACTCTCTCATTAAATTGCAATTTCTAAGGAGAAAATTATAAACCCTCCAAACTGCAATTTTTGAACGAAAAAAATTGCAAACCCTCTCTTAATTACAATTTGTTAACGGAAAAATTGTAACTGTTCTCTCAATTATAATTTTTGGACAAAAAAATTACAAACTCTCTCTCAAATATACTTTTTGGACGAAAAAGTGCAAACCCTCTCATTAACCTATTTTTGAATAGAAAAATAGAAAATCCTCTCAACAAACTATTTTGAACGGAAAAATAGAAAACCTTTTCTAGACACACAACTATCTAAATCCCTAATACACCTAAAAGTCTATATTTTGTTGTTATGTAGAAAAGTAAAACTAATTATCTCTATTTATATTAATACTCAAATTGTATTCTCTTCCTACTATCCGATGTGAGAGTTTGATGAATATACTATTTGACCCAACATCACAGACACGCCATAACTTTAACACCAAAGACATAACAACGACTTTAAAATGGTAAACTTGTGCCGTTGTGAGTACTTGGAGTGGCACTATTGTACAAATTAAAACATAAAAAATAGTAAGATAGCGCTGATTCCCTTTGGGAAATGTCGCTATTTGTCAAACAATTTTTTTCAAATTGCGTTGTTATCTCGGATAAGAAGCAAAACTTATGTAATTCTCATGATTTTTAAAATAAATCACCTAATTTTGTTTAGTTTTTCAAAGTTCAACTCTAAATTTAGTTAATTATTTTCTCTCAATACATAGCTCTAGGACAAAAAACATAAAAATAAAATGCAATTAAATAGATAAAACTTGGTTTTGATGGGTTACCTCTTGCCATACCCTAATTTTGTTTGGACATTTTATTTTTTTAATTAATCAACTTTATTTTACTTTGTTTAGAATAACAGTATAGTTTTACAAACATATCATAAAAGCAATTTTCAATTGCGCATAAAGTTAGTGGGCAAAATATTTTAAGTTTGGACAAACAACTGTATGTTTTACTGGACCATATTACGCGTAGGTTATTTTGGTATGCTCATTTTATTTTTCGCATCCGCGTGTGTTTGCGTTGTGATTAGTTTGAAACTTTCCATCAGAATATTTTTAACTGCAATATTTGATTTGTGACTGTCTGTTTTACTGAACTATATTGTACGTAGATTATTTTAGTGCATTCATTTGTGTTTTTTCGCATGTTCACGATTTCCCGTTTTGTTCAATTTAATTCCTTATTATTTGTTTTTTAATCCAAATAATTACTTAAAAATAAATAAGGTTAAAAAAAATGCAGAAGGGCAAAATTGATATTAAGTTTATTTGCAAAACCCTACTTAGAGGGTATAAATTGGAAACATTTGGGACCATTGAAAAAAACCAATAGTCGTTGCATACACTTCTTCCACTCTAATCAAATAAAAAAACTAGAAAAAAAGAGAGAGAAAAGCTGAAGAAAACTCTTCTTCTTCGTGAACTCAACTTTTCAAAACTCAACTCGCATCACACTTAAAATAACCATCCACCGCCAACGCTGCAAAATGCACACTTGCTGCCTGCACGGTCGCACATCCACCAACCACCATTGACGTTCGAACCGCATAATTACCAAACCACACAAAGACCTTTCTCACCGACTGCTTCAACCATCATTGCAAATACAACCACTGCTAACTATTATTATCGCCAAAAATATCTATGACGAGACTGTCGCACCCTAATTTTTGACCTTAAGATTCCACCTCCTCGGGCATGTTCTTGCATATCATTTAAGTCAATCATTATGCATAGCTAACTGTTTTAACCAACTTGTTTGTTTATTGTGTGAAAGATAGGTTACTGCTGGGAATTTAGGGAATCGCAAGCGATACATATAAGGGCCTATTATTCAAGGATTGGGGTTTATGCCGTCTTGTTGTCAAGGATTGTCTACCATTGTTCAAATACAACAAATAAGTTCCATACTAGAGATTTAGGAGACTAAAATTCAAGATTTACCCATTGTGCTTATGAAGTGTAAAAAGAATTCAAATTCAAATTGAAATGTCCACAAAATTCATGACAAGAGGTTTCATCTTGGAAAATTCACCAGATCCATGTCTTTTCAAAAAGTTCATGTTGATGACAAGAGTCAAACTTTGCGTATATGAATACAAAGTCTAATTGCCACTCAAGACTCAAGATTCATGTGGAAGGTTGTTAAAATCTCAAATTTAAAAGATCAAGCATGGATTTTCAAGATTCAAGGTATGAGAAACATGGTGTACTTAAGTTATGAAATCAAGGGGATTTACATATATTTTGAATCAAGATCCAAACTCAAGAGATTCCAAGATCACAAACTTTACAATAAGAAGATTATTTGGATGTACAAGAATGAGCTGATTTTAAATTACAAATACATCATCATTCCACAGTTTTTCTACAAAGGGATAAATTTCTGTAACTATCAAGTTCAAAATGTTACATCCTCAGCTTCTTTCAAAGAGGAGAGTTCTCATGCCAGGGAAGGTTCGTGTCTGATGGATATTAAGAAGCCAATATCTCTGCAGATGGAATCCGTGCATGCATTTAGTCAAGAAAAAGCAACTTTGGCACCCTTCCGGTATTAAATGATGGATCAGAATGTTTGGATGACAAAAATTACCTAAAGGTCTTGTCTTCGGCTTCCTGCAAAGAAGAGAGCTATCACACCAAAGAGGGTTCATGTATGATGGATAGTAAAAAATCAGCTTCCCTAGAGAAGGAATCATTGAATTCAATCTGTCAAGAAGATAATGCAGATAAGTTCATATGTTCTGACAGAGGTATTGGTCCTGTTGGTGAAATGCCAAAAGATTGTGGCCTCTTCTCCATTGAAGCTAAAGATGGATCTGAGTATTTAGATAGCTCTGGTAGTGAAACGCTCCAATTGAAACATGTCGTGTTGAGGCTTGCGTATAAGATCGGTATCTTTAAACACAGCAGAATCAGATGCTCTAGTTGTTGTCATACCCCAAATTTGTCCTACCTTTTTCAAGGTTTTCATTTGCCCGATTTTATTTTTTCAACAAAAATATTTTTCACCTTTGTGCCTAATAAATTTGCGGCACTTGGCTTTTTATTTATTTATTTATTTATTTATTTTGTTATTATTATTATTATTATTATTATTATTATTTTTAGTTAATTAGATTAATTAGGATTTAGTTAGTCTTAAAATTAATTACTTAGAATAGTTTGTTTTAATTATTAGTGAAAATTTTTATAAAAAAAAAAAAGAGAAAAAGAAATTGTGAAAGAGAAAGGACACGGTTGAGATTTAAATTGGGAATTTAGGGTTATTGGGTTATAAAAAGAGGAACCTTCTACTATTCATCTCTCTCCAAGAAGCAGAACCCTAGCCTCCAATTCCAACTCTGAAAACCCTAAGCCCTTTCTTTCATCCGCCGCCGAAAATCCCAAATCCTTCCCTCTTCCTTTTCTCCCTTCGAATCCTTTTTCTTCTTCTTCCCAGCTCCAAGAACCTCACCTCTACACCCTCCTCCAGCATCCACCGCTGAAAGTACCCCTCTCAAATCTCCATAATTCCATCTCGAAATCATCGGCGACGAGTCTAAGCTCTTCTTCACGTGGGCACCCTTCTCCGCCTTTCAATCTCACCATCGCTTCTGTTTTCCAGCCACCAAACCACCGTTTTAACACCACAACAACGATTCCGACAACATGTTTTGACCGATACGGTTCAACGACACAATGATACTGGTAGCTCGCTTTCATTATTCACAACGGGAAGCAACTCAGCGACACCACTTCTCAGTTTTGAATCAACAACAACTATATCATGGTTTCAACAATTTCACAGCAACACCGACAATGATTCCGTCTTTGTTTGATTCAACACCACAACAATAAGGATTCTACACTCACAGCGCATCTCACCACGCATTAGCTGACAGCAACAACAATTTCAAACGCACCTTCAGCTCAACTTTATTTTTGTGGATTTTGTTTTCACTGATTCTGTTTTCTATTTCTATTTGGGCTGTTGTTTTCTATGCAGGTTTCGACATCGCCGAGTTTGGTTACGCAATAATAGGTTCTGCTTCTTTCGGTTTCCATCACGAGATTATAATAACAATACGGTTGAAGCAGCAACAACATTGTTTCATTCTCACACAGACTGTTAACAGCTCGTTCTGTTCAATGAAGCAAAATGGTTCATCATCGCATTTCACGATTTGATTTTGTTGCTGTTATGTCATCATTGGCTTATCGACTTCAACCACAAAGCTAGTGTTTGGAGGTTTGTCTAAGGAGGATGCATTTCTGATTCATTTTGAACTAACCACGGTTCGGCTTCAACGTGCTTCAACGTCATGCGTCAACGTCTTGCGTGAATCAAAACATATTGATTTCGTATATCCTCTCCTTCAAGTTAAACATGTTTCAGCATCTCGAACCGACACCATTTAATGAGTTCTGTTCCGACTAATTTTCGAGGCAATTGCCTGTTGTTTTGGGTTGCTGCTAATTTTTGTGCAGGTCATGAATCCCGTTCATAGTTTATGCCTAAACACAAACGCTGTTATGTTTGAGTCTCACACCGCGCGCAATAGCAGCAGTCTTACCAAGCTGCCAGATTTGTAAACGGTTTCACATTGAGGTTCGAGAACCCAAGACAAAGCCAAACTCGCAGAAAACAACATAACAGTAACATCTTAGCAAGATCAAACATGAACTGATCTAAGCAACACAACCTGACTCATCAACGTCATGATTCACCATCCTCACCCCATCGACCCTCTGCTCTTTCACTAGTACCATAACAACGTTTCACAGTATCACTCGACATTGCTAAGAAGCTCCTTGTTTCAGAGACGCAGCTATGACCCTCAAGATTCAACGATAAATCCAGCAACAAACACAACTTTGATTTGAGACAACAACTCTTAATATTGGGTAACAGTTTTGATCCAAATCTATCTTGATTCCTACTAGACTTATTTTTGTTTATCATTTATATTCCTATAAACTTTTCTGGACCGTTTTGATGGTGTGATATGGTCGCAATGATAGGCGCATAGTACTACTGTAGTTCATTTTTGCGGCAGTATGCATATGAATGTTGTTCTGGTTTTTTTTTCCAAGTTGGTTTAAATGTCAATGTTAATGGCTCTGGGCAGGGTTATCTTTATGTATCTTAGTTCTGTTTGTGTTAGCATCGCGATACGCCGCTAGCTTACGTTTGTTGTTTTATCCATGTCGTGTTTGCCTCAATATTGTTTTGCTTACTGTTTTACTTAAATTTTTCGGTTTCGATTGCGTAAGAATCTCGATAGCATAATGATGTTGGATTGATATTGTTTATGTGCATTATATTAAAAGTTTTGTTCCTTTGAGAGTCCATATCATGGTAATGACATCCAGTTTTCATGTTATATTATGTGGATTATATGCTTCAGAGTACAAATCTGTTTCGATTCGGTTGATAATTTGAGGATTGTTGTCGCATATGTTCGTGAAAATTAGTGCTCGATGTTGTTGTTATACTGCATTTTGATTTTGCTGAAATTTTGGTGCGAATTATAATTGTGCTTTGTGTTTGAATTGTTGCGTTTGCGATTGGATAACGTCGGCATCATAGTGGTTTTATATTGTAATTATGTTTGACTGTGTATTTACTCCCTTTCCGATTCAATCATACTGTTCCGTCTTGATTACTTGCTTCCGATTATGCATTTGATTCAAATAAGCGGTTTTGTGAACATTGAAACAAGTTGTGGTCGATCAATACGTGTTTTTGCCGCTACTTAACTTCATTTTCGAACTATTGTGGATGTTTGTTTATATTTTGAATTGGTAGAAGTTCCTGATAAATACATGATAATTGTTGTTTCTTGTTGGAGTTTTGTGTTGAAAAATTAATGTGTGATGTTAAAAAACCAATGGCCATGGTTTAAAAAAAATTCATATCATATGGAAAGGCATTACAATGCCCTCAGGATATTGCGGTTGCTATTATTTGAACCTTTTTCCTTGTCGGTTTTGAAAATCAGGAAGGGATGGTGCGCAATGCATCTCTTTTTCTTTCTGTTAATTTCCTTTTCCTTGCTTCTACTTTGGGTCCAATTATTGACATGGTATAAACCTTTATACACTTTACCATATTCCATCTGATCAATTTAGTTTTTAATTATTAAATTGAGTATGAAGTGTTTTATTTGGTTAAAATTTATTTTATCAAGTGTTTTATATCATTTATTTATTTATTTATCTATTTATTTTATTTGGTTAAAATTTATTTTATTTGTTATTATATTGTATTGAATTATGAGTTCAAAAGTTTAAACCGATATTAACTTTTGAAGCTCGTAAGGATGCATATGGAGCTAAATTCGGTTTGCTCTCAACGTTGTGTTAGTTTGGCCCCGTGGCTTGCTCTTAAGCCCTCTAACAATAAGCACTCACTTGTTTGGATTCAGTTTATTTGTTTTCTATATTTTCCTATCCCCATTTGAATAAATGTATCCCAACTCCCACAAAAATGTAATAATTGTTATTGCTTTTATCTTGATTTCTTCAATACTTTAAAACCATTTTAAAAATAAAATCTCAATTTATTGAGCCATTTTCTACCCTTGTAAGTCGAGTGCTTTCAAAGCCTCGCCATCAACCTTTGATCATTATACACAACATTTAAAGCTTACTCCTGGGCTTCCTTACAGTGAGACCTATTTGATCGATTATTTCTAGTTGGTCACTTAGGAGACTAGCCCACTTTGCTAGTGTACACGTTAAAACTCTAATTTCAAACCTCGATTCACATCAAGTATTTTCTCAAATGAAACTTAAAATACTTAGTAACTACTCAAATACAATTTCAATAAAAGGATGAAAAAGAGAGAGTTCCAAGTCTTTGATTCTCTCTCCCAATTGTTTGGGTCCGAGAAGTCTTTCTTAAGCTCGAGCAATTGTCTTCTAAAAAACGATAAACGAATTCAAACCTATTTTTCCTAAACACTTAGACGAAAAGAGAGAGCTCCAAGTCTTTGGTTCACTCTCCCGATTACTCGGGTCCGAGAAGTCTTTCTTAAGCTTCGAGTAATCGTCATCCGATTAATACACTCTAATTATATTAAACATCTTTCATAATATTAGATGAGAAAATGAGAGAGTTCCAAGTCTTTGGTTCACTCTTCCGATTATTTGAGGTCCAAGAAGTCTTTCTTAAGCTTCGAATAATCCTCATTTGTTAAAATACTTTCAAACGCTATTCAAACAATTCCTTTTGCAATGAAAAAGAAAGTGTTCCAAGTCTTTGGTTCGCTTTCCCGATTACTTGAGGTCCGAGAAGTCTTTCTTAAGCTTCAAGTAATTGTTATTCGTTCAATTTATTCAAACCATACTCAATTCTATCCTCTCGCATTTGAGGTTGAAAAAGAGAGAGCTCCAAGTCTTTGGTTCACTCTCCCGATTACTTGGGTCCGAGAAGTCTTTCTTAAGCTTCAAGTAATCGTCACCTCTAGCTAAACATCCAATACTTCTAAACACTAATTCTTCGACCCCGTGCGACCTAAACTCTCGTTCAACTCATACCCACCTTTTACCCAGAACATTGTTTAGTCCCTTCTTCCGCGCATTGCAAACTAGTGCTTCAGCCACCCCTAGCGAGCAGACAAGCAAACATTTAGCAGTTAGAATGCGACCTAAACCCTCGTTCATTCCAAACACAAACCTTTTAGAAAACCGTATGCCGAACTACGGCTGCTCTGATTCTTCATTCACTTTTGAATGTAAGATACGTAGGTACAAGATTGCGATGATCTTGGCGAGCACAATTCTCTCTTTTTTCCGTAGTCCCCCGAACTACAAACGCTCTGATTTTCCACTTCTTATAAGTGAAGATACATAGGCACAAGGGCCCTAATCCTTGGCGAGCACCCTATCATAAAACTACCCCATTTTCCCCTTAGCAAGCAATTCCTTAGAAGATAAGCAAACATAGTTAAATTTCTCTCGCGAATCGAATCAAGAGGTTCCCTTTGAGTACAATGGACGTAGAGGGTGCTAATACTTTCCCTCTGCATAACCGACTCCCGAACCTAGAATATTGGTTGCGACGACCATGTTCTTATCTCCTTAAAGGTTTTATCGATATTTTCCTATTCCTGCATTGGAATGAATAAAGTTCGGTGGCGACTCTATTTCGAACGTATTTTCCGCGTCCATCGCGAGGATCATATTTTTCGAGGTACGACAGTCGTGAAACAGAAGTTTGAGTGTGATTTTCAGCAGATGGTAAGTAAAATAAGTGTGTCCGGTATCCAGTTGCAGAAACTTGAGTCAGATTTTGAAGCATTTGTTGACAGGATCAGTGCCGGTCTTAAATATGAAGAAGTACACTCTCAACAGCACAATGACTTGTTTTCCAGTCTTGATCATTTGGAAGCTGAACTTCAACAACTTTATTCCAGAAATCATGATCTTACTCAAGAAATTGTAAAGCTAGGTACTTCGTTGGGTGACCTTGAAATATGTAAGCTGACCTTAGCAATAGTTACAGAGGAGAAGAAAGCTTTGGAGTTGTCTTTACGGGACAAAACAGAAGAATCTGCCCAGTTTTCATCTGAGGTTAATTTTTTGGAAAAACAACATGTGTTCCTTGCAAAATCAGTTGCATGATGAAAAGGTCTCTAGAGGAAAATTGGAGAAAACGGTTATGGAAGAAAATATGACATTGTCCACGAGACTTAACTACCTAAAGTCTGAGTTAGCAGTGTACCTGCAACTAATCCCCAACAATTGTTAATTAAATTACGAGACACATACATTACCAAGAAAATCATGCTCACACAGGAAACATAACGGATCTTTGAAGAAATAAATTGAAGCTCACTCAGCTACTTAAGACCTTGACAGTAATCTCTGTGATTGCAAAAGCTATTCAGACAACAAAACCAGAAGACAAATTCTTAAAAGCTGTTGAGGGTAGCGATTCAATTGCAAGAGTGGCGCCTTGTCAATGGAGTGTTCCAAGCGTAGAGTGTTGCCACGCCTTTGTCAACATGAAGCAATTCATTCAACCCTGTCAAGAAAAAGATGAATAATTTCAAAAGTCGAAATCTTTGACAAGTCCACTGAGTCATATTGCAGAAACTAATGATGAGGTAAAATCAAATGAGATATCAGAGACCATAAGCAACATGACTCATCAGAAATATTTGCTGAATGACTTGTCGAACACTGGAAAGCATTCTGATATCATTTCTGAGTTCATCAACAGAGAAATCAAGCATTCGGGCATAGAATCTTCGCCGGTTCACCTACATGGTAATCACAAGTTGGAAAGCAAGCACAGAACGCCTTTCTTTGAGTTCAAGGTGAAGTGTCCTGAAGATGTTTTTGTGGCCAAGACATGGAGAATAGTGACAGAGTTTGTGATGTATGATCTTTCACACTCAAGACATAGTGTTTCGTCCGAAAAGGTCTTTATGTGAACAAAATGCGTTCAAAACTCGAAAAGCTTCCCGTAGGATGGATTTGAAGGAGAACATAGAAATCACAAACCAACTTCAATACAAGAATTAGTTCCAACAAAGCATGTCTGAAGGTTGTTTTAGGAATGCTCAGTACCTTTCCATCTGGTCAGCACGATTCATCATCCTAGCACCAAAGAACAGAGTTAGCAAGCTTTGAATTCACGTGAACAAGTTTGCATATTCAGGGCTGTTACCAACAATTAAATTTTGGGCTCACCAAATCCTTTTACACCAGCTATCTGAATTCACTCTGGGCTGTTCATCTTCCCTGGCCCAAATCTGTTGCTATCCGCCCCTGCCAAATCACCAATCCAAAGTTAGTAATTCGTTAAGGAATATACCTGTTTAAAGAAAAAGATCTAATTCAATTTTTTCGGAACATTGAACCTAGACAGAAAGAACATTAAACATGATTGGCAAATATCACAGATTGGGATTTTTCTCATTAACAAGTATTATTGCAATCAAACAGAAAGGGAAGGTTTCAAATATTTGTCTAGACCAAATTGGAAAATCCAATCGACATTCAAGACAACAATCAAAATTTAATCAGAACATTTCAATTTGAAACCTATAAAAGAAGGCCTAAGAGATGAAGAGAGGTTACACCGAAAATCACCACAGAACCTATGTTCATTTAACCTAACAGGCTGAGAAGAAAAACACTTATCTCTCCTGTTGGCGAAGCTGTCGCGCACCGCTGCGAGTCCCATAGACGAAACGCCCATTTTCGTCACCTCCGGCTACTGCGAATCTACTCCGTCATCTCTAAACGCCGCCGTCCCCAACTCTCGGTAAGCCATTGATCTATGTCAAGATTATTGAACCTTTGACGATTTTTTTGTGTGTTTTAGGTTGAAGGAATGGCGAAAACGATCTAGGTTGAAGGAATGACGACTACGATCGGGAGAGAAGAGAGGAAGAGGAGAGGATTGAAGGATTCGATTTGGAGGCGAAGGGAATTTGGGATTAGGGTTTACCTTCATTTTTGTTGTTTATGCATTTTTTGTTTATGTTTGTAATCATGTACCTGGTCACACACACACACACATACTATACACCTCACATCACAACCACACACTCTCACGATCGGATCAATCGCACAATCCACATACTGCTGCCCACGATAACCCGCTACACCCTACTCACTGGATCCGTCCGCCTCCACTTAATCAACCCAGTAACCCTAATTAACCCTCCACTAATCAGTGCTTAACCCTCTTAACCCCTAATTAACCTTTTAAAATCTTCAATCAACCTGTTTTAATTTAACTTAATCATTTTTACTTTATTTTATTAATTAATCGGCCTATTAATCTTTTCTAATCAGTTTTTTATTTAAACCAACTAAATCTATTTTATTAAAATTAATTTAATTAATCTTAACTTAGTTTTTTTTAACTAATAAACCTTTCTTGGATTAATATAATAATTAACTCAATTTTATCTTTACTAATAATTAATCTTTATTATAATCAGCTTTTTATTATAAAAAAAACAATTAATAAACCTTTTATAACCCTTTTTAACATATTTACTTATTAATCAACTTTCTTTTATATCAATTTATTCAATAACTTGTTTTTTATTATAATTAAAATTATTTTCTTTTTTTAAAAAGCCTATCTCATAATCTATTTAATTTGTAATAATAATAACATTTTGTTTAAAATTAACTTTTATTTGACAATAACTAAAACCTTTTAAAACCAATCAACTTATAATTTAAATTCATAGTTTAAAATTAATATAACGTTTTTCTTACAAATCAATTCACATAAAACTCAATTACAACTCTTTTAACTAATCTCACCACAAACATAATATATTTTCTCATAAGTATAATTCAACTAAATCAGTCCATCTCACTATTAATAATCAAATAAAACTTTTTTTTACTAAAATTAATTCACCTAAATTAACCTCGCCTAAAAATAACCAACATCGTAATCAATTCAATCGTGCACGCTCCCGCCTCTCTCCGTTCACGCACCCCACTTGCACTCACTTAGCGCTTTCATGCGTGTGTATGTTTACTTCATCTACTTTATTTCTTTCCGCAATTTACAATTATCATATTTATCTTTCTTGCTTCGCATTCCGTCCAAAGGAAGAACCTACACATGACTTAACACTTGTGTGTATCACACCTCCATTTGCATCATATTCCCCCATGATCCTTGATCCCATTCAAGTTGATCTTTAAGATAGATCCTACCCCATAGGAAGGACCTTCGTCTTTACTTTACAACATAGAAAAAAACAAAACAACTCATACAACTATTCAAACATTAGAGAAAGATGTTAATCATCTTAAGCGAGATAGAATCTCCACCCCACAACAAATACAATCTCTTACACTTGTGGCGGTTAAATCTCTCTTAAAATGATAACTCATCTTTTCTCCTAAACTCAATCAATCAACTACCCTTATCCCGTAGGAACTTTGACCACAATCAAAGAACTCCTCAAACCCTTTAGGGAGAACTACAGATACTCTGATTCCACTCCCGTAAGGATATGTAGGCATAAGATGCGATATCTTATCAAGTATACTTAGAAATAAACCCCTAGGTCTTTTAACTCTTAAGTAGATAAACCTTAGCAAATAAACAAACATAAAATAAGAGGTTCCTGTAGAGTACTACAGAAACTTAGGATGCTAGCACCTTCCCTAAGTTTAACCAACCCTCGAACCTAAACTCTCTAGCTTGCATTTGCATTGCATTGTGGGAATTTTGATCTTTATCCCTTCCTTTGGACAAATCAAAGTTCGGTTGCAAAATGAATTAAAGATTCAAACTAATCAATAGTTTGGTATCCAAATTTCACCGCGACAGAAATGGCGACTTCACTGGGGACATCTTAGTGGGTTTCCCTAACTTGTTTTCTTTATGTTTATATTTGCTTATATTTGCTTAATTGTTTACTTGTATACTTGCTTGTTTGTTGCCCTTGGGTTGATGCTCTTGAGTGGTGAGACAAAGTCTTACACCCGGACTTGAGTGAACTTAAGATAGGATAGTGATATGTTCAAAGAGGCTTATAGAGGGTGGAATCCCGACCAAGCTGACTTGAAAATCACGCTCAATTGAGGCCCTCTCAAAAGTTGTATTGTTGAACGAGTCCTTAATCGTGAAAACATGCACTATATTCGATGTTGGAGCCTATGATATTGAGGACCGTAGTTACCTTAACCCCACTTTGGCCTTTACTAGGATGTAGTGCGGGACTATGAGGGGGTACCCCCCGAAATAGTGCTACGCGATGCTACACTCAAAAGAGGTTCTCTTGGGAATATTATTAACCACCGAGTACTTGGGAAGTTGATAATATCCGAAAGATGGGCTAATTACTTTGGGAACCTTATTAGAACCTTGTTTTGTAGGTACAATCCACCTTTAGTCCTTATCCTTTGGGAATGGGTATACCCTTTGGCTCCATGCTCGATACAAACCTAGGACCTTTTTGTTTGTTTACATATGTGTCCTTATGTGCTTACTTGTGTTTGTTGCATTCATAAAACAGCATACCACATTGGACTTCATGGGATTTACCTTTGCTTATGAACATTGTAGGGCACTATGGATCGCAACAGAAGACACACTTTGAAATACACTTTTAAAAGTCCTAAATTGGATGACCTAAAGAAGTTGGTAACATTGATTGAAGACCAAGAGAAGTTCAAGAGCAAATATGGGAAGCTGATATCTTTATTGAGTCGCCAAGTAGACGAAGGACTTCTTTCCACTTTATTGCAGTTTTATGATTCGCTATACCACTGTTTTACGTTCTCAGACTTTCAACTATTACCTACATTGGAAGAGTACTCCTTTTTGGTTGGTCTACCTATCCTAGAAGAATCTCCCTTCCCTTTCTTAGAGAAGGACCCTGAGGAAAGAGATATGTTAAGGCTCTTTATCTAAAGGTATCTGACGTCAAGGGAAACTTAATTAGCAAAGGTGGTATTTTTGGTTTGACTACGAAGTTCTTAATCAGTAAAGCTCTGTATTATGCCGATTATACGAACAAGACTCCATTCGAAGCAATCTTCGCCTTACTTATTTATGGAGTGTTCTTGTTCCCAAGTTTTGAAGGGTTCGTCGACCTTAATGCGATTAAGATCTTTTTGAAGAACAACCCAGTACCAACTCTTTTGGGTAATGCCTATCATTCGGTGCACCTTCGAAATTTCTATGGTGGAGGAATGATCACCTGTTGTATGCCCTTACTCTACAAGTGGTTTATTTCGCACTTGCCTAGGTCTAGTTCTTTTTTGAATCTCGATGGAGGGCTTTGTTTTCCGAGAGTTATGGTGTTGACCCACTCAGACATTGTTTGGTACAACCGAGCGTATGATGGAACTTTAATTATTGACGGGTGTGGTGATTTTGCTAATGTGTTGTTACTCAGTTTTAATGGAGAGATCAGTTATAATGCGGTCTTAGCTCGTCGACAGTTGGGATATCCGTCGAAGGAACCGCCTAAGAGTGTTCAAGTGGAGAGAATTTTCTTTAGGAATGACAAGGGACTCCGAGACAAGATTCTGGCTGCATGAGATCATTTACATAAGAAAGGGAAGAAAAGCCTTGGTAAACTTAATTGTGTGTCCTTGGAGTCATACCTTCAGTGGGTCAGAGAGAGAGCAATCAAACTGAAAATGCCCTATTCTCGTCAAGATCCTATATCTCCGAGAAGGGATCCCACTTATATCTTTATGTCCGAAGCTGAAAAGCTAGAGGTCGCTTTGAGGAAGTCGCAGCGTGAGTTAGAGTCATAGAAGAACAAGTATCAAGTAGTGGTTGCAGAGAACGATGAACTTCAGAAACATAAGGATGGCCTTCAGAAGCAGCTACAATTGAAGGATGAAGAGTTACTCCCCTATAAGAAGAGGAAAGCCATGGAGGATTTATTTTTCTCTGACCGACAATGTACTATTTAGAAGCTGATTGTGGACAACCTTATCCGTGAGAAGACCCAGTTGGAAGAGGAGCTTAAGCAGCGGAATTCAGAACTTCTTTAGGGCTTTCATTAGCTTTTATTTAGCTATTTATTTGGGACTTTTAAAAGAATATTTATGTAATCCGTTTCAAAATTAATAAAACATTTCTTTTTACCGCAATGCCCATAAATAGAGGAATCCCATGAAGTCCTAATCATCTTGCATTGCATTCTTTTTCTTTGTTCACTTCAAGAAACTCAATTTCGTTTTGTAGGTATTGTAACGATGGATTTCAAAAGAGAAACTTTGAAGTAAACTTTTCAGAGTCCTAACATTGAAAGCTTAAGAGAGCTAGCGAAACTCATTGAGGGCCGTCATGCTTTTTCAACCGAATATGGATGAGTCTTCTACTTTCTCGAGCTCAAGATGAAGGAAGGAATATTGGAAAC
Organism: Lathyrus sativus; assembly: GCA_963859935.3. Classification (NCBI taxonomy): domain Eukaryota; kingdom Viridiplantae; phylum Streptophyta; class Magnoliopsida; order Fabales; family Fabaceae; genus Lathyrus; species Lathyrus sativus. The sequence goes on along the minus strand of OZ012739.1, from coordinate 15,003,512 downwards.
CCTTGTTCAGTTCTATGATACGTTGTACCATTGTTTCACCTTTCCAGATTATCAGTTGATGTCAACTCTGGAAGAGTATTCTGAATTTTTGAGGATACCTGTGACCACCCAACCTATGTTCATTGGATTGGAGGACATGCCTAGTGATCAAGAGATTGCAAATGCTACCTGTCTCAGTCTAGCAGACGTTCAAGCTCATTTAACTACCAAGGAAGGAGTCCTTGGATTTCCGGCTGATTTCTTGATCGAGAAAGTTCGTTACCATGCTGAGAGAAAGGAAGTCCCTGTTTTGGAGGCTACATTTGCTTTGTTAGTCTGTGGGATCTTTTGGTTCCCTAAGATTGATGATTTTGTTGACATGGATGCGATTAAGCTATTCATCCTCAAGAACCCAGTTCCTACCTTGTTGGCTGACACATACCATTCCATCCATTTGAGGAATGCCGAAGGAGGAGGACATATTGTTTGTTGTACCGCTTTGTTGTATTCATGGTTCATCGCTCGCCTAACTCGGCACCCGTCCATTTGGGATGAGATAGAAACACCCCATTGGTCCGAGATAATTATGGCCCTTACTCACTCAGATATCGTGTGGTACGACCCTGCTTATGGAGGTGTATGTATGATTCCCAGCATCAGAGGATTCACCAACATACCGCTCATTGGGAGAGAAGGATGCATACGTTACAACCCCACTTTGGCCCGTAGACAATTTGGGCATCCCATGATCGAAATACCTGACCAAGCTCTGTTGGAAGTGATCTTTCTCAAGGAAGGAGAAGATCCAGACCTGAAGACCGTCATGATTTACGCATGGAGATACTTCAATAAGGAAGGGGTGACTGCTTTAGGGTTCCCTAATGACGACGCCTCTGAAGACTATCTACATTGGGTGCGAGAAAGGGCTCTCGACCTCAAGATGCCTTTCCCTTTTCATGAACATATGGTGTTGACCTTTCATGATCCTGATTGGTTTGATGTGAGTGAAGTATATCAGTTGAAGGCCGCCTTGGACGAGGCTCGAAAACTGAAGGCCGCTTGGAGGAACAAGTTTTTCACCCTCAAGGTAGAGAAAGAGAAGTCCCAGAAGCTGCCAGAGATAGAATTTTCAAAGAAGAGGAAGGTGCGAGAGGATTTATTTTCCTCTCACACCTCTTCCAGAACTGACACCAGAGATGATCTTCCCCCAGCTACTGTGGCTTGGAAAGAGTGTGTCGATCGGCTCATCAGTGAGAAGGCCGAATTGCAAGAACGTGTCAACCAGTTAGAAGAGGAACTTCGTGCACAGAAGGAGCATAGGGAGTAGATCTTCGAGTTCTCTTTTACTTTTGGTTCAATGTAATAAACTCTGGAAAAGAGTACTTAGTTTTGCATTGTTTCTTAATAAAATAAGTTTTAATTATCCTACATTATAATACCGAAAAAAACACTTTGAGTTTCTTGAAGTCTCATCCTGCATCTGCATTCTTGCATTAGCATTCTGCATTTAGCATTTTTAGCATGTGCATGTGTCTCTTCTCCTCTGCGTCCTCATCCAGCCTTCTTTCTTTGTCTGTCAGCTGACATCTCGACCATCTGACCAAGCTTGAAGTATTACTTAAGGATAATAAAGAGAACATAAAATATGGATCGCATTACTGGCTTCAAAGTAAGGACTAATCCGACATTCGACTGTTCCTCCGACGACTTTGTGCAACAAGTGGATGTTCCTACGCAACTTCAGCATATGCAAGATAACCTGTTTGTTGACCTTCATAATACTCCTACTAAGAAGGAAGTGGACGATCCTAGATTTGTAGCAATGGAGAAAGAACTTCGTGATCTCAAAGAACAAATGAAGATGATGAAAGAAGCTAATACATCTGGTCTTGATGCTCATGACCTATGTTTAGTTCCAGGTGTAATTGTTCCGCCAAAGTTCAAGATGCCTGTCTTCGAAATATACAAGGGTGTCAGCTGTCCAAAATACCATCTGACAACGTTTTGTCGAAAGATGACTGCTTACATTGACAACGACAAACTGATGATTCATTGCTTTCAAGAAAGTTTATGTGGGGCATCCTTGATATGGTACATGAAGCTGCAAAGTAACCACATTCAGTCTTGGGAAGACTTAGCTGTTGCTTTTGTGAAGCAATACAATTACAATTTAGGTATAGCTCCAGATAATAAAGATGACATTGAATCTTCCAGAGAATTTATGGTTCCAGTACCTTATCCCCAACATCAGTATGCTACGCCCGCTCAGCGCAAACAACAACTACCCCCTAAGCAGAAGCTGGCCTCTCCAGATCAACCGCAGAATCAACGATTACGGAAATGATTTCGTAATCAGAAGGTAGCTTTGGATATTCCGAGAAAAGGAATTCGTTTGTTTGATACCATCCCTATGAAGTATGTTGATCTGTTTCCAGCTCTGTTTCAAAGAGGTCACATCCAGACAAGAGCTCCACCTAAAGTGCCCAAGAAACTTTCGTACTGGTACAAAGCTGACAAATTTTGCCCATACCATCAAGGTGCTCCAGGCCACGATATTGAGAACTGTTACGGTTTGAAGGCAGACGTCCAAAGTTTGGTTAAGGGCGGAATCTTATCCTTCAGAGATTCCAATCCTAATTTCAGCATGGTTCGTCCTCCGAGAACATGATCCAAGGTTGTTTGGGAAATTTATATCAATATAGCATCAGGAGGCTACACATCAGATGATTCTGCGAGCCTCTCCATTTCAAGGCGTAATAAAATCCAAGAAAGGGACTTGTTTGGATTTTCACTTTATTTGCTTTGGTGTCTTTCATTTCTTTGATTAAAAGCATAATTGGCATGTAAGAACTTGTCATTTTGAATAAATAATGCAATAAGTGTTTGTCTTGAAGAAATCCATTCATTTCACTCGTAAAATGTTTTTCATAATTTATAACGCCTACTATACCCAATTCTCTCACTTTGGTGAATAATTTCAGGGAGGATGATGAAGTAAAACGCATGATCTCTTGTTGTATGCTTCAAATAAAAACCCTATTGATGATGTAAGGCATTGTTTCAAACCTCCTAAACACCTGAAATATTTAAACTCCATTGAACCTAGATGAAGACTTTGTTTTTTCAAAAAAATCCAAACCTCGCTTTTAACCTGGGGCAGGGTATCATCAAAACTGAGCATCTTTCAAAAATGGGGTGGGCACAAATATATTTTAGCTTTTTATTCCTAAGCTCAGACACAACCCTTAAAGTCCTAATTGAAGAAAGGTTTAGTTCGAAAGCATACTCGATGAGATATCATTTCCTGACTCCTTGAGCCATGCTCAAATTTGGTATCGGCTTTATAAATAGTTTTAATTTATATCCTAACTAGTGATTTCGGTCACCAGTTATTGTGATATCTCTTTTCACAACTTCAAGACAAACGCGTGTTGCATTAACCGTTTCGAAATTAACATTTATGACTTGCTAAATGCGCTTTGTAACACCCATTTTATTTATTTAGTCATTTTGGTGTTAATTTAATTATTTTATGTTGGTGTGCCCTTAGGTGGGGTGTGTTGGTATATGATTGGTGAGTACCCTTGATATGTAAAGATCATTGGTGGTGTGGAGATAATAATATAATAATTAATAGTAATATTGGTGGTATTATTGTTATTATTATTATTCTTATTATTATTATGATTATTATTATTAGTATGAATATTATTATTGGTCGGTGTCCCTGATATGGGAGAATTATTGGTGGTGAATTGGTGTAGATATAATAATATAATAACTAATGGTAATATTGGTGGTGCTTTGGTGTGAATATGATAATATAATGAATAATAGTAATATTGGTGGGGGTATTATTATTATTATTATATTTATTATATTTATCATTATTATTATTATATTATTTTTATTAATATTATTATTATTATTGGTGTGATAATATTATTATTATTATAATTATAATCATTGTTGGGTGTATCACTATTATTATTATTATGTTGAATATTACTATAATATTATAATAGTATTATATTATATTATATTATTATTATTATAATGATTATTATAATTATTATTATTAGAATTATTATTGGGAATATTAGTGGTTGGAATAAGTAAAATAAGAGGTGGAAGGGTTATTGGGAAGTTAGAATGGAAATATGAAAAGTCACGATAGAAACCGTGAGGAAGGAAATATGAAGGGGTAGCAAGGAGATATTAGAAAAGTTGGAATGGAGAGGAAAGGGATTACCATAGGCGTGGGATATTGGTGTGATAATAATAATAATATTATTATTATTATTATTATTATTACTATTATTATTATTAGTGTTATTATTATTATTATTATTAAAAGTATTATTATGATTATTGGAGAGATAATAATATTATTATTATTGTTATTATTAATAGTATTATTATTATTAAGATTATTATTATTATTATTATCATTATTATTATTATTAGAATTATTAATATTATTACTATTATTTTGGTGAGATAATAATATTATTATTATTATTATTATTATTATTATTATTATTATTATTATTATTATTATTATTATTATTATTAATATGTGGTATTATTAATATTAGTAAGATTATATTAGTATTATTATTATTAAGATTATTAATATTATATTATCTTATTATTTATTATTATTGGGATTAGAATAATTAAAAGGGAAATAGAATATGAGGGGTTAGGAGAGTTACGATACATTTTAGAAAATTGAGAAAAAAGAGCGATAGAAAGAGAGAAGAGGAAAGAACGAGGAAAGTGAAAAAGAACGAAGGAAAAAGGGAACGGACAACGGAAGAGGAAGGAGAAGGCCAAGAGACCAATTCTAGGAGGAATTCTATCGATCGACCAATTGTCAAGGTAAGGGGGGAGAAATTTGATTGGGAATGGTTTATACATGTATAGGGTAGAGGGGATTCCTTAACCCCGTAGGAATTTATCGTTATATAAAGTTTTATATTGGCATGCTATGATTATTGTTGATGTTGGGGGATTGATGAATGCTGATGATGCATTTTGGGGTATATATATATATGGTGATGATGTTACTGTAGTATTGATCCATTTTGTTGGATTGTTGATGTTACTGTAGTGTTGATAGTAACTAGGAATATAAAGCTGATGAGATTATGTGTTGTTACCGTAGTGTTGGCAATGACCGTGATTATAGCTTTGGGAAAAGTTATGTGTTGTTTCCCTATAGCGTCGTTAATGACTATGGTTAGGACCTTGGTGAGATTCAGAGTGACTCTGAAATGTCGGTAATGTACCGTAATGTCGGTTCTAGAGTAGAAATTATAGGATAATTGGTAAGTATAATATCTATTGGCATGTTTGTGATTGTGGATTGATGTTGATGAATTATTGATTTTGGTGTATAGGCTGAGGTGTTGGTTTAGGGAGGTTCTGAGTAACCTCAGAGACTTTTGGTGAGATGTCTGAATTGGTCTCGTGTGATCCTTCTAGCCTTGCTGTAGTGTGAAAATGATGAGTATGGGATATAACTTGTGTACTTGGGGATAGTACGCGTTCCCCTTAATATTGTTGGTGAGCAATTAGTTAATGTATATGTGTGTAGTGATCAGTAGGATCGTGTATCCCCGAGTGGGGGGGGGACGTAGTTATATCCGGTGTGATAGTATGAATTCGTTTACTATCTGATTGATTTATATGGTGTTGGTGTAATATATCTATACATATGCATTGTTGTATGATGATATGATCAGGAGGATCGTGTGCACTTAGCGTGCCAGAATATAATAATTATGCATTGGTGTCTTGCATATCATGGTGTTTTGGTGGGATGAATCATGTCTCAGGAGGAGCGTAAGTGATTCATCCGTACTCCTTTGTGGAGAATGGTGGGGGATAGATCATGTCTCAGGAGGAGCGTAAGTGATCTATCCAGGTTCGATTGAATGAACCAATGAGTCGGTACCGCATGCATGGTGTTGAGTTGCATTTTGCATTATAATATGTTATATTGTAATTTGAACAGTAGGTTCGTTGTGTGGCGTTGTTGGGGTGAATATTGGTGTTGGTGTATTGTACTACCTTATTTACATGTACTACATTACCATTATATTTTTGATCATGATTTCTCACCCCTTTGTTGTTGTTGTGTCTGTACTTCTCCGGAAGTACAGATAATCCAGGTACTTAGATAGCTTGGATGGTGGTGTGCCAGTCGAGTCTAGGATGCTCTGATACGTAACACGGGATATGGGTGCTTTAATTGTTTTATGTCAAATTTGTTGTAATCCTGTGACGTATCACATTTTTAGTGAATTATAATAATAAAGATTTTTATGAAATCTGGCGGATGGTCGAGAATGTTGGAATAATGTTTTCCGCTGTAATATTTTTGAAAAGGATGAATAAAGTATTTTTATAAAAATTTGGTGATGTGATATCCCACTATTTTGGTGAAGAACTCTGATGTTTATTTATAATGTTTAAATTTTATTTAATTTGGGAAGTGGGGTGTTACAATTGGTATCAGAGCAGGTCGGTCCGTCCGGCCAGTGTTGTTGAGTCGAGTTGAGTCTGTCCTTTAGGATGGAGTTGAATATCTTTTAACCTGGTGTTGTGGTTTAAATCCCTAGTATGCGGCATGTGTGTGAAAACACTGTCGGTACATGTTGTTGTCTAACTTCGTTGGCAGAAGAGGAATGATTCCAGTGGGGGAGAAGTTTGTATTTCTCCGGAATGCTACGGTGTGGTGGCTTAGTATGTTGAGGAATGCTATCATAGTTTGGTAAAGAGGGTTTGTACCCCATCATGATTTCGGCTGTCTATTAACAAATTGAGGAACTGATCACCCTTAATCTCTTGTTAATAGTGGACAGGATTGTGTTGGATGGGATAGACGCGTCTTGCAAGCTTGGGTAGCGTAAACAGTGAATAGTCTCGAGTTAAGCTAAATGCTTAAGGGATTATTTTGAGGAATTTGGCGTAAGACGGTGTTGAAGTGTCTATTTTGACTGAAACTTCGAATGAGAAGGAAAGTGAGAAAAATTGGGATTTGTCAATTATTCGCGATTGCCGGAGGTTTCCAGATGAGGTAGGTGATTTACTATCAGAGTGTGAAGTAAAGCTCACACGTTGCCTTTGTTGTTGGAACGAGTCTGATATTAGTGACTCCATATGGTGTGTTTTCGTTGGGATTGGAGAAGTTGAAGAGTCAACTTGAAGATCTGCCGGAAGAGAAGTTCTTTCGTTTGAGTGTATTACCGTAAGGTGCGCCAATTTTGTTGGTTAAACAGACAGAGGGTTTTGTGAAGCCTTGGGTGAACTATAAATAAGTGGACAAGGTGACTATCAAGGATAGGTGTTCGCTTCCAAGAACTAATGAGTTGATGGAGCAAATGATCGAAGGATGTGATTTCCGTAGTCGTGAGATCTTGAGTAGAGTTGTTGTGGTTGTGGTATCAAAGATCGATGGTTGTATCACAACGGGAGGCCCCAAGACCTACTGTTGAGATTAGAAGTAATTGGGCTTTAAAATATTCAAAAGATTGAAAGTGTGTTGGATGGCCTCCTAAGTATAAAATTGTTGTTGTACGTCGAATTCCGGGATCGCAGCTTTTTACGGAATCGAAATCGGACACTCAGAAGTCGGGTAACGGTCGAAAAGAGGATTTTGGGACTGTCATGTTCGCCTGGCGAGCATACTGGCGAACGTTCGCTGCGGTGTTCGCCTGGCGAAGGGGTCCTGGGCAGAAAATGTTATTCTGGTGTTTTTGCCGTAACGGGAGAACCGTAACTCGGAATGACGCGCGATTCGAAGCGTTGGAAAGCTATTGAAATTATCTATGAGATGGTGAAGTATTGACATGGATTTAAGCTATTTATTGATGAAGTGTGTTTGAATGTTGTGGTAAGGACGGGCGGTACGGTACGTGTTCCCGCCATAACTCACAACTTGTTTGTCCATTTGGCATGGGATCTTCTTTAATTATTTATATAAGGCGTTGGTTGTGATAATAAATGATATTTTAAGGTATTCGAAGAGTATAGAGGATTATGTTGAGCATAAGGAACTGGAGTTATCAGTGTTGGAAAAAGAGCGGTGATATACTTCCGTAAGGAAAGTTCTGCCGAATCCGATAAAACTAATTGTGGTGTTTGTGATGCTTGTTGATATAATTAGGGGATTTACTAAAGACAACTTCAGCGAGTTTCAATTATGCAAAAGGCAACTTGAAGTATATAAGAGAAATCATCCGACCAGTGATTTAGAGTTGGTTACTATTGTGGTTGTACCGGAACCGGAGGCTTCGAAAGTTCAGACTGAGATCGGAGATGTTTGGTGATCTTAAGAGTTTAAGGTGTTTGTTTAATTTGATTAAGACGAATGTGAGGCATAGGAAATAATTGGGACTTCGGAAGGAGTACGGCTTCGAGTTGAATTACCATTCGGGTAAAGTGCATGTGGTAGATGATGCGGTGAGTTGGAAATGTCTGCGTATACCGAAGTTGACGGTGAGAAGAGTTAGAACTGACTGAGCAATTTTATAATATGAGTTTGGTGGGCGAATAGACCTCTTATGGAGTTAAGCGTTTATTGTTAGACCTGACGAGTGGTATGCTTGAGTTGGTGAATTAGTTGAATTTGATAAATTAGAGCCGAAGAGTGGATTGTCGGGTTTGTGGAAATAATACCACGAGGTGTTATGGTAGAGTATGTGTACCAGATTTTGTTGAGGGGAGTAGAAGTACTCGTGAAGAAATATATTAGGGTAGATGGAGTACCCATCCCGGTGCTATGAAGAAGTAACCGAATTTGAGTAGATTTTTTTTGGTGACCATAGATGAGGAGAGCAGCGGTTGAGGTTGAATATGCTGGTTAGAATAACCGAAATTCGAAGAGTGAACATCAGAGACTATTGAGTCTGATGCAGCCTTTGAATATTCTAGAGTGGGAATCAGGTAGTATTTTTGCGGAGTTGGTGTTGAGATTTCCAAATAATTGGGAAGATATAATTTTAATTTGGGTTGTTGCGAGTGGATTAACTATTCCGTGTTGAGGATATATGAGATGCATATTGAGTAAGTGGTGAAGTTAGATGAGATACTGACAAATATTATGTCAGATGGGAATTGAGGTTTATATTGAGATTTTGGAGGGGCTTACAGGAAACTTCGGGTACTAAGTTGAAGTTGAGTTCGACTTACCATCCGCAAACTGATGGTAAGTCATAGAGGATTATTGAGTCTGTAGAGAATTGGTGAGAGCGTGGGTGTTGGATCAAGGTGGGTCGTGGGATGATTAACTACCGTTGATTGAATTACCTATAATAACGGTTACCATCCTAGTGTCGGAATGACACTATATGTGACTTGGTGAGGTAGGGGGTATAGGAATCTACTGTGTTGGAATGGGTCGAGTGAGAGTGTTGTGCTCAGACCTGAAAATTATGTTGGAGATGGCTGAGAAGATCAAGAGGATCCAAGGAAAAATGTGTTTTGAGAGTCACGCCGGTGACTGATGTTGGTCGAACTTCGAAGTCTTAGAAGTTCGCACCGTGTTCTGTGGTTTGTATCAGAGTGGCGCAGCGGAGGCATGGGAGGAGTAACATGTTAGACTATTTTTCCGTTGCCGTCGTGAATTGGCATGACGTGTTTCGTGTGTCTTGTTGAGAAAGTACATTGAATCAGGTGGATGATGTACTATTGGAAAATAATTTGAGTGTTGAGGCATTGCTGGTTCGTTTTGACGAACGGAAGTCAACTCCGAGGGGAGGAGACATCTTTGGTGGAAATGGTTTGGGGAAGTGCTGCAAAGGCAGTGCGACCTGGGAATTGGGATGAAGGATGCGGGAAGCGTATCCGGAATTGTTCCATCAGGCAATTTTCGAGGACGAAAATAATTAAAGTGGGGGAGAGTTGTAACACCCATTTTATTTATTTAGTCATTTTGGTGTTAATTTAATTATTTTATGTTGGTGTGCCCTTAGGTGGGGTGTGTTGGTATATGATTGGTGAGTACCCTTGATATGTAAAGATCATTGGTGGTGTGGAGATAATAATATAATAATTAATAGTAATATTGGTGGTATTATTGTTATTATTATTATTCTTATTATTATTATGATTATTATTATTAGTATGAATATTATTATTGGTCGGTGTCCCTGATATGGGAGAATTATTGGTGGTGAATTGGTGTAGATATAATAATATAATAACTAATGGTAATATTGGTGGTGCTTTGGTGTGAATATGATAATATAATGAATAATAGTAATATTGGTGGGGGTATTATTATTATTATTATATTTATTATATTTATCATTATTATTATTATATTATTTTTATTAATATTATTATTATTATTGGTGTGATAATATTATTATTATTATAATTATAATCATTGTTGGGTGTATCACTATTATTATTATTATGTTGAATATTACTATAATATTATAATAGTATTATATTATATTATATTATTATTATTATAATGATTATTATAATTATTATTATTAGAATTATTATTGGGAATATTAGTGGTTGGAATAAGTAAAATAAGAGGTGGAAGGGTTATTGGGAAGTTAGAATGGAAATATGAAAAGTCACGATAGAAACCGTGAGGAAGGAAATATGAAGGGGTAGCAAGGAGATATTAGAAAAGTTGGAATGGAGAGGAAAGGGATTACCATAGGCGTGGGATATTGGTGTGATAATAATAATAATATTATTATTATTATTATTATTATTACTATTATTATTATTAGTGTTATTATTATTATTATTATTAAAAGTATTATTATGATTATTGGAGAGATAATAATATTATTATTATTGTTATTATTAATAGTATTATTATTATTAAGATTATTATTATTATTATTATCATTATTATTATTATTAGAATTATTAATATTATTACTATTATTTTGGTGAGATAATAATATTATTATTATTATTATTATTATTATTATTATTATTATTATTATTATTATTATTATTATTATTATTAATATGTGGTATTATTAATATTAGTAAGATTATATTAGTATTATTATTATTAAGATTATTAATATTATATTATCTTATTATTTATTATTATTGGGATTAGAATAATTAAAAGGGAAATAGAATATGAGGGGTTAGGAGAGTTACGATACATTTTAGAAAATTGAGAAAAAAGAGCGATAGAAAGAGAGAAGAGGAAAGAACGAGGAAAGTGAAAAAGAACGAAGGAAAAAGGGAACGGACAACGGAAGAGGAAGGAGAAGGCCAAGAGACCAATTCTAGGAGGAATTCTATCGATCGACCAATTGTCAAGGTAAGGGGGGAGAAATTTGATTGGGAATGGTTTATACATGTATAGGGTAGAGGGGATTCCTTAACCCCGTAGGAATTTATCGTTATATAAAGTTTTATATTGGCATGCTATGATTATTGTTGATGTTGGGGGATTGATGAATGCTGATGATGCATTTTGGGGTATATATATATATGGTGATGATGTTACTGTAGTATTGATCCATTTTGTTGGATTGTTGATGTTACTGTAGTGTTGATAGTAACTAGGAATATAAAGCTGATGAGATTATGTGTTGTTACCGTAGTGTTGGCAATGACCGTGATTATAGCTTTGGGAAAAGTTATGTGTTGTTTCCCTATAGCGTCGTTAATGACTATGGTTAGGACCTTGGTGAGATTCAGAGTGACTCTGAAATGTCGGTAATGTACCGTAATGTCGGTTCTAGAGTAGAAATTATAGGATAATTGGTAAGTATAATATCTATTGGCATGTTTGTGATTGTGGATTGATGTTGATGAATTATTGATTTTGGTGTATAGGCTGAGGTGTTGGTTTAGGGAGGTTCTGAGTAACCTCAGAGACTTTTGGTGAGATGTCTGAATTGGTCTCGTGTGATCCTTCTAGCCTTGCTGTAGTGTGAAAATGATGAGTATGGGATATAACTTGTGTACTTGGGGATAGTACGCGTTCCCCTTAATATTGTTGGTGAGCAATTAGTTAATGTATATGTGTGTAGTGATCAGTAGGATCGTGTATCCCCGAGTGGGGGGGGGACGTAGTTATATCCGGTGTGATAGTATGAATTCGTTTACTATCTGATTGATTTATATGGTGTTGGTGTAATATATCTATACATATGCATTGTTGTATGATGATATGATCAGGAGGATCGTGTGCACTTAGCGTGCCAGAATATAATAATTATGCATTGGTGTCTTGCATATCATGGTGTTTTGGTGGGATGAATCATGTCTCAGGAGGAGCGTAAGTGATTCATCCGTACTCCTTTGTGGAGAATGGTGGGGGATAGATCATGTCTCAGGAGGAGCGTAAGTGATCTATCCAGGTTCGATTGAATGAACCAATGAGTCGGTACCGCATGCATGGTGTTGAGTTGCATTTTGCATTATAATATGTTATATTGTAATTTGAACAGTAGGTTCGTTGTGTGGCGTTGTTGGGGTGAATATTGGTGTTGGTGTATTGTACTACCTTATTTACATGTACTACATTACCATTATATTTTTGATCATGATTTCTCACCCCTTTGTTGTTGTTGTGTCTGTACTTCTCCGGAAGTACAGATAATCCAGGTACTTAGATAGCTTGGATGGTGGTGTGCCAGTCGAGTCTAGGATGCTCTGATACGTAACACGGGATATGGGTGCTTTAATTGTTTTATGTCAAATTTGTTGTAATCCTGTGACGTATCACATTTTTAGTGAATTATAATAATAAAGATTTTTATGAAATCTGGCGGATGGTCGAGAATGTTGGAATAATGTTTTCCGCTGTAATATTTTTGAAAAGGATGAATAAAGTATTTTTATAAAAATTTGGTGATGTGATATCCCACTATTTTGGTGAAGAACTCTGATGTTTATTTATAATGTTTAAATTTTATTTAATTTGGGAAGTGGGGTGTTACACGCTTGACATCTTAGAAAGATTACATACGGACGTTGATGGATTTGAAGACTTTGTCGACCTAAGGCAAGTTATTTTTCCAAGAGGTTTGATCCGTACCAGTCTTGGCTTCATCTAAAGCACAAATTGGAAGACTCAGTTATACCGTCAATCAGGGGGCAGTTACGTCAAGATTCGGCGAATCTCTCTGAGAGTTTGAAAACAGTGGGGCAGTTGAACATCGTTTTTTCTGTAAAATCCTCTTGAGATGTTTTTTTCTTAAACCATGTGACTTGGGGCATTTAAAATCGAGGCGAAACGGATGTTTATTTTATCCCCACAAAGCTCCACTCCGACATGTTCAACAACTGTGATGACCAAGGATATTTATGTTATCCCCTACGAAACTTCAGCTTGGGTACTTCCGTCTACAACTTCATACAACCTTTCGGACTTATCAAGATGTTACATCCCCAAGTGGAATGTTCTCTATTCCCCAGGAGGAGTCTTTGAAACCCAGAAGCAGGATTGTGATCCCATATTTGGTTCTCCACCTATCCCCAATAGTACTTCTACCTTTGAAGATTGGTCGAGATGTTTTATTTCATCTCCGGTCGCCTTTGTCCCTTTCTGTTTGTCTTGTCAGCATAAGCATACGCAAAGCATATAGATAGGTAGCATGGCATGTGCATTTTGCATCTCTTTTGTTTGTTTGTTCTGTCTCATTGGTCGTGCCTGTCCCCAGGCACTTGGGTGTGTCTTCTCCCTCCAAGTAGAGTTGTCATCCCTAGGCAGAAAGAGCACAATATTTATTCCCCCCCCCATGAAGTTCGATCCTCATGGAAGGCGGTTATTTTAGTACATCCCATTTGAGTTCATACCTCAATGGTCGAGTCTTGCTTGACATTTTCTCTTCAGTTGTTCCCTGAATTGAACTTTGGCTTGTAGCAACCGCATGAGGGACATTTCCAACTCTTGAACATGGACTAAGTGTGCATTTATTTTGCACTCTATTCCCCAGGAAGAATATTCATGAAGACAGATATTTCTCCGACAATAGTATCACAAGATTTTCTCGAACATCTACATTTGGACTATAAACAATCTTTTTATTTGAGCAACTCGTTTTGACTAGGATCTTATTCAAAACGACAAAACGACAGTTTCTACAAGACGGTTCATTCACCCTCAGTGGGTTCTTCAACATCATTAACTTGTCAAATGGTATCGCTTCATAAATCCATCAAAGAAGTTTACCGAAGACATTACAAAACACTTCTCTTTATTAGAGAGTTCACAACAGAATATTTTACAACTACAATAAAGATGCTCCTCGGAAATGAATTCCCCGGTAAGTTCATCACGCAAGTTTATTTCTATCAAAAGGCCTCTCCCCAGAGAAGTCGAGGAAGTTTACCACATTAATCCCTTTATTCAAGAAGACATACTTTACGATCTAACCGGCATACATCTCTTCCGAAGATCCCCGGTGAAGCTTTACAATCTCCATTACATTACAGATTACATTACAAATTATATCTACAACGAACTACATCTACAAAGTTCTACAATTTACAATGACATCTATGATCTACAAAATCTACAACTAAGACCCGTTCATGGTACCCAGACCATGAGGCGTGGGGAGGCGTTTTTCAGAGCTAAGACCCGTTCATGGTACCCAGACCATGAGGTGTGGGGAGGCGTTTTTCAGAGCTAAGACCCGTTTATGGTACCCAGACCATGAGGCGTGGGGAGGTATTTTTCAGAGCTAAGACCCGTTCATGGTGCCCAGACCATGAGGCGTGGGGAGGCGTTTTTTAGAGCTAAGACCCGTTCATGGTACCCAGACCATGAGGCGTGGGAAGGCGTTTTTCAGAACTAAGACCCGTTCATGGTACCCAGACCATGAGGCGTGGGGAGGTGTTTTTCCAGAACTGAGACCCGTTCATGGTATCCAGACCATGAAGCATGGGGAGGTCTACACATTTTAATGTTTCCAGTTGGATTTCAAAAAATAATATATAAAAAAAGAGAGATAAAAAAAGAGGAAAAAGAATACGAAACAAAACTGAACTATTGACTCAGTCAGAAAAGTCACTATGGTTATTATCGTCGTCTGGATTGCTCCATGTGGGTAATAGGCTACCCCTTTCGATTACAAGTTTCTCATCTGTTGTTAAATCACCATGTTCTTGGTGTATGTGCTACACTTTTATACGTTTGGAGAATTCCCCCCGCTGGTTGTCTCCTGTCCCCGTGGAGTCCCGCTTCATTGAGTCTGCTGCTCCTTTTGTTTCTCGCGTGTTATTTCTAGTTTTCTTTTCCCCCGTGACACCTTTTCCTCATAGGACTATTTGTCTTGCATTTTCAAATCATTGCATATCATTTGCATTCGGTGGCTTCTTAGGGCCAAAAATTTGTGCAATGTTTGTATTTAAGTCCCTCCTATCTCGTCGAGACGAAGATTTCAATCTCAATATCTCCGAATAGGAGTAACTTAAATAAGGGCATCTGTCGCACCCTAATTTTTGACCTTAAGATCCCACCTCCTCGAGCATGTTCTTGCATATCATTTAAGTCAATCATTATGCATAGCTAACTGTTTTAACCAACTTGTTTGTTTATTGTGTGAAAGATAGGTTACTGCTGGGAATTTAGGGAATCACAAGCGATACATATAAGGGCCTATTATTGAAGAATTGGGGTTTATGCCATCTTGTTGTCCAGGATTGTCTACCATTGTTCAAATACAACCAATAAGTTCCATACTAGAGATTTAGGAGACTAAAATTCAAGATTTACCCATTGTGCTTATGAAGTGTAAAAAGAATTCAAATTCAATTTGAAATGTCCACGAAATTCATGACAATAGGTTTCATCTCGAAAAATTCACCAGATCCGTGTTCTTTTCAAAAAGTTCATGTTGATGACAAGACATAACTTTAACACCCAAGACATAACAACATCACGGACACGCCATAACTTTAACACCCAAGACATAACAACGACTTTAAAATGGTAAACTTGTGCCGTTGTGAGTACTTGGAGTGGCACTATTGTACAAATTAAAACATAAAAAATAGTAAGATAGCGCTGATTCCCTTTGGGAAATGTCGCTATTTGCCAAACAATTTTTTTCAAATTACGTTGTTATCTCGGATAAGAAGCAAAACTTATGTCATTCTCATGTTTTTTAAAATAATTCACCTAATTTTGTTTAGTTTTTCAAAGTTCAACTCTAAATTTAGTTAATTATTTTCTCTCAATACATAGCTCTAGGACAAAAAACATAAAAATTAAATGCAATTAAATAGATAAAACTTGGTTTTGATGGGTTACCCTTGCCATACCCTAATTTTGTTTGGACATT
Source organism: Lathyrus sativus (assembly GCA_963859935.3). Lineage (NCBI taxonomy): Eukaryota > Viridiplantae > Streptophyta > Magnoliopsida > Fabales > Fabaceae > Lathyrus > Lathyrus sativus. The sequence continues at coordinate 14,987,235 of OZ012739.1, read as the reverse complement.
TTATTTTTTTAATTAATCAACTTTACTTTACTTTGTTTAGAATAACAGTATAGTTTTACAAACATATCATAAAAGCAATTTTCAATTGCGCATAAAGTTAGTGGGCAAAATATTTTAAGTTTGGACCAACAACTGTATGTTTTACTGGACCATATTACGCGTAGGTTATTTTGGTATGCTCATTTTATTTTTCGCATCCGCGTGCGTTTGCGTTGTGATTAGTTTGAAACTTTCCATCAGAATATTTTTAACTGCAATATTTGATTTGTGACTGTCTGTTTTACTGAACTATATTGTACGTAGATTATTTTAGTGCATTCATTTGTGTTTTTTCGCATGTTCACACTTTCCCGTTTTGTTCAATTTAATTCCTTATTATTTGTGTTTTAATCCAAATAATTACTTAAATATAAATAAGGTTAAAATAAAATGCAGAAGGGAAAAATTGATATTAAGTTTATTTGCAAAACCCTACTTAGAGGGTATAAATTGGAAACATTTGGGACCATTGAAAAAAACCAATAGTCGTTGCATACACTTCTTCCACTCTAATCAAATAAAAAAACTAGAAAAAAAGAGAGAAAAGCTGAAGAAAACTCTTCTTCTTCGTGAACTCAACTTTTCAAAACTCAACTTGCATCACACTTAAAATAACTATCCACCGCCACCGCTGCAAAATGCACACTTGCTGCCTGCACAGTCGCACATCCACCAACCACCATTGACGTTCGAACCGCACAATTACCGAACCACACAACGACCTTTCTCACCGACTGCTTCAACCATCATTGCAAGCACAACCACTGCTAACTATTATTATCGCCAAAAATATCTATGACGAGACTGTCGCACCCTAATTTTTGACCTTAAGATCCCACCTCCTCGGGCATGTTCTTGCATATCATTTAAGTCAATCATTATGCATAGCTAACTGTTTTAACCAACTTGTTTGTTTATTGTGTGAAAGATAGGTTACTGCTGGGAATTTAGGGAATCACAAGCGATACATATAAGGGCCTATTATTGAAGAATTGGGGTTTATGCCATCTTGTTGTCAAGGATTGTCTACCATTGTTCAAATACAACCAATAAGTTCCATACTAGAGATTTAGGAGACTAAAATTCAAGATTTACTATTGTGCTTATGAAGTGTAAAAAGAATTCAAATTCAATTTGAAATGTCCACAAAATTCATGACAAGAGGTTTCATCTCTGAAAATTCACCAGATCTGTGTTCTTTTCAAAAAGTTCATGTTGATGACAAGAGTCAAACTTTGCGTATATGAATACAAAGTCTAATTTCCACTCAAGACTCAAGATTCATGTGGAAGGTTGTTAAAATCTCAAATTTAAATGATCAAGCATGGATTTTCAAGATTCAAGGCATGAGAAACATGGTGTACTTAAGTTATGAAATCAAAGGGATTTACATATATTTTGAATCAAGATCCAAACTCAAGAGATTCCAAGATCACAAACTTTACAATAAGAAGATTATTTGGATGTACAAGAATGAGCTGATTTTAAATTACAAATACATCACCATTCCACAATTTTTCTACAAAGGGATAAATTTCCGTAACTATCAAGTTCAAAATGTTACGTCCTCAGCTTCTTCCAAAGAGGAGAGTTCTCATGCCAAGGAAGGTTCGTGTCTGATGGATATTAAGAAGCCAATATCTCTGCAGATGGAATCCTTACATGCATTTAGTCAAGAAAAAGCAACTTTGGCACCCTTTCGGTATTAAATGATGGATCAGAATGTTTGGATGACAAAAATTACCTAAAGGTCTTGTCTTCGGCTTCCTGCAAAGAAGAGAGCTATCACACCAAAGAGGGTTCATGTATGATGGATAGTAAAAAATCAGCTTCCCTATAGAAAGAGTCATTGAATTCAATCTGTCAAGAAGATAATGCAGATAAGTTCATATGTTCTGACAGAGGTATTGGTCCTGTTGGTGAAATGCCAAAAGATTGTGGCCTATTCTCTATTGAAGCTGAAGATGGATCTGAGTATTTAGATAGCTCTGGTAGTGAAACGCTCCAATTGAAACCTGTCATGTTGAGGCTTGCGTATAGGATCAGTATCTTTAAACACAGCAGAATCAGATGCTCTAGTCGTGAAACAGAAGTTTGAGTGTGATCTTCAGCAGATGGTAAGTAAAATAAGTGTGTCCGGTATCCAGTTATAGAAACTTGAGTCAGATTTTGAAGCATTTGTTGACAGGATCAGTGCCGGTCTTAAATCTGAAGAAGCACACTCTCAACAGCACAATGACTTGCTTTCCAGTCTTGATCATTTGGAAGCTGAACTTCAACAACTTTATTCCAGAAATCATGATCTTACTCAAGAAATTGTAAAGCTAGGTACTTCGTCGGGTGACCTTGAAATATGTAAGCTGACCTTAGCAATAGTTACAGAGGAGAAGAAAGCTTTGGAGTTGTCTTTACAGGACAAAACAGAAGAATCTGCCCAGTTTTCATCTGAGGTTAATTTTTTGGAAAAAACAACATGTGTTCCTTGCAAAATCAGTTGCATGATGAAAAGGTCTCTAGAGGAAAATTGGAGAAAACGGTTATAGATCTTACCTCCGAATTGAATGAAAAGCAACAGCAGCAGCAGGATTCTGATATGAACAGGCAAGAGCTGGACCATCTCAAGCAACTGGTCACAGATATAGAATTTGAAAAATCAAGAATTTTAGATCTTCTACAGATATTTGAGAAACATCTTGAAGATGCTTTAGTGGACTCCTCTTCTATTAGTTGTCTGGAAACCCACTTATCTGAAGTGCACGAAGTTTCAATTACTACAGATGTTGTTATGACCTTTACCAGAGCTCAGTTTGAGGGCCATGCGGAGGAACTTACTGAGAAGCTTCATTCTGCTTGCAGACAAGTTGATGTGCTTTGTGAAAAGAATCTTGATGTAGAATCCGAATTGAATGCCTGTCGTTGTAGAAAATTGAATTGCATGGAAGAAAATATGACATTGTCCATAAGACTTGACTACCTAAAGTCTGAGTTAGCAGTGTACCTGCAACTAATCCCCAGCAATTGTTAAGTATATTACGAGACACAGACATTACCAAGACAATCATGCTCACACAGGAAACATAACGAATCTTTAAAGAAATAAATTGAAGCTCACTTAGCTACTTGAGACCTTGACAGTAATCTCTGTGATTGCAAAAGCTATTCAGACAACAAAACCAGAAGACAAATTCTTAAAAGCTGTTGACGGTAGCGATTCAATTGCAAGAGTGACGCCTTGTCAATGGAGTGTTCCAAGTGTAGAGTGTTGCCACGCCTTTGTCAACATGAAGCAATTCATTCAACCCTGTCAAGAAAAAGATGAATAATTTCAAAAGTCGAAATCTTTGACAAGTCCACTGAGTCATATTGCAGAAACTAATGATGAGGTAAAATCAAATGAGACATCAGAGACCATAAGCAACAGGACTCATCAGAAATATTTTCTGAATGACTTGTCGAACACTGGAAAGCATTCTGATATCATTTCTGAGTTCATCAACAGAGAAATCAAGCATTCAGGCATAGAATCTTTGCCGGTTCAGTTGCATGGTAATCTCAAGTTGGAAAGCAAGCACGTAACGCCTTTTTTTGAGTTCAAGGTGAAGTGTCCTGAAGATGTTTTTGTGGCCAAGACATGGAGAATAGTGACCGAATTTGTGATGTATGATCTTTCACACTCAAGACATAGTGTTTCGTCCGAAAAGGTCTTTATGTGAACAAAATGCGTTCAAAACTCGAAAAGCTTCCCGTAGGATGGATTTAGAGGAGAACATAATAATCACAAACCAAATTCAATACAAGAATCAGTTCTAACAAAGCATGTCTGAAGGTTGTTTTAGGAATGCTCAGTACCTTTCCATCTGGTCAGCACGATTCATCATCCTAGCACCAAAGAACAAAGTTAGCAAGCTTTGAATTCACGTGAACAAGTTTGCATATTCAGGGCTGTTACCAACAATTGAACTTTGGGCTCACCAAATCCTTTTACACCAGCTATCTGAATTCACTCTGGGCTGTTCATCTTCCCTGGCCCAAATCCGTTGCTATCCGCCCTTGCCAAATCACCAATCCAAAGTTAGTAATTCGTTGAGGAATATACCTGTTCAAATATTTGTCTAGACCAAATTGGAAAATCCAATCAACATTCAAGACAACAATCAAAATTTAATCAGAACATTTCAATTTGAAACCTATAAAAGAAGGCCTAAGAGATGAAGAGAGGTTACACCGAAAATCACCACAGAACCTATGTTCGTTTAACCTAACAGGCTGAGAAGAAAAACACTTATCTCTCCTGTTGGCGAAGCCGTCGCGCACCGCTGTGAGTCCCACAGACGAAACGCCCATTTTCGTCACCTCCGGCTGCTGCGAATCCACTCCGTCATCTCTAAACGCCACCGTCCCCAACTCTCGGTAAGCCATTGATCTATGTCAAGATTATTGAACCTTTGACGGTTTTTTTTGTTTGTGTTTCAGGTTGAAGGAATGGCGAAAATGATCTAGGTTGAAGGAATGACGACTACGATCGGGAGAGAAGAGAGGAAGAGGAGAGGATTAAAGGATTCGATTTGGGGGCGAAGGGAATTTGGGATTAGGGTTTACCTTCGATTTTGTTGTTTCTGCATTTTTTGTTTATGTTTGTAATCATGTACCTGCTCACACACACACACACATACTATACACCTCACATCACAACCACACACTCTCACGATCGGATCAATCACACGATCCACATAGTGCTGCCCATGATAACCCGCTACACCCTACACACTGGATCCGTCCGCCTCCACTTAATCAATCCAGTAACCCTAATTAACCCTCCACTAATCAGTGCTTAACCCTCTTAACCTCTAATTAACCTTTTAAAATCTTCAATCAACCTGTTTTAATTTAACTTAATCATTTTTACTTTATTTTATTAATTAATCGGCCTATTAATCTTTTCTAATCAGTTTTTTATTTAAACCAACTAAATCTATTTTGTTAAAATTAATTTTATTAATCTTAACTTAGTTTTTTTTTAACTAGTAAACCTTTTTTGGATTAATATAATAATTAACTCAATTTTATCTTTACTAATAATTAATCTTTATTATAATCAGCTTTTTATTAAAAAAAAAAACAATTAATAAACCTTTTATAACCCTTTTTAACCTATTTATTTATTAATCAACTTTCTTTTATATCAATTTATTCAATAACTTGTTTTTTTATTATAATTAAAATTATTTTCTTTTTTTAAAAAGCCTATCTCATAATCTACTTAATTTTTAATAATAATAACATTTTGTTTAAAATTAACTTTTATTTGACAATAACTAAAACTTTTTTAAACCAATCAACTTATAATTTAAATTCATAATTTAAAATTAATATAACGTTTTTCTTACAAATCAATTCACATAAAACTCAATTACAACTCTTTTAACCAATCTCACCACAAACATAATATATTTTCTCATAAGTATAATTCAACTAAATCAGTCCATCTCACTATTAATAATCAAATACAACTTTTTTTTACTAAAATTAAATCACCTAAATTAACCTCGCCTAAAAATAACCAACATCGTAATCAATTCAATCGTGCACGCTCCCACCTCTCTCTGTTCACGCACCCCACTTGCACTCACTTAGCGCTTTCATGCGTGTGTATGTTTACTTCATCTACTTTATTTCTTTCCGCAATTTACAATTATCATATTTATCTTTCTTGCTTTGCATTCCGTCCAAAGGAAGAACCTACACATGACTTAACACTTGTGTGTATCGCACCTACATTTGCATCATATTCCCCCATGATCCTTGATCCCATTCAAGTTGATATTTAAGATAGATCCTACCCCATAGGAAGGACCTTCGTCTTTACTTTACAACATAGAAAAAAACAAAACAACTCATACAACTATTCAAACATTAGAGAAAGATGTTAATCATCTTAAGCGAGATAGAATCTCCACCCCACAACAAATACAATCTCTTACACTTGTGGCGGTTAAATCTCTCTTAAAATTACAACTCATCTTTTCTCCTAAACTCAATCAATCAACTACCCTTATCCCGTAGGAACTTTGACCACAGTCAAAGAACTCCTCAAACCCTTTAGGGAGAACTACAGATACTCTGATTCCACTTCCGTAAGGATATGTAGGCATAAGATGCGATATCTTATCAAGTATACTTAGAAATAAACCACTAGGTCTTTTAACTCTTAAGTAGATAAACCTTAGCAAATAAACAAACATAAAACAAGAGGTTCCTGTAGAGTACTACAGAAACTTAGGATGCTAGCACCTTCCCTAAGTTTAACCAACCCCCGAACCTAAACTCTCTAGCTTGCATTTGCATTGCATTGTGGGAATTTAGATCTTTATCCCTTCCTTTGGACAAATCAAAGTTCGGTTGCGAAATAAATTAAAGATTCAAACTAATCAATAGTTTGGTATCCAAATTTCACCGCGACAGAGACACCATCACAAATCTGACATTGGCGCACCACATATCTGAATCCATACACCTCATCACCGTCTGAAAAACGGTTAAAATACAATATATGAGACCATTGTCCGTCGCGGAAAAACCACCATCTTGGAGTCCAACGCTAGTTTCTCTCATAACCACCATAACCCACCACAAAATTCAGCTGTGTTTCTGCCACCATTTGCAACACTCTCCTTGTCATCATTTTACTTACAAGGAACATCTATCATTTTATTTATTTATTTTATGTAAGTTTATTTTATTAAACTAAAATGAATCAGTTGTTGATTTGGTGATATTAAACTTGAAATTAATTAGTTTTTATTTAAATAAATAGTCAAATAAAATAAAAATCAAATTATTTTCATAATTAAAACAAATTTTTTTGTCAATAAAACCAGTTGAAAAAGGAATGGGGGATGCACATCCTTCTTCTCCTCAAATAAGTGAGTGGTTAGCATACGCCATATTCCTCGAATAATCGTCTTTCGAATAAAACACTTTAATAAAACTTGGATGAAAAAGGAATGGGGGATGCTCATCCTTCTGCTCCTCGAATAAGCAAGTGGGAGGCGGACGCCTCGCTGTTGCGAATATCCGTCTTCCGCCAATAATTTTCAAAATTCCAAACTTGGACGAGAAGGGAAAAGGGGGTGCACACCTTTTTACTTCTCGAATAAACAAATGGTAGGTGTATGCTTCACTGCTCGAGTATTCGTCGTACGCCTAAAAACAATCCCACCAATCAAATCTTTTTCGCCTTAGTGTGATGTGAAAACCTTTTCATAAGCGAAAGATGATTCGTCCATTCCGAGATGATGCAAAAAACACTTTGTTCCTAACACATTCAAGAAGTAAGAATGTTTTGCGCTCGAATGCAATGAGAACATAAATCTTAGAGAATCCAGATGATATTGTCCATTCTGACGCGATGCAAATGCTCACTTCACCATGTTTTGGGTAGCAAGCAATGTTTTCTGCTTGAATCGAATAAGTGACTTTTGCTAAAATCAACCAACCAATAAATGTTTGCTACCCAGAACTACATAGCCTTGAGTTCTCCATCACACCTAGGGATACGCAGGAGCGAGATTCAATGTCTCGTCAGACACCCTAATAAAAACTTTTTTTTAGTCTTTTTCTCTTTTCCTCTCAAACTTTGAATAATTAGATGAAACAATACTGAAAGCTAGCACTTAGATTTGCAAAGCTGACTAAACATTTCCAGTTGAATACAACTGATGTGAGAGGTGCTAATACATTCCTCACATAACCGACTCCCAAACTCGAATTTGATTGTGATGACCATTTTCTTTTTCTTTTAAAGGGTTTATAAATATTTTTCTTTTCCTTTTGGAATAAATAAACTTTGGTGGTTAATTTGCTGTTATTTCGAGTGTGCAAACGCTCAGGTATTTTTTGCGCCGCAACACCTCTTATCCAACACTCTTTTAACACCAGAAGCTTGACGTCTCTTCTAAAAAGTTAGGGAGGGTACTTAGTATTGGTACTTCTAGCAACCTTTTTCATTTTCACCATCTTAATCCATTACCTTACGTGAGTCTTTGATGATGGTGGATATGAAATCTTTAGCTAGTACGATGGGATTTGATTTGGCTCCATACTTTGCTTCTTTGTCCATGAAAAGCAAGATCTCTTGACTTTAAGCCTATACTATTTTTCCCTAGCCAGTGAACAACTTACCTATCATTTTTTTCTTCGGTCAGAGGATACAGGTTTTCAACTTGCTTGTGTATTACATTTTTTTTGTTATTGGAGGAGGTAACTTCTCTTGAGCTTTAGGTATTTGATGTTTATTCTCATGAATATTGTTTAGATTTTCTTTCCATAGTTACAATCCATCATAAACTTTTATTATTATTTTTTTCCTTCCATATTTTGAGCCCAAGGTCACTAACTTCCGGGTCAATATTTGCTATAGCAGCACACAAGAATTGCTTACCCAAGATGGTATGAACTTCTTCTTCTTCTTCTCCAATATCGACAATCACAAAATCAACAAGATATATAAATATTCCAATTTTCATTAATACATCTTCAATTATCTTATGAGGGAGAATATAAGACATGCCGACTAAAGTCAGCATCATAGCCGTGGACCTTGCCTTTCCATTTTTCCTTATCATCATAGAGAACGATATCAAATAGATGCTTTCTCCCAGGTCGCATAGTGATCCAAGAATACTTAGCTAGTCTATTGTACAAGGTCTTTTGAAACTCCCTAGATCTGGTAGCTTTGGTGGAAGCTTTTATTGGATGATTGCACTGCATACTTCTAACAAGTTAACCATATTGTGGTGTGGGAATCTATTTTTCTTGATTAAAATCTCTTTTACAAATTAAGCATATGGTGGTATTTGTTAAAGTGCTTCTGATAATGGTATGGTCATCTTCAAGTTGTTAAACACTTTGAGAAAATTACTATATTGTCTTTATTTAGGATCTTTCTTCTTTATAAGTGGGTATGATAATGAATTAATGGTTACAATATCTTCCATTTACTATTCTCTCCCCCACTTATTTTTTCACTCTCTCCCTCTGCACTCAACCTTTCTCTACTCTACTCAAAATTTTTATCTTCTTATACAATAACTCCCTACATCATTTTTTTCCCAGATGATGACCTTCTATAGAAATATTTTCTTTAAAAAATATTTTATATTTTAATGATAATTTTGGGTTTAAAATAATTTAGAAACAAATCTTAGAGATATCAAATTAGAAGTCAGTTCTTTAAAAGAAATAATTTTCAAATTTTCATTAACCATACATTACATGTATTTAAGGACTAAGATTTAAAACTAGAATTTATTTTCAAACAAATGCTTAAACTAATTTTAAAACAAAACTAAATTAGTAGAAGTCCTCATTTTTTCATTCGATTAATTTGAGGTGAGAAATATTATGAATTTAGAGAGCAACCAACTACACCATAGATATGAACTCGTGATAGACATCACTATGTAGTATATAGGGGACAACTATTCCCATGATGAATCATATTGATATAGTGATAGGTGTTACATTTAATACTTGTGCAGAAATATAAAAAATTGGAATCATTTGCCATGACATGTATAATACATGATAGAAAAGTCTAATTCATTAACATAAATATGTATTTCATTTTAATGTAACATCTTTGTGTTTTTCTCTCTACTTCGTATTTGTGAACACGAGTTTCAAATTGATGACCTTTGTTGTGGATTTTTTTGGCTATACGTCACCCCCTAGATGTTAAACCTTGGACATTCCCGAGTTGATCGCCACGACTAGGACATCTTTGACACTTTTGGATAAAAACGTACAAGCAACTTGGAGATATGACATACCCAAAGTAGAGTTGACTGTAATGGTTAGGTGGTATAGATGCGACACAAGGCATGACGAGAAACACATGTGAAGGTTACTTGCACAACCCTAGAATACCATGTGCCAGTATACAAGGTATTGGAAGTTGCCTACTATGTCACATTGACGAGTATGGAAACATCTTAGTACCAATTGATCCCAAGTTAAATCATCCAACGAAGACCCATATTTTCCTCTTATGATGATACCTTTAGTAAGACCTAGATGAGCCACTCATATTTTGGTTGGATACTAGAGGTCGCATGTGGCCTTTCTCTAATAATGTTAAATGATGTTGAAGCTTACAATGAACAAATTACAAGATCAAAAACAGAGGGATCAACAAGCATGGAGAAAGATCCATCTGTGTTTGATGTAGGGTATCTGGGTGTGTATTGGTAGCATGATCAGTTAGGCAATGTTTAAAAGATGTCTATGAATTTTCTTTTGAAGTATTTTGGAATGTTTTTATGTATCTGGATGGCTATAATAGTATATAATGATGAATCCTTTGTAATTTCTTGGCATGTGATACATACACAAGTCATGCACATTATGTTTACAATATGGATTTACATCCAATCAAGATAACCAATTAAAACACCTCAAACAATTTAATTCCCTATCAGCTAATAAATCTATATACACATTTATTATTGAGTTTTCAATTAGACTCGATACATATTTATGTTAAACAATATTGTAATTCATACTCCTCTTCAAAGCTCTCATTCTGGTTGAGCCAGAATCTTAACTCCCAACAAACCAAAATTCACCTTGAATCTCCCACGTTTGGTTGAGCTAGAATTTTGACCCCCCAACACTAGCAAGCCAAATTTCCACTCCAGACTTTCACCTTTGGTGAGCAAAAATATAACTCTTAGCCTTAACAAGTCACACTCCTTCTATAAACTATTACGCTTGGTTGAAAGATAATCTCGACCCCCGACCTTAACAAGTATGATTTTCCTTTCAAGATTATATGATAGGTTGAGTGAGATCTTTAGCCTTCAACTTCAACCATTTTTTCCCTCAAAGCTCACACACTTGGTCGAGTGAGAACCCTAACCCTCTACTTCTCTGGAATACCCCCTTCAATCTAACATTAAAAGTAATTACTATACCTTGATATGAGGATTCCTCTTTAGGAGAAGAATAAGCACATTTATATTTTGACAAATGACTTGTTCTTATATATGTTGGGACAGAAATAACACTAGGCATATAAATAAATATCAAATTTTTACCTTCAAGAGTCGTGCTCCTTACAAGATGTTGACACAAGTTCAAAAACACATTTAAGCCAAATGTTCACAAGTTGACCCCATCATGCAACAAACTCGGTTGAGAATAATTCAAATAAGGACTCATAACAAATTATCTATGGCCCCAAAGAAACATGGAACTCAAGTCATCACCAAAGTCCTTCAGCTAAAGGCTTATGACTACTATCTTAGAGCATCTCCAACCGTGAACTCATTTTTGGGTTCTTTGTGGGACCTATTAAGCCACGTCAGCTTGAAGCAACTCAACTAATTTTTCACTCCAATGGTGCAATTCTGAATAACTCATATTGGGTCCCACAAGTTTACTTTATATGTTAATATTTTATTCATATTAAATTTTATATCACTTAAAATAATAATTTTAATTTTTTTACAGAAAATTATTTCAATCTACTATATAGTCCAACCGGTATATAGTGTTGTTTTAAGGAAAAATATTTCATTCTACTATATAAATTTTAAGAAAATTAGATTAAATTTAAAAAAATATTTCAATCTCTCCTTAGTTAATTTTAGTGTTTTAAAGTAAATTTGATATAAAATAAAATTAAAAATTAAAAATTAAAATAAATAAAAATAAAATAAATAAAATTCAAATTAAACTTATAATTAAAATATAGTTTTCATATTATAAAATCAATATTTTAATATTGTAATTATAATTTTCATATGATAATTAAAATGATAAATAAAATTTTATATTAAATTATAATTTTTATATTATAAAATTAATATTTTAATATAAGAACAGTTGAAGAACCGTTGCTTAATTAAGCACCGTTCAACAACATGACAATCTTGGAAACAACAAATATGAGTACCATGTTGGCAAACCCACTCTAAGAACTCCCATTGGAGTTGGTCTTAGATCATACAAATCATAAAAAATAAAGTGAATCGGAGAATGGATATGTCGTAGAGACACTGAAAGTCCCAACTAGACAACCTTTTATGAGTTATTAGATAGGGATAATTAATAGATTATAGGACAATTATCCTAAAAGGCAACTATCTATGACAAGGTTCTAAGTCCTCTGGATAGAGAACCCTAACTATAAAGTCTCACAAATTTCTCAAGACTAGGTTCACACTATTCTAAATTTTAAATCTCACACATATGAAAATCATTGACTTGATTGTCAGAGTGTTAATAGTTACACTCCTCCATATCATGGCCGAAGATAAAAACTCAACCAAGCACAATCATCGTCTAATAATCCATCAACATTGTTGTGAACTTCAATTTTATATCATAACACAATCTAGTCCCTTATATACTAGTTGATTACATGTTTAATATAGTTGATCATAGTAGGCCAAAACTGATAGCTAACTTCTAAAAAATTTACATTGATAGCTAACTTCTAAAAACTTTACATGGATAATATATGTTGAAACTAATAAAGAAAAGAAAATTAAAAAAGATATAAAACATTAAGTATTTAGTTTAAAACTTACTAAGTAAATGAAATTCAAGGCTTGAAATCTTTCAATTGCATGTAATTTTTAGTGTAGGACTCTCAATGTGTGCTTCATATCTAACATGAAAATGGAAGGAGAGATGATAGGAATACCCAAATATTTTATATTTGTCCTCCTTTAAAATAGGGTTTTTGTTTCCTTATATAACTCCTCTCTTGTTATTTAGTCACCCTTATTTATCCATTACATTATGACTTAAAGAATAAGAAGATGGATTGGATTCATTTGACAACTTTAGTGATATTTACTACCTAGGAAAAATATTTGATATTGTAACTTCATTATTAGAAGCTTTTGGTGTTGATTCATCTTCAACCACTTTTCTTCCAACTGAAAATGCAGGTTGATTAGGAGTGGGAAGTGTCATTGTGTCACTTGCCAACATGACAACAACATTGGACATGGTTGGTCTATCAATTGCATCTTCTTGCACACATAACAAACCAATGTGTACACACTTCATAACTTCATTTTCTGTGTATGTATTTTTAAGTATTGGATCTAAAAGTTCCAAACTTTTTCCTTCACACCAAATATTCCAACTCTGCAGACATATAGTTCATATTTAGAAACCCTACTTGAAACAACTTTATTAAAAAAATGTAATATCATTATTTGAACTTAGTATAATCTTATATTCCTATAAAATTTATAAGACTTGATTTTACTTCAATAAAGTTTAATTGTTTTTTCTTTATATTTAATGAAAAATATTCCCATCTCAACTAAAAACATACCAATGATTAATTTTTTGAGAAGAAATAAAAAATATATTTAATCTTATTATTTGTTATCTTGTATAAAAGAAAAAACTCACGTATATAAGAAGACTTTGACCATGATCTGCAAGATAGAATCCACTGTTTCTTTTTCCACAAACTATTTCCAATAAAAGAACTCCAAAGCTAAAAACATCAGATTTCACTGAATATAATCCTTCCATAGCATATTCTGGAGACATGTATCCACTGGAAAAAAAACAAAAATCAACAAAATTATTTTTGCAATTAATTACATCTTGTGTAAAAAGAAATACTAGAAACAATAACACATACTAGGTACCCATAACTCTTCTTGTATTTTCTTGACTTTGGTCTTTTTCAAATGACCTTGCTAATCCAAAATCAGATATTTTTGGATTCATCTCTTGATCTAGAAGAACATTACTAGCTTTTAAGTCTCTATGGATTACTCTAAGTCTAGAGTCTTCATGAAGGTACAAGAGCCCTTTTGCAATTCCATTAATAATGTTCATTCTTAACTTCCAATCTAGAACTTTTCTTTTCTCCTCATCTAACATTCAAGTGACAAGGAAAAAGTCATTTCACACAAAAATATATGTATTATAGAGCAAGTACCAAACTTACCAAATAGATGAAGGTCAAGGCTTGAATTTGACATGTATTCATATACAAGCAACTTCTCATTATCTTCAATGCAACAACCCAAAAGTCTCACAAGGTTTCTATGTTGCAATTTAGCTATAAAGATTACTTCATTCTTAAACTCTTGTGAACCTTGACTAGATGTTATAGAAAGCCTTTTGATTGCAATTTCTGTTCCATCTACTAAATTTCCCTAAAATAAATATTGAAAAGAAAATATTAACATAAAAAAAAAATATATTAACATTTTCATAATCAAAGTAAAAAAAAAAAAAAACTATACCTTATAAACGGGCCAAATCCACCTTCTCCTAATTTACATAACTCTGAAAAGTTATTAGTACTTTGTCGAATCCAAATTAAAGGGAATATTGGGAGGTCACCATGTAAAGAATCTTCTTTTTGAATATCACCGAGATGCGATATAGTAATTGGTTTCGACATCATTCTACCTATAATAAGAAAAGTATTATTCGTTTCAATTTTAACTGTTATATGTTACATTTTTTTATTGGTAGATAAAATGATAGTAACTATTAAAAATTCACACACATTTATAGTTCGAACTCAATGTATCGTTAACTGTTACGTGAATAAATGAGGTCAGAGAATTTTCTATAAATTATGTTGCTCACCTTTGTCTTTACTTGAATGATATTTCCTCCATATGAAGTAGATACATAGACTCATGAGAGCAAGTGCAACCACCAACACAATGACAATGGTGATGATCAAAGTATTTGATTTACTTGATGAACCTCCTTGCCCAGCTTCAAGTGCAACATTGGTTTTAAAATTAGAAAAATAAATCAAGGCCTTACAGTTTGGGCCGGCCCAATGTAGAGCGAGAAGTCCATTTTGCTAAATTATACTTCATACCCCACCAATTGTATTTCTACCCCACATTTTTTTTATCTAAAATTATGTGAGAATATTCTATATTTAGGGCTTAATAAGAATTAAAAACTTCTATTTTAAAAAGTCAAGTGCCTTGAAAAAAAAAAGTCAAGTGACATAGGTTTCACGGCAAATAATCTCACCAAAATTTTGACACCATAATAATAAAAATTTTATGTTGACAAAAATTAATAAGAACAAAGGTTTAGAAAATGATAGGTTTGTCTCATTCAAGCCTATAATTTTACTTTGAATATAATAATTTTCATTAAGAAAAAAAATAAACATTTTTATTTTTTTATATTTTATATTTATTAAATAGTTAATATATTTGAACTCTATCCTGAATCAGATATATTAATTATTCAATAAATTTAAAAAAATTTTTTTTTTTTATAAATAAGATCGGACGGAATACTAAAAAATTACCTGAAGGTGAAGAAGTTTGTGAAATAAGTTGATAGAACATAAAATCATCATACTTTATCAAACAACTTGGAGCAAGAACTTGCCAACCAATCTTTGTCCCACAGCATTTAGGAACTTTCTCTAACATACCCTCCAAACATTGATTACATTGATTCTCACTAAGGTCCCTACTACATTGCACCAATCCATACCTTTTCTCATTACTCAAATTGAACTCTCTCATTGCATACAATTTACCATTCTCCATAGTAGCTTCTTTTATTAAACTTTGCATATTATCTTCACCTTTCTCAACTTCTTTTGGATTAATCATGTTTTTTGACCCCAAAATATGCCATGATGGTGTTGTTGTTAGTTTTCCAAAGAAATTATGGTTTGAATACCTAAACAAGACGGACAAATCCATAAATTTTAACTAAAAATAACAGTTCAGTTATTCCTTAAATAATATTATAATATGTTTCACATTGAATAGTTAACATTATATAGATAATGAAAACTAAACTTTAGTTCACTAAATGTCATGTCAGCTCTACTATAATACAAATTCTTTATTACTAACGTAAGCTATACAAAATTTTGGTTTAACAACCCTGCGCTAAATTTAACAGAGTTTTCATACCTGAGAATGCAAAAGTTGTACCATATAACAGCTGAGGGTCTATTAGGGCAGTGTTGAAGAATATCAGAAGCAGCAGTAGAGACACAAAATTGACAAAAAGAACCTGTGACATCCCCCCTACAATCATAGAGACCATAGACACCATCAAGTGTGTTACCTCCTATGCTTGTATGGTTATATCCTTTGCTTACAATAGCATCTGAGGATAGCAATGATAGCACTTTTCTAAGGTTTGATTTGTATGTAGATGTAAGAAACTGTTGTGTTGAATTTTGACAATCATCACCTACATAGTTTGGAGATTGTGCTATTGGTTTTGTGAAAAGGGTCATGAAGATGAAAATTTTTATGAGTTTTGTTGTTGTTGTTGCTGCCATTTTTTGTGTGATGAAATTATTGGCATAGTAATGTGTTAGTTATAGGTAGGTAGTTGAAGTTTACACCAAGAAAGAATTGAGGTTATTTATTGATACATTTGTACTAAGAAGGTCCAAATTCATTGGCTATTATTGATTATGATAATTGAAGAAAGCAACATTTTGATCTAAAAATTAAAAATTTTCAGATGTAGGCCATAAGATATGTGTGAACTGTTGAATTAATTTATTAAATATAATTTATGTAAATAAAAAATTTATTTTAAATAAAAGATATTTTTATGTAATGATTGTTTGAGTTTGATGAACAATTAAGCTAATAAAATAATTATTTAAAAAGTTAAAATAAATTTTAAATCTTTCTTCTCTCTTTTCGCGATTACTGGGACATGAGAATAAGAATGTGACTGTTAGAATAAAATGTTTATAAAACAGACACTCATTCTTTCTATTTTTTCAAAAATAAATAAAATATTATCTTCATCATTAAATATACACATAAAAGATGAAGAAAGAAACGATAAAAGATTTCAAATTATAAAAACGACAAGTTAAATAAGAATCGTCATAATAAATATAAATATATTTTTATTATTTTTTATAAAAATTAAAATAGTATAAAAATTATAATATCAATAATATAAAATTAAAATATAAAATTTTTGTGACACAAACATAAAATTACTCTAAATGGTTAGAATTTCACTCGTAATTATAAAGGTATGTGATGTGAATTATGTTGCCAATATAAAAGTAATAATAAGTTATTTTAATATATATATATATATATATATATATATATATATATATATATATATATATATATATATATATATATATATATATATATATATATATATATATATATATATATATATATATATATATATATATATATATATATTGAAATTTGTGTAATAATTCAAGTGCTATAATTGATTATCATCGAATTGGTAATCAATTACAACAAGTTCTAATATTCATTTTAGAAAGCAAGAGGCTTTGTTTCTCATTGACGTAACCGGTTACATGATTTGGTGTAACCAGTTACCACTAGATTTGATTTAATTTGGAATTAATTCAGTCATAAGTATAACCATTATCCAGTCTGGTGTAACCGATTACGAGTTCAAGTTTTTGTTTTTTCTGCTATTTTACTTGGTCAAAATGTATTTCAATCACTGTGTAATCTCTATGTAAGTGTGTAGGGTGCACTCTCACCCTAGAAAATGAAAAATTGTATTATCACCCTAGAAAATGACAAATTGCATTCTCACCCTTAATTCTCTCTCTCTCTCTCTCTCTCTCTCTCTCTCTCTCAATTTTTCTCAACTTAGTTTCATTAATCTTATAGTTGCTTGTTCTAACACCTTGTATGCAACATGAATTTTGTCTCCAATGAAAAAATCCCTGCAAATTTATCCATCCTTTATGCGAAGAGGCGCAACAAGCATCGCATAAGGAAGAAAAGAAGAATGGTTTCAAAGCGTTGTTCGTGATTCATCAATGTGTTTATGGCAACAATTCCGAGAAAGTTGGTGATTACAATTTGTCGAAGCAAGTATGAGAGATCTTAGAGAAAGCTTATGCAGGGGATGACAAGGCAAATGTGATGATGTTATAAACTCACAAACGGCAATTTGAATTGATTCAAATGGAAAAGAAGGAGACAATCAACGACTTCACAATGAGAATCACTCGGTTGGCGAACCAAGTGAAGGAATGCATAGAAACCATTACAGAGCACTATGTTGTCGCTAAAATCTTGTTTTCTTAAACACTAAGATTCAACAATATAGTTGTGGTGATTGAGGAGTCGAAGGATTTTGTGATGATGAACAAAGAGGAGCTGCAAAGTTCTCTTAAGGCTCATGAGTAAAGGATGGAGGATAGGAACAACGACAAGGAAATGGCGGAGACCGCTTTGCAAGCTCGGTTCAATGAGAAGGACAAGAGATCGAAAGGAAATGGCCCTAAAAAACAAAGGGAATGTTCAGAATTTTAATGGAAAAGAGTTCCCGAATTCAAAGAATTCGACTTGTCAAAAGGGTGAGAGCAGCTACAACAAACACGATGGTCAAGGAAACTATATAGGTGAAAGAAAGAGATTTGACAAGAGCAAGGAGCAATGCTACAAGTGTCAATGGTTTGGTCATTTTGCAAAAGAATGCAATGCAAACAAGAAGGAATCTTAAGGGGATGAAGCCGAGGTTACAAGAAAAGATTTTGATGAAGAGAATACACTTTTGGTTATGATTACAAAAGCAAATTGTATCAATAAACAATTGTGGGACAACAGCTGCAACAACTTAAAGAATGCAGAAAAATTGGATTGTGACCACTTGAATGACACGATTGACCGGTTGCGTGAAGAGGAAGACGCCATGATGAGTGTGAAAGGAGTTCAATGCAGTAAGGAGTGGTATTTGGATTTGGATTGTTCAAATCATATGATAGGAAGAAATGATTGGTTTGTATAAATTAATCATGCCATGAAGAACAAAGTAAAGTTCACAGATGACACCACTCTAATGGCCGACATGATCAATGATGTTTTGATCACGAGGAGTGATGATGGACATTTCTTGATCAAAGATGTTTGGTATATTGCGGAAATCACATATAATCTTCTAAGTATTGACCAATTACTTGAGAAGGATTACACGATTCATATGGAAAACAAGGGGTTGGGCGTTATGGATGTAAAGGGAGCTTTGGTCCTTAAAGCGCCTATGGATGCCAATAGAACCTTTAAGGTTAAGTTGAAGGTTATGAAGCATAAATGTCTTGCTACTTCAATAAGTCGTGAAGAATGGGTGTGGCACTATCGTCTTGGGCATCTTAATTTTAGAGATCTCAAGGACTTGTAAAAGAACAGGACGGTAACGAGGCTGTCAACGATCAATATTCCAGTTGAAACTTGTGAAGAATGTGTGTAAGCAAAGCAACATAGAGGAAATTTCATCAATAATGCATACCGGAGAACCAAGAATCACCTTGAGGTGGTGTATTAAAATGTGTGCGGGCCTATGCAAGTAGATTCCATTGGTGGCAATAAGTACTTTGCCACTTTTATTGATGATCATAGTAGAAATATATGGACATATCTTATTAAGAGAAAGGATGAGGTATTTGATGTGTTCAAGAAGTTCAAGTCCATGGTGGAGAGGCAAAGTGGTCACAAGCTTAAAGTGCTCAAAACAGATGGTGGAGGCGAATATGTCTCAAATGACTTTAAGAGGTTTTATGATCAAGAAGGGATTGTACATGAGGTAGTACCATGCCATACACCACAATATAATGGTGTAGTCGAAAGAAAGAATTGATTGACCGTGAACATGGTGAGAAACAGGTTGAAATGGAAGAACTTGTCGAAAGAGCTATGGGTAGAAGCGGTATCTACAGTTACCTATTTGTTGAATATGTGTCTTACAAAAAAGATGGAAAATGTAACACTGAAGGATGCATGGTCGTGGTTCATACCAAATCTGAACCATTTGAGAGTCTTTGGTTCCATTGTATACCTATATGTTTTGGGTCAACTTAGAAAGAAGTTGGATGACAAGGGTGAGGTGATGATTCTGGTTGGATATCACTCTACCAGAGGTTGATGATGTAAGTAGGAGGATCGTAATCAGTCAGGATATTATAATCAATGAAATGAAGCAGCTGCAGCAGAGCGTAACCAGTTACCAGAATCCTATAATCGGTTACATGCAGGCGGTAACCGGTTACCAGAATCCTGTAACTAGTTACAAGTACGAAATTTCAGATTCTAAGGTAGCAGGAAGTACATAACAACAAGTCATCGAAGTTCGGAATGAAGGAAATGTCAGGAGATCAACAAAGCAAAAGTGTTTTGCCTTATAGACTCTAAGATTGTGAGTTGTTTCATGACAATGAGGTTAATGATGATGGTGATTTTGTCCATTTTGCACTTATGGACGAATCAGAACTTGTCAATACAGATGAGACTTTAAGCGACCCAAAGTGGATTTGTGCTATGAAAGAAGAGCTTAAATTCATTGAGAAAAACAATACTTGAGAGCTAGTTGATCTACCAAAAGGGAAGAAGGAAATTGGTTTGAAATGGGTGTTCAAAGTGAAGGAAAATCCCAAGAGTGGGATAATTAAGCATAAGGATCAATTGGTGGCTAAGGGATTTTCGCAAAGAGAAGGCATAAACTTTGAACATGTTTCCGCACTAGTTACTAGGATCGAAGCCATTAGGCTTATTGTTGGTATTGCAAATAACCACAATTGGCCTATCTACCAAATGGATGTCAAATCCGTGTTTTTGAATGGGCCACTTGAAGAGGATATGTATGTAGGACAACCCCCTGGTTTTGTTGTAAAAGATCAAGAGCCAAAGTTCTACAAGTTGAAGAAAGATCTATATGGTTTGAAGCAAGCTCCAAGAGCTTGAAATAAAATGATTGATGGTTTTCTAAAAGACATTGGCTTTAAGAAATGTGTATCGGAGCATGAAGTCTATGTAAAGACGGACGCGAGTGAGAGAATAATCATTCTTTATCTATATATGGATGGTTTATTGATTAAAGGTGTAACACTCCCGACTACTTTCACAATACGCGATCAGACTTGGCATTTATTTTCGGTATTATGAGTAAATTCATGGCGAGACTGAAGGTGTCTCATTTGGCACCGTTAAAGAGGATCTTAAGCTATGTCAAAGGTTCTGTTGGCTACAAAATTCTCTTTCCCACAACGGATACAAGCAAAAAATGCAATTTGCTCGGTTTCACTGATTCCAATTAGCGTGGAGATAAGGATTATCAAAAGTCTACAGCTGGATACATATTTATGTTCGGTGTGACACTAATCTCATGGTGTTCGAAGAAGGAACCAGTGGTTGCACTCTCGTCTTTGAGGTCGAGTACATTGCTGCTTCGTTGTGTGCGTGTCAAGCCGCATGGCTTATGAATCTATTGGAGGAGCTGGATAACAGTGATGGTGAGGCTGTCACACTTTTAGTTGACAATGTTTCCACGGTTAATCTTGCTAAAAACTTAATTGCAGATGGGAGAAACAAGCTTATAGAGATGAGGTTCCACTATTTGAGGTAACCAGTTGGTGAAGAGAGGTTACCATTGAGATACTGCAGAAGCAAAGACCAAGTTGTTGATTCGTTGACAAATGGAGTCACAAATGATGTTTTCAAGAGGTTGGAGATGAGCATGGGGATGGTAGACTTGCAACACCTGAAATAAGGCGGCGTGTTGAAGTTTGTGTAGTAACTCAAAATAACTGCCGTTTAAAGCAAAAAAAATTGTTTTAAAATAAATGTCATTCTCACTTTTCAATGTAGTAATAATTGCTATGTTTTCAATTGTGTCATATAATTATTACTCTATACACTATTTCCAACACATTAATAAGACTAATTTAGTAAAAGTACAATATTTTATGATAATATTATTGCATTCCTGAATCTATGTGCAAAAATCTTAAACGACAGTCATTTTAAAACAGGGGGAGTAATTAAAAGATAAAATTGGAAAAATTGTAATCATTATTACATTGAAAAGTAAGAATGATAATCATTTTAAAATAGAGAAAGTATATGAAAAATATGTTAGTGAGAAATTAACAATAGTTAAATCAAGTTTAACTTTTCATATACCTAGTAAAATGCAAAAACACTCGCACTACTTGCGAGAGTTATCACATATGACAGTCTCATAGCTAGCTTTTATAAGTCATACCTTTTGGCCAAGTATGATACATGTTGTGCTCATAATTAATAATTGTAAAAGTTATTAAAATTTTAGATACTGATCCATTAAGTTTACATTTGAGTCTTTGCTTGCAATGGTATTTGTTTTTTTTTCTTTTCATAAATCTAATAATTTATATTTATTATTAAAATTTAAAAAGTTAAAAGTAACTTGTAGTAAGAGCTTTGGTGAATTTGGTAGTTGAAGGGAATTGAGAGAAATTTTAGTAATGTGAATTTGGTAGTTGAAGGGAATTGAGAGAAATTTTAGCAAGGTGAATTTGACTATCAAAACTTTAAAAATGAATGAAATGAGATCTCTATTTATATAATGTAGGCTTAGAAATTTTGGTGGTCTGAAATTTGATTTAGAACAAAAATTAGGCTTGGAATTTGAATTTGGAGGCAAAATCAAGATCAAGTGGTGATTAGTGAAGGTGTATGGCGGGAACCAATTGTGATGAGGTAGAAGAATTAAAATGAGATGATATAAAATACTCTCATGATAAAATATTTGAAAATTGGTGCCAAAATGTTGCAGAATTTGAATTTGACTCATTTTCACAAAAAACGCACTGGTAATTCAATTAACCATTTTCATGTGCAAATGTGTTAATCGATTAACACAGTGAAAAATTGTGAAAATTTGCCTTTTTGATGTGTTGTGTTGGCTCTGACTTGATTTTTCTAACTTGTCAAAGAAAACATGGAAATAAACACATGAACCTTGGAGTCTCTTGAATAAAAGTCGATCAAATCTTGGGAAACGCTTGATCAAATGATTTTGAGTTATTTGCATATCAACTTTGACTTCTTCACTTGAATTTCACTCGAGCTGATGGACTGTTGATTGGTATTCTTAACCCAAATTCTCTTCCTGAAAAAGAGTTAGTAAAGAAAAAGAAAACAAACATATTTTTGGATTTTGATTAGGGTTAGTAAACATAAACAATCAAAATAAAAGCAAACAAAGAGAACACACAAGTGCTTGGTGATCTTGCTTATGATGCAGGATGCAAATGATATGTGAGATCTTAGGGGTAATAATTAGAGTATTACAGCTGTATACAATAAAGCTTAAGAGTGAGGCTTTATATGTATTAAAAAAAACCAAAATCTTAATAGAAAAAGAGAGTGATAAATCTATTAAGATCTTAAAAACTGATGGTGGATGAGAATACACCTCAAAAGATTTTGAAGCCTTATGTGTCAATCAAGGCATTATGCATGAGGTAGCAGTTCCCTATAAATCTCAGCATAATGGACTCGCTGAGAGAAGGAATAAAACTCTATTGAATATGGAAAGAAGCATGATCAAGCAGGAAAAACCTACCACACAAGTTTTGGGATGAATCAGTCACTACAACTGCTTACATTCTGAATAAATGTTCTACAAAGAAGCTGAATTTGAAGGTACTAGAGGAAGCTTGCTGCGGAAGAAATCCTAGTGCGAAGCATTTCAAGGTTTTTGGCTCTCTGTGCTATAAACATGTACCAGATGTTAGAAGAAGCAAACTTGAAGATAAGAGTGAGATTATGATACTTATAGACTATCATCCAACAGGTGCCTATAAGCTGTATAATCTCTAACTCAAATGGTACATGTCAGTAGAATGTGATTGTGAATGAGGCTGAGAAGTGGAAATAGGAAGAGGAGCCAGTATATAGTAAAAAGAATAAACAGAGTTGCATTTATCCTGATTCAAGTAATGAATCAGATAATGAAGAAGTGAAAAACAATGATGCAGATGAACTAGAAGAAGAGGAAGCAGTTGTGAGACCTTAAAGAATCAGACAAACTCTAAGAAGGTTGAATGATTATGAAGTAATTCCAGATAATGCAGTAAATGATGAAGGTGATATCATTCACTTTGCATTATTGGCAAATGCGGAACGTCTTAATTACAAAGAAGCACTGAAGATAGATCTATGGAGGAAAGCTATGATTGAAAAGCTCCATTCAATTGAGAAGAATCAAACTTGGGAGCTAGTTAACTTGCCAGATAAGAAAAAGAAAATAAATGTGAAGTGGGTGTTCAAACTGAAATTAAATTTTGATGAGAAAATTTCAAAGTATAAGGCAAGGTTGGTGGCTAGAGGCTTCTTACAAAAACATGGTGTTGATTACAATGAGGTGTTTGCTCCAGTTGCAAGGCTTGAAACTGTAAGGTTAGTTGTGGCTCTAGCTTGCAAGAGAAGGTGGTCACTTTATCATTTGAATGTGAAATCAACCTTTCTAAATGGTCCACTTGAAGAGGTAGTGTTTGTGTCACAACCTCTTGGTTTTGAAGTGAAGAAGAGTTTGGCGTGTATATGCAAAGTCCAAGTGAAGAAGAGACCATGATAATTTGCCTATATGTGGATGATTTGCCCATTACAGGAAGTAAGACATTAGAGATTGAAAAAGTGAAAAACAAGTTGAAATCTGAATTTGAGATGACTGATCTAGGGGAACAGCAGGCCTGACATTTGCTACTCAGTCAGTGTGATTAGAAAATTCATACATGATCCAAGAAAGACTTACTTGATATCTGCTAAAAGGATACTTAGGTATATAAAAGGCACAAAGGAGTTTGGTTTGCTATTCCCAAATGGGAGCAAAGGTGAAAGAAGTGAACTCATTGGATACTCAGATGGTGATTAGTGCGGTGACAACACAAATAGAAGAAGTACCTCTGGCTATGTTTTCAAGTTCAATGAAGCAGCTATATCATGGTGTACAAAGAAACAACCGGTGACTGCACTTTCATCTTGTGAGACATAATATATTGTAGTAACATTTGCAACTTGTTAAGCAATCTGGTTGGATTCAATGATAAAGGAACTGAGGTGTGAAGTGATGAAGCCTCAGGTACTCAAAATTGATAACAAGTCAGCTATTAGCCTTGCTAAAAACCCAATCTCACATGGCAGAAGTAAACACATCGATACAAGGTTTTATTTTATTAAAAAGCAAGTGAACACTGGAATGATTGAAGTGCAATATTGTCCAACTGAAATGCAGCTGGCAGATGGTTTTACAAAGGCTCTAAAGCTTGACAGATTGAGTTTTTGAGAAAGAAACTTGGTGTTATGAGTGTTCAACAAGTATGAATTAAGGGGGATTGTTAAGTTTTAATCCATAACTGTCATGTGTACAAGTTAGTTAGTAGTTTGTTACAAATTAGTTGTTAGTTAGTTACCTTGTGTATGAATGACTTGCTTAGAAAGTTATTTTGTAACACATATAAATAACACTTTGTAATGTGAAATAAAAAAAAGAAAGAGAAACATCTCTATTCTCTCTCTTATTCTCCTCCAAGATGTCTTCCAAGATGTAAAAACATTAGAGTGTGTGTGTGTGTGTGTGCGCGCCATTTCTTTCATCTTGCAATTACAATCTTGCTGTGTTTTCTAACAGGTTGTTCAAAACATTTGTTGATTGATATTCTGTGTCATACAAAGGATGACTCCATTTTGTTTATCTATTTTTCAGACTATTTTGAATACATGTTATGGTGTGCTAGTTTCATATTTGATAATATTTCAGACTTGTGATAAATGGTAAGAACACTTGGATTCATCATTAAACTTTAGGTATGTTTTGAACCCAATTTTTTTGTAACTGTACTTTCAAATAAAAAGGGTCTTGTTAACATTGAGAGATTAAATTGTATATTCAACTTTTAAAATTTTTGAAATCGAGTTTATTTCGAGTGGTGAAACATTAAGAACACTTGTAATATTTCAGTTAAAACTCGAAATATTATCAAATATGAAACCAGATGAGAGACCAAAGACTGCTTTTCAGTTAAAACCGAGTTGTCTTTAGCCTCAAAATTGAGTTTAAAAAAAAAAAAGAGTGGTATAAATCATTAATGACTTCAAAAAGTTTGATGAAAAAAATGAGTGGTATCAATCATTGGCCTCTCATAGTTTGATGAAAAATGGAACTTAAAACCGAGTTTAAAAAAATGAGTGGTACCATGTAATTCATCTAACCATTCATTTGAAATTGGAATAAGATTCACAATGATCTTATCAAAGGCATGATAATCAATACAAAAAATCAATTTTTTTTGTGAATTTTATTTGGCAAGTCTAAAGTCATATGACACCTTCATATTTTTGTAATACAAAAAATATCTTTTTTTTTTTCATTAAGCACATGTTGGAAAATATTCTTTCAGACACAAAAATTTTGGCAGGTCATTAAAAAAATTCGCCATGTATTTTTACCGGTATTTTAAAAAAATATGTGCGTGAAAAATTTTATTGGTTTTTCTTTTGAATATTTGATTTTTCCTGAATTTTTGAAAATTTTGATATTGTTAATTTTTAACGATTGGTATTTTGCCGACACTTTTATAAGATTGTGATTGCACCGAGAGTTTTATGTGGTTCATAATGATTAAAACCTATATAAATATGCACCATCTTATTAATGAATCAATAAAAAATAGTTGAATCATCTTTTATTTTATTTCACTTTTTTTTGGGTTTAACCATGCTTCTCAACATGCTTTCAGAGCCATGGTTATCACCATGAAGAAGAGATAATTGTACTTATCAACGAACATAATCTTTAACTAGCTCCTTATTTCTTTCCATTTTTGTCTTCTCATTTCACTACATTCTTCCTTTTTGATCTCCAACCTTGTATCGACTTTTGATCTTCAATCTTATATCGACTTCTAAGACAATAATTGAGTTCTTTTGATCAAAT
This sequence comes from Lathyrus sativus, assembly GCA_963859935.3. Classification (NCBI taxonomy): domain Eukaryota; kingdom Viridiplantae; phylum Streptophyta; class Magnoliopsida; order Fabales; family Fabaceae; genus Lathyrus; species Lathyrus sativus. The sequence goes on along the minus strand of OZ012739.1, from coordinate 14,960,427 downwards.
GATTTATTATATCATATATTTGCTGAAGTTTCTCATGCACCTCAATAACTTTATGATAAACTTCTTTAATTTTTGTTTATTTATTAATGACTTTCTTTTATGTTTTCTATTAAATGGTAGTTAGTATTTTTTCCATCTCTATATGCTTCTATGATATAGTAGTTAAGCATATTTTATTCTCTTCGTGCTTATGCTCAATGATAGTTTAACAATTTTCATTCACTATATGTTATATCTAATATTTTCTATTCTCTTTGTGCTCTCAGTTATATGGTTGTTAAGATTTGTTATCTAAAATTTGGCATTTGAAGACACAAGATTGAGTTTATTGATTTTATTAGAGTGAGCGTTGAAGAGACACTGTAAGATTTTCAAAGAGTTCAAATTAGGACAAATACTTTTATGAGTTCGACACCTCCACCAATACCTCTATCGACATTAACTCATTTTTTACTCTATTGGAGCGAGCACCTAATATACACCAAATTTTTTTCCAAAAAAAACAAACTAGGTCGAAGACTTCTATGAAATAGACACATTAGCCACTATCTCTATCGACATAAACTTTTCTATTTTAGATAATGTGATTAAAACTTATATATTTTTGTGGTTGTAATATTTTTAATCAGTTACATTGTATTTCTTTTCCTTTGATTGTATCGTTCTTTTCAAGTTTGAAATATTTATCCATATTCCTGCTTGAGGGAAAGTGTTAGAGTTAGTTGTGTTAGTTGTTTAAGGGTGTGATTAGTATGAATTGAGATCCGTCTCTTCCCCGTACTAGAGAGATGTATTTATAAAGGCGTCTTGGGCCTAGAGTTTTATTGGGAAGGATCAACGCCCACTCAGTCAATAGTGGAGTTGAATCCTTATTTGCAAGGGGGACGTGAGTCAGTTAATGAACCCAACTTCTCTTTACCCAAGAAAAGTCTTATCCCACGTTTTCCATGTCTGGACGATAGGAAAAACTTGGGGCGGTGCAATACCTCCTATTAGGCGACATGTCATAGTCTCCTTTCCTGGGACACCTATTTGCGGGTGTTTTTAGAAAACAATCACGAGTTTAAAAGTCTATGAGATTAACTCGACAAATCTCAGGAGCTGTTTTATGCAAACACGTTTAGAAGAAAATATGTATATGAAGTGACTGTGATTGTCAGTGTGCAAACAAAGTGAAGACAAGCTTTAATTACAAAAAGCTTGAATTAAAGTAAAATAAAATTGCAATAAATGACATTAAATAAACGTAGTAAATGACAGAAAGTAAAGATGTTTCAATTAAGGAAACATAGAGACAATAAAACAAAAGGGACACAAGCTCACATGTTACCCGCAAACTGTTTCACACTTTGACTTGGGTACTCCAATTCTACAGAGAAAGTAAATGAAATTTGCGACCTCGATTATAACATATGAAGAAACTGCTATATATACTAAACTAAAGATAACCGTCTCTGACAACTTATTACTAGAGAATCGACATGTCTTTCAGAACATGCAACCTGATCTTCTGATTCACTGCCACATCATCAATACTTGAAAACTGCCGAAAACCATTATCCCACGTTTGTAACTGCCCTTAGCGACTAGTAACTATCTGCTCGATAAAGATAATTGCTGACAACACTAAGTCCTTTCTTCAGTCTTTGATTTTCAAAATCTTCTAAGTCTTTGAAGTTCATCGAATGCCTCGACCTCGGCATAGTGTCGAGTGATCAATCATATTGGTTACCGAGACTTCTCCAAACCATGTCTCAAGATCTGCTCTTGAGATTCTTCCAAACCATATTTCAAGATGCTAGTCCAACTAAAAATTCCAGGTTAACAACGTCCTACATGCACCGTCCTAGAAAGTTCATTCTACATATATAACATTACAACTTAATACTTTTAATATATCTTCATTTTTATTTCTCTTCTCCTTCATCGTCTTCATCGTCATTCTCCGTCCAAAAATCCAATTTTTTTAAAAAAATAATCAATAAATAAATATTTAATGACTTTTAAATCATGTTCTTAAGCCACAAATTAACATAAAATAAAAATTAATAAATAAATAAAAAAAACTCAGATAATAAAATAGATTGAACCAATCTCTTATCTATTAAATCATATTCTCATTATCACTTAAGTATTAGATATAAACCTCAAATAAATTAGAACAAACAAAAATACTTCCTTCTTTTTCATTTCTATTTTACTCTTTCTCACTCATAAAAGAGTTGGGGGAGGTAGTATCAGAGAATTACTGTGTTTTTGCAAAGCGTTGAAAAGTGCTATATTTTCAGGAAAACACCAAGCCATACTGAGAGAAACTTTTTAACCCTTAAAATATCGCGTTTTTCCCAAATCCATCAAAATCGTTTAGCATAAACCCTAAAAAGCATAGATTCAAGTTCCAGTTCCATCGTTCAGCTTCTGCAACTCAAATTCAACAAACTCGTCAGGTATTTCCTTTTTCTCCATTCATTTTTCGATTGATTTAGCCAGAGATATTGATTCATGATTTTTTTTCCGATTGATTTTCCATTGCAGTTTCTCAGAAGATATTGATTCATGATTTTTTTCCGATTGATTTTCGATTGATTTTCCATTGCAGTTTCTCAAAAGATATTGATTCATGATTTTTCTTTTTCTCATTAGGTAATGTCTAATTCTGTTGCAACGAAGAAAGTTGAAGTCAGTGATAATGTTCACAAAGACAAAGACATGCTCAGCAATTTACCTGATTGCATTATCCTTCACATACTCTCTTTTTTGATCACCAAAGAGGCAGTTAGAACATGCATCTTATCCTCAAGATGGAAGGATCTCTGGAAACATCTCCCTGCTCTTCTTTTCCATATATCGGATTTTCGATGCTTTCGAACTAATAAGATATTCACTGAATTCGTGTCTAAGGTTTTATCTCTTCGCGATTCCTCTGTCTCACTGCACACTCTTGACTTTGAGAATAGATCTAGTCTCTTGGAGTGTCACTTACTTACAAGTATTGTGAATTATGCTATTTCGCACAATGTTCAGCGGTTACAACTTAGTGTAACTACTGCCATTGAACAAATTCCTGTTGCCTTATTTTCGTCTCAGACTTTAACACATCTTACTCTTTCTATTTCTATTTGTTACGGCTGTGAAAACCTGTTTCCGAAATCTCTCAGTTTGCCGGCTTTATCTACCTTGGAACTAGAGAATTTTACATTTTCTGTTGACGATAATGATTGCGCCGAACCATTTTCAACCTTTAATAGGTTGACGCGTTTGCTCATTTCCCATTGTTCCGTGAAAGGTTGGGGAACCCTGTGTATTTCAAGTGCGACGCTTGTCAATTTTACTATGTACAATGACTCAGACGACTATTATAAAATTGATTTTCGCACTCCGAGTCTTTGTACATTTTCTTTTCGTGGTGTTCCTTATCAGGATATCTCTTGGAGCAATATTTCTTCTCTTAAACATGTAGATATTGACGCGGAAGTATTTCCGTATAGTTGTTACGGACCTCAGTTGTTTCTGTTCAATTGGCTCTCAGAGTTTGCTAATATAAAGTCATTGACGGTTACTGCAGCTACTCTTCAGGTACATTAACTTAACATCTTTTGAGGCTGTGTTTTTACTGTAAAAAATTATTTGACTTATATTAGACTAATCTGATTGCGTCCCTCGTTGCGAAGGTTCTCTCCTTAATTCCTGGTCTGTTGAAGTTTAAGATCCCTTCCTTGGGTAAATTAAAGTCATTGAAAGTGAAAATTGATGAAATTCAATATGGACTTTGTGTTGCGTTGTGCAATGACAAGTTACAGAACGTCAAGTCAGAGAACGAATCTGCTATGATACAGAAAGCATTTGATTTAGGATTGGAACTGTCTCCGCTTGTACCTGATGGAATTGTGGACTTCTTGCTTCAAAATTCACCCTCGGTTGAAGTTGACTTCGTTGATTGCAGAAAAATAACCTCTTAGAAAGGTACATATATAATTGAAGCATGTTGCAATGTTTTCCCTCTCTGACATAGCAAAAATATATGCTGCCATATCATATAATTAGGATTGATTTCTATGTTTCCTTATTTTTCATCATTTGTTATATTATATAATTAAGGATAAGGATTACATAGAGATTGTTTGGATCAGATTAAATCTTTAGAGATCAGCAAGCAGAGCGTTAGAGAACAAATGAGAAAACATGATGTTTTGAGAAAGACAGAATGAGTAATCATTTCAACGTTAGCTCTTGAATTCGATTCCTGGATTTTTATTAAAGAAATAATAAAAAAAAATTACATGAAGTAATGAATATGTGTTTCGACATGACTATATTTAATTTAGTCGAAATGATCATTTGTGCAAAGAGAGAATGCTGGGTAAGGATATGAAGAAAAATATTCTGAAGATGGTTTGAAGGAGATGGTATTTCGACGCGTAATTTGAATTCAAATAAATAAGGGAATTTTCGTTCTTGTTCAGATTTATGAAGGACACGTGGAGTTTTCTAAAGAAGAGGGATATGCCGAGCGTCACTTGCCATTTGTTTATGGTTTATGGTGTAACCGTTAGTGTTGGTTATTTTCTACCATTATAAATAGAAGTTCTTACTGATAGAAAGGGGGTGTTCCAAAGATTGTACAAAGTTTTTGAAAATACTCAAAGTATCTGCATGTAGAGAAAAAAAAAATGTCGAATGAAATGTATGTTTGATTACACCATATCTTTATGATTACAAGATACCATAATACACAATAATATTCTAGGAAAAAGAAAAAAATGCGTTCTCTTATGTTTTCTATGCAAGAAATAAACTCAAAATAAAAACTTACAGAGAATCTAACGAGATAGAGAGATATAGAAAAATCATTTTAATATATTATTTTGGACAAACCAACTCATCTCCAAGAACAAAATAAAAAAAACATAACACAAATTATATGTGAATGTGTATCTGATCTTAATCTTTACCTTACTAGAACCTTTACTAGAACCTTGCCTAATATAATTTTACAAACGAACTAACATGCATATCTTAAATGAAAAAGATTAATACATTTAATACATAATAATTTTATATAATAAATCATACAATTTTCTACTACAAAACTTAAAAGAGATTTTAAGTTACTTTTCAATTTCGGGAATGTTACAATATAAAAGATCTACAATTGATTTGAATATTATTTAGTTTTTACTTTAATAAATTTTCATATTAAAATTTAGTTCATTATAAATATAATAAAATGTAATCATCAACAATTGATCTATCAACATTAAAAAATTAAATGTGTTTTTATTATTGCACACGGAAGGAAAATAAATAGGACCGATATACAACCTCTATTTAAACTATATTTATAGCAATTTGGAAATTTTATAAATCAATAGAGAATATGAAAAATTAAAATAAGTGACCAAATAAGATAAAGTTGACCTATGTGGTGGCATAAAAGACCAAATAAGTGACGACATTTCTTTGGATTTTGATAACTTTGCTTTCATTTATGATACTTTTAATTTATATTGTAGCAAAAAAAATAAAACAAAATCAAATTGACAACAAAACTATTTTTAGATTTTGAAGTCTTTGCTCCCGTTCAAAAAAAATCTGAGTCACGTTGTAGCACCAATCAACAAATTCAAAAAACTGATAAGAAAATTATGAGGAACAAGAATTTAGTTTTGCATGCACTCATGTCAAAAGAATGCATATATTTGCCAATGACATATTTGAAAATGGAAAAATCCGTGCATTACTCCCTACTTTTGACCAATCCCTTCAATTCTTCCCCACCACAAATAACAATTCTTCACATCTTCGACCTCTTCTAAAAAACATCTTTATTAAGAATTCCATAAATCAACAATCTATATTGAGTGGTATTTCTAAAGAAACTCAAAATGAGATATTGCAAAATTTAGACAAAATTTAAATCTTCGAAGTAATTGTGACCATAAGGATTCTTTTGTAATATTGAATTCTTCAGTGCCAAAAACGAAAATCAAGTCCAAGGTAGAAAACATCATTGTTAAAAAGAGGAAGGGTGAACAACCTAAAATTACTTTAACGTCTTATGAGAAGCTTTATGTGACAATAAAACAAAAAAACGGAGAAATAAATGGAGATCGATTTTGCCATACAAACACCAACTAATCGGATTCTTCACCAACATGCACTGTTAAGTAGAAACCTGCACCCCTTTTAAGGGCGAATTACCAACTTTATTAATTGTTGAAGATTCACTTTATTTTGACAATGTAAATTAGTTTAATGTACATAATAATTAGATAATTAACGTTATGATTTATTTTTCTCTTGATAAAAAATCAAGTGCTTATACTTCCCCTTATTATAAGGACGAGAGAATGGTTTAATCTTTTATGAAATAATCCATATTTTCATGTGTGTATTATTAAAGAGTAACATTTGGTACACATGTATTTTTCTTATTTCATGTTATAATGGATAGAATCCTGAAACTGACAATAACTTTTAACTTTTGATTTCATCAAACTCTCTCTTCATCCCATTAAAATGGAATTGTTCCTTTAAGAGTATATTTTGTACTTTAAATTAGAAGAATTGTCAAATTCAATTTTCTATTTGACTTATCTCTTAAGATTCATGTAAAACAATACGGTAGATTATAAAGTTCAAGATCAAAATAGAAAAATAAAGTAATAAAATGAAAACATATTTTTAATAGGGAGATCATTGTAATATATCATTACGAACATATCACTCATCTCCAAGAGCAAAGTAAAACAAAACATAACACAGACTACATGTTAATATGTATCTGATCTTTACCTTACTAGAACCTTGCCTAATATCATCTTACAAATGAACTAATATGCATATCTTAAAATAAAAATTAATAATACATTTAATATATAATAATTTTCTATAATAAATCAAACAATTTTCTACTACAAAACTTAAAATGGTTATTAAGTTGCATTTAAATTTCGGGGATGTTACAATATAAAAGATCTAAAATTGATTTGAATGTTATTTAGTTTTTACCTTAATAATTTTTCATATTAAAATTTAGTTCGTTATAAATATACTAACATGTAATCATCAACAATAGATGTATCGACATTAAAAAACTAAATAATTTTTTATTATTGCACACTAAAGGAAAATAAATAGGACCGATATGCACAATCTATTTTAACTATATTTATAGTTATTTCGAAATTTTATAAATCAATAGAAAATATGAATAATTAAAGCACGATTCGGAATAATGCATCCACATGGTTTATCTCCTAATGAAAAATTAAGTATTTCCTTTTAAAATATTTTTTAAATTATACTTTCTACATAAGGACAATATTATGAATTTTAAATATCAAGTCTTTCCATCCATGGTTAATTTATGTTTTTTCAATTTTATTTTGTTATTCTTAATTTAGAAACCAACATAAAACTCGAAACCAATAAACAAACTAAATAAGTATCGACTAACAAGTAAACTGAAGCGGTTGCACTTAGCCATAAGCAGTTTAATACCGCCAAAACATATACAAAGACAAGTAATTTTCTGAAAGAGGGGCTATGATTTTAAATCCCAAATTTAAATTTCTTAATGGAAAAAAAATAAAAATTATTTGGCCTAAAATTGTTTAGAAACCAATATAGGTATAACGTAAAACGAACTAGCAATTTCTTAATAATCTTAACACCTTTCGTGTGTAACTACCTCCTTAAATATCCAAGCTAACCGAGTTTCATTGAACCAGAATAATATAATAACAAATTGTTGTTTATATACAAATATCTCTCATTTATCGATCACTTTCAATATTCAATTCACTTTACCACATATCTCAATCTCTCTATTGAAACAAAATGCAGAAAACAAACTCAAATATAGAGATGTTAAGGGTGCAAGCACTATCAATTCTTTGTACACCTCGCCATTTCCATGATTTTACTTGCTTATCTCCAATTCAAGATAAACTTGATCCATTTTGTGGCATAAAAGACCAAATAAGTGACGATGGATCTTTCGGTTTTGATAACTTTGCTTTCATTCAAGATAATCCTGATTCATATTGTAGCACAAAAAACCAAATTGACAACAAAACTATTTTAGATTTTGAAGTCTTTGCTCCCGTTCAAGAAAAATCTGAATCACGTCGTAGCACCAATCAACAAATTCAAAAAAGTGATGAAGAAAATAATGAAGAACAAGAATTTAGTTTTGCATGCACTAATGTCCAAGGAATGCATATATTTGCCGAGGACATATTCGAAAGTGGTAAAATACGAGCATTACTCCCTACTTTTGACCAATCCTTTCAATTCTTCCCCACCACAAATAACAATGCTTCACATCCTCGACCTCCGCTAAAGAACATCTTTATTAAGAATCCCATAAATCAACAATCAACATTGAGTGGTATTTCTAAAGAAACTCAATATGAGATATTGCAAAATATTACAACGAAGGCTTCAAGTGAGTCTTATGAGAAAAGCAACTCCTCAGGGTCATCGAATCTATGGAGATTTAGACAAAATTTATATCTTCGAAGTAATAGTGACCATAAGGATTCTTTTGTTATATTGAATCCTTCAGTGCCAAAAAAGACAATCAAGCCCAAGGTAGAAAACGTCATTGTTAAAAAGAAGAAGGGTGAACAACCCCAAAATACTTTAACGGCTTATGAGAAGCTTTATGTGAAAAATAAAACAAGAAATGGGAGCAATAAACGGAGATCATTTTTGCCATACAAACACCAGCTATTCGGATTCTTCACCAACATGCACGGATTAAGTAGAAACCTGCACCCCTTTTAAGATCGAATTACCAACTTTTTTAATTGTTGAGGAATCATCTAATTTTGACAATGTAGATTAGTTTAATGTACATAATAATTAGATAATAAGCGTTAGGATTTATTTTTCTCTTGATAAAAAATCAAGTGCTTATACTTCCCCTCATTATAATGAGGAGAGAATGATTTAATCTTTTATGAAATTATCCATATTTTCATGTGTGTATTATTAAAGAGTAACATTTGGTACACACGTATTTTTCTCATTTCATGTTATAATGGATAGAATCCTGAAACTGACAATAAATTTTATCTTTTGCTTTCATCAAACTCTCTCTTCATCCCATTTAAATGGAATTGTTTCTTTTTAGAGTATATTTTGTATTTTAAATTAGAAGAATTGTCAAATTCAATTTTCTATTTCAAATGACGTAATTAACAAAAATTTATATGGTATCCATAATAAATATTCGATCTTCCAACCTTATTAAAAATCTTACTAAGTCACTACCTCAAATGACCATTGTTTTAAATGAGTTTTTAACTCTTTTTTTTTTCATTGTCTTGTTTCTCAATCGGCAAATGGAGTAATATAGGGTCCACAAAAATAGATATAGAACTTCTTTGGAATTTTACTTGTTTGTGTTGCATTAGTTTTTGTTCTTTATGTCAATAGAGAAAACAATGTGAAGAGAGTTTAAATAGGTATTTAAAAGTGATCTCTTAAACAAGTAAAGATAAAAAAGACAAAAGGAGCAATATTAATTTATATCTCATATTGGATCTAGTAAATAAGTATCTTATAGTTTTCTTGATTAATACGAATTGAAGAAATATAATTCTAAGGTACATTCCATAACAATGACACACGATGCTTTTTTCCTTCTTCTATTAAAATGTTTAGCTGTAAAACTATATTTGAAGTTTAGTAAAATTTGAGACTTCAAAAAACAAAATATATTGACTTATCTCTTAAGATTCATGTAAAACAATACGGTAGATTATAAAGTTCAAGATCAAAATAGAAAAATAAAGTAATAAAATGAAAACATATTTTTAATATAATAAAATTTCATACATAAATGAAAAGTACTCTTCTCACTTTCCCTTTAAATTTCTTCCTTTCCTTTTGTTCTCTATACACTCATGCACAAGAATGTTCTAGTAAAACGACAGCAAAATGTGTTCTCTTATGTTTTCTATGCAAGAAATAAATTCAAAATGAAAACTTACCGAAAATGTAATGAGATAGAAAGATATAGGGAGATCATTGTAATGAGATAGAAATATATAGGGAGATCATTGTAATATATCATTACGAAAATATCACTCATCTCCAAGAGCAAAGTAAAACAAAACATAACACAAACTACATGTTAATATGTATCATATCTTTACCTTACTAGAACCTTGCCTAATATCATCTTACAAATGAACTAATATGCATATATTAAAATAAAAATTAATAATACATTTAATATATAAAAAGTTTCTATAATAAATCAAACAATTTTCTACTACAAAACTTAAAATGGTTATTAAGTTGCTTTTAAATTTCGGGGATGTTACAATATAAAAGATCTAAAATTGATTTGAATGTTATTTAGTTTTCACCTTAATAATTTTTCATATTAAAATTTAGTTCGTTATAAATATACTAACATGTAATCATCAACAATAGATGTATCGACATTAAGAAACTAAATAATTTTTTATTATTGCACACTAAAGGAAAATAAATAGGACCGATATGCACACTCTATTTTAACTATATTTATAGTTTTTCGAAATTTTATAAATCAATAGAAAATATGAATAATTAAAGCACGATTCGGAATTATACATCCACATGGTTTATCTCCTAATGAAAAATTAAGTATTTCCTTTTAAAATATTTTTTAAATTATACTTTCTACATAAGGACAATATTATGAATTTTAAATATCAAGTCTTTCCATCCATGGTTAATTTATGTTTTTTCAATTTTGTTTTGTTATTCTTAATTTAGAAACCAACATGAAACACGAAACCAATAAACAAACTAAATAAGTATCGACTAACAAGTAAACTAAAGCGGTTGCACTTAGCCATAAGCAGTTTAATACCGCCAAAACATATAAAAAGACAAGTAATTTTCTGAATAAGGGGCTATGATTCTAGATCCCAAATTTAAATTCCTTAATGAAAAAAATAAAATAAAATTATTTGGCCTAAAATTGTTTAGAAACCAATATAGGTATAACGTAAAATGAACTAGCAATTTCTTAATAATCTTAACACCTTTCGTGTTTAACTTTCTCCTTAAATATCCAAGCTAACCGAGTTTCATTGAACTAAAATAATATAATAACAAATTGTTGTTTATATACAAATATCTCTCATTTATCGATCACTTTCAATATTCAATTCACTTTACCACATATCTCAATCTCTCTATTGAAACAAAATGCAGAAAACAAACTCAAATATAGAGATGTTAAGGGTGCAAGCACTATCAATTCTTTGTACACCTCGCCCTTTCCATGATTTTACTTGCTTATCTCCAATTCAAGATAAACTTGATCCATTTTGTGGCATAAAAGACCAAATAAGTGACGATGGATCTTTCGGTTTTGATAACTTTGCTTTCATTCAAGATAATCCTGATTCATATTGTAGCACAAAAAACCAAATTGACAACAAAACTATTTTAGATTTTGAAGTCTTTGCTCCCGTTCAAGAAAAATCTGAATCACGTCGTAGCACCAATAGACAAATTCAAAAAAGTGATGAAGAAAATAATGAAGAACAAGAATTTAGTTTTGCATGCACTGATGTCCAAGGAATGCATATATTTGCCGAGGACATATTTGAAAGTGGAAAAATACGAGCATTACTCCCTACTTTTGACCAATCCTTTCAATTCTTCCCCACCACAAATAACAATGCTTCACATCCTCGACCTCCGCTAAAGAACATCTTTATTAAGAATCCCATAAATCAACAATCAACATTGAGTGGTATTTCTAAAAATACTCAATATGAGATATTGCAAAATATTACAACGAAGGCTTCAAGTGAGTCTTATGAGAAAAGCAACTCCTCAGGGTCATCGAATCTATGGAGATTTATACAAAATTTATATCTTCGAAGTAATAGTGACCATAAGGATTCTTTTGTTATATTGAATCCTTCAGTGCCAAAAAAGACAATCAAGCCCAAGGTAGAAAACGTCATTGTTAAAAAGAAGAAGGGTGAACAACCCCAAAATACTTTAACGGCTTATGAGAAGCTTTATGTGAAAAATAAAACAAGAAATGGGAGCAATAAACGGAGATCATTTTTGCCATACAAACACCAGCTATTCGGATTCATCACCAACATGCACGGATTAAGTAGAAACCTGCACCCCTTTTAAGATCGAATTACCAACTTTTTTAATTGTTGAGGAATCATCTAATTTTGACAATGTAGATTAGTTTAATGTACATAATAATTAGATAATAAGCGTTAGGATTTATTTTTCTCTTGATAAAAAATCAAGTGCTTATACTTCCCCTCATTATAATGAGGAGAGAATGGTTTAATCTTTTATAAAATTATCCATATTTTCATGTGTGTATTATTAAAGAGTAATATTTGGTACACACGTATTTTTCTCATTTCATGTTATAATGGATAGAATCCTGAAACTGACAATAAATTTTATCTTTTGCTTTCATCAAACTCTCTCTTCACCCCATTTAAATGGAATTGTTTCTTTTTAGAGTATATTTTGTATTTTAAATTAGAAGAATTGTCAAATTCAATTTTCTATTTCAAATGACGTAATTAACAAAAATTTATGTGGTACCCATAATAAATATTCGATCTTCCAACCTTATTAAAAATCTTATTAAGTCACTACCTCAAATGACCATTGTTTTAAATGAGTTTTTAACTCTTTTTTTTTTCATTGTTTTGTTTCTCAACCGGCAAATGGAGTAATATAGGGTCCACAAAAATAGATATAGAACTTCTTTGGAATTTTACTTGTTTGTGTTGCATTAGTTTTTGTTCTTTATGTCAATATAGAAAACAATGTGAAGAGAGTTTAAATAGGTATTTAAAAGTGATCTCTTAAACAAGTAAAGATAAAAAAGACAAAAGGAGCAATATTAATTTATATCTCATATTGGATCTAGTAAATAAGTATCTTATAGTTTTCTTGATTAATACGAATTGAAGAAATATAATTCTAAGGTACATTCCATAACAATGACACACGATGCTTTTTTCCTTCTTCTATTAAAATGTTTAGCTGTAAAATTATATTTGAAGTTTAGTAAAATTTGAGACTTCAAAAAACAAAATATATTGACTTATCTCTTAAGATTCATGTAAAACAATACGGTAGATTATAAAGTTCAAGATCAAAATAGAAAAATAAAGTAATAAAATGAAAACATATTTTTAATATAATAAAATTTCATACATAAATGAAAAGTACTCTTCTCACTTTCCCTTTAAATATCTTCCTTTTCTTTTGTTCTCTATACACTCATGCACAAGAATGTTCTAGTAAAACGACAGCAAAATGTGTTCTCTTATGTTTTCTATGCAAGAAATAAATTCAAAATGAAAACTTACCGAAAATGTAATGAGATAGAAAGATATAGGGAGATCATTGTAATGAGATAGAAAGATATAGGGAGATCATTGTAATATATCATTACGAAAATATCACTCATCTCCAAGAGCAAAGTAAAACAAAACATAACACAAACTACATGTTAATATGTATCTGATCTTTACCTTACTAGAACCTTGCCTAATATCATCTTACAAATGAACTAATATGCATATCTAAAAATAAAAATTAATAATACATTTAATATATAAAAAGTTTCTATAATAAATCATACAATTTTCTACTACAAAACTTAAAATGGTTATTAAGTGGCTTTTAAATTTCGGGGATGTTACAATATAAAAGATCTAAAATTGATTTGAATGTTATTTAGTTTTCACCTTAATAATTTTTCATATTAAAATTTAGTTCGTTATAAATATACTAACATGTAATCATCAACAATAGATGTATCGACATTAAGAAACTAAATAATATTTTATTATTGCACACTAAAGTAAAATAAATAGGACCGATATGCACACTCTATTTTAACTATATTTATAGTTTTTCGAAATTTTATAAATCAATAGAAAATATGAATAATTAAAGCACGATTCGGAATAATACATCCACATGGTTTATCTCCTAATGAAAAATTAAGTATTTCCTTTTAAAATATTTTTTAAATTATACTTTCTACATAAGGACAATATTATGAATTTTAAATATCAAGTCTTTCCATCCATGGTTAATTTATGTTTTTTCAATTTTATTTTGTTATTCTTAATTTAGAAACCAACATGAAACACGAAACCAATAAACAAACTAAATAAGTATCGACTAACAAGTAAACTAAAGCGGTTGCACTTAGCCATAAGCAGTTTAATACCGCCAAAACATATAAAAAGACAAGTAATTTTCTGAATAAGGGGCTATGATTCTAGATCCCAAATTTAAATTCCTTAATGAAAAAAAAAAATTATTTGGCCTAAAATTGTTTAGAAACCAATATAGGTATAACGTAAAATGAACTAGCAATTTCTTAATAATCTTAACACCTTTCGTGTTTAACTTTCTCCTTAAATATCCAAGCTAACCGAGTTTCATTGAACTAAAATAATATAATAACAAATTGTTGTTTATATACAAATATCTCTCATTTATCGATCACTTTCAATATTCAATTCACTTTACCACATATCTCAATCTCTCTATTGAAACAAAATGCAGAAAACAAACTCAAATATAGAGATGTTAAGGGTGCAAGCACTATCAATTCTTTGTACACCTCGCCCTTTCCATGATTTTACTTGCTTATCTCCAATTCAAGATAAACTTGATCCATTTTGAGGCATAAAAGACCAAATAAGTGACGATGGATCTTTCGGTTTTGATAACTTTGCTTTCATTCAAGATAATCCTGATTCATATTGTAGCACAAAAAACCAAATTGACAACAAAACTATTTTAGATTTTGAAGTCTTTGCTCCCGTTCAAGAAAAATCTGAATCACGTCGTAGCACCAATCAACAAATTCAAAAAAGTGATGAAGAAAATAATGAAGAACAAGAATTTAGTTTTGCATGCACTGATGTCCAAGGAATGCATATATTTGCCGAGGACATATTTGAAAGTGGAAAAATACGAGCATTACTCCCTACTTTTGACCAATCCTTTCAATTCTTCCCCACCACAAATAACAATGCTTCACATCCTCGACCTCCGCTAAAGAACATCTTTATTAAGAATCCCATAAATCAACAATCAACATTGAGTGGTATTTCTAAAGAAACTCAATATGAGATATTGCAAAATATTACAATGAAGGCTTCAAGTGAGTCTTATGAGAAAAGCAACTCCTCAGGGTCATCGAATCTATGGAGATTTAGACAAAATTTATATCTTCGAAGTAATAGTGACCATAAGGATTCTTTTGTTATATTGAATCCTTCAGTGCCAAAAAAGACAATCAAGCCCTGTTGGTGCAAAGATAGAATAATGAAAATAGGAAAATATTACTAATAAGAGAATGACGGCTACAAAACATGATAATTGTTACAATGATTGTCACCCTATTTATAAGCTAAAAACTAGGGTTACTAGAATAAGATAAAATACTAAAATACCCTCTAACAAACTTAGGGGCCAAGAAAATAGTACAACTAGTACAACTAAATAAATATGAATTATTAATAATATTCTAATACCATCCCTTAATTCATATTCCATCAAAACTTGTGACACCAATTCCATCCCTTAATCTGAGAAATTGATCAGTTTTGATAGCTTTCGTCAGAACATCTGCCAACTGCTTCTGAGTGCTGCAGTGTACAACTTCTAACACTCCACTCTGAACTTGATGTCTCAGAAAATGATACTTGGTCTCAATATGCTTGCTTCTCCCATGCAGCACTGGGTTTCTAGCAAGATTGATTGCAGACTTATTGTCAATCATCAACTTCAGAGGTTTGTCTACTTTAATCTTCAGATCCTGCAACAGATTCAGAATCCACACAGCTTGGCATGCAGTAACAGCACCTGCAATGTATTCAGCTTCACAGGTTGACAACGCCACAACAGGTTGCTTCTTGGAACACCAAGAAATGGGACCTCCCAGAAATTTGAACAAGTACCCAGATGTACTTCTTCTGTCAACTCTGTCTCCACACCAATCAGAGTCTGAATAACTCAGAAGTTCTGACTCATTATTTCCTCCAGAGGGAAATAACACTCCATACTTCAGAGTTCCTTTGATATACCTCAGAATCCTGACAGCAGCTTGGTAATGGGACCACTTAGGTTTACACATGAACCTACTAACCATCCCAACTGAGTAGCAAATATCAGGTCTGGTATTGCACAGATACCTCAGAGAACCAACCAACTGTTTGAAGGTTGTAGCATCCACATCCTTTCCTTCAGAGTCTGAATCCAGTTTCTGATTTGTATCAGAAGGTGTGACAGCCATCTTACAATTCTTCAGATCAAATCTCTTCAGAAGTTCTAATTCATACTTGAGCTGATGCAAAATGATACCTTTCTCAGAATATCTGAACTCCATCCCTAGAAAGTATGTCATTTTGCCTAGATCAGTCATTTCAAATTCATTCATTAGAACCTTCTTGAACTTGGCTATCTCCCGTTCAGAACTTCCAGTCAATAGTATATCATCAACATATAAACATACCAGAGTCATATTGCCTTCAGAAGTATGCTGAACATAGACACCGTACTCCATCTCACATTTCTGAAAGCCTTGCTTCTTGAAAAATGAATCAATCTTCTGATTCCAAGCTCTGGGCGCTTGTTTCAATCCATATAGAGCTTTGTATAATCTGTACACCATCCCTTCCTGATTCTTTTTCACAAATCCAGGAGGTTGTGACACGTAAACTTCTTCTTCTAATGGACCATTCAGAAATGCAGATTTTACATCTAAATGCATCAGAGGCCAATTCCTGTTAGCAGCTATTGCAATCACCATTCTGATTGTTTCATGTCTTGCTACAGGTGCAAACACTTCAGAATAATCCAGCCCAGGTTTCTGTAGAAATCCTCTGGCTACCAACCTTGCTTTATGTTTTCCAATTGAACCATCTGGCTTTAACTTCTGCTTGAAAACCCATCTGACGCTGATGGCTTTCTTGTCTTTTGGAAGTTCTGTCAGCTTCCAAGTCTTGTTTCTCTCTATAGCATCAAGTTCTTCTTTCATGGCCTTCAGCCAGAGCTTCTGCTTAAGAGCCTCCTCTGTACTTATAGGTTCAGAGTCGACTAACATGGCACACTGAATAACTTCTCCTTCAGAGTCTACTTCAGTGTCTTGCAGCATGTCAAATTCTGCAAATCTTCTGGGAACGCTTCTGATTCTTTGTGGTCTCTGAACTTGTTCAGAGTCTTGAGCTTCAGAGTTTCCAGCTTCAGATGATTGACCTCCAGAGCTTTGACCATCTTCAGAGTCTGGCATATTTCCAGAGTCTGAATTGCCACCAAGATCTGGATTGCCATCAGAGTCTGAATCACCAGAGTCTGGGTCATCAGAGTCTGGGTCATCAGAGTCACCTTCATCTTCTGAGTCTTCTTCAGAGTTTGAATCAGTATCAGAGTCATCAATTCTTAACTCTGACCTTTCTTCAGAGGTTCTAACATCAGAATCTGATTGAGACTTATCCCAATTCCAAACTTCTGATTCCTTCACAATCACATCTCTGCTGAATTCAATTTTATTGGTTTCTGGACAATAGAGCTTGTATGCACCTGTACTGTGGTACCCTATCAGAATCATCACTTTGCTTCTATCATCCAGCTTCTGTCTTCTGGCTTCTGGAACATGTTTATAGCAAACAGAACCAAATACCTTCAGATGACTAACACTTTGCTTGTCTCCAGTCCACTTCTGCATAGGAACTATTTCCTTCAACTTCTTCGTAGGACATCTGTTGAGTACATACGTTGCAGTGGCAACAGCTTCTCCCCAGAGCTTCTGAGGAAGCTTCTTCTCCTTTAGCATGCTTCTCACCATATCAAGCAAAGTACGATTTCTTCTTTCAGCAAGACCATTGTGTTGAGGGGTATAAGGAGCAGTAACCTCATGCTCAATTCCATTCTCCTCACAGAACTTCTGGAACTCTTTGGAGTTATACTCACCTCCACCATCAGTTCTAAGAATCTTCAACTTCTGACCACTCTGATTCTCAGCCTTCATTCTGAACTTCTTGAATTCATCAAACACCTCGTGTTTGAACTTAATAAGGGATACCCATGTCATTCTTGTGAATTCATCAACAAACAACACAAAGTATTTATTCCCTCCAATTGATGCTACTGGAAATGGACCACACACATCAGAGTGTACAACTCCCAAGGCATGTTTTGCTCTTGGAGCAACTTCTGATGCAAATGGCAATCTTGGTTGTTTTCCTTCCATGCAAACTTTGCATGACTTTTCAGGCTTCTTAATTGCAGGAATTCCATGTACCAATTTCTTTGAATTCAGATGTTGTAAGCTTCTGAAATTCAAATGACCAAATCTTCTGTGCCACAGCTCACTCTCCTTCTCAGTACTTGTTGCACTAAGACACTCTGAGTCTGCAGTTCTGACATTCACCTTGAATGTTCTATTCCTTCCCTGTTCTGACTCCATAATCAACTTCTGATTACAGTCATACAGCTTCAGAAGATTGTCCTTCATGGTAACTGAGAAACCTTTCTCAATTAATTGCCCCACACTCATCAGATTGCTTCTGATGCCAGGTACATACCACACATTCTGAATCAATGCTATTTTCCCATTGTTCAGAGTCACTCTGACATTTCCCATACCTTCTGCATTAAGATATTTGTCATCAGCACATCTGATCTTTGTTCTCTTTTCAGAGTCAAAGTCAACCAGCCATTTCTTGTTTCCAGTAAGATGATTTGAACAGCCAGTGTCCATATACCACCAGTCTGTCAGATCCACATTATCAGATTCAGAGGCCATCAACAGCACAGATTCGTCATCAGAGCCTCTGGCTATATTTGCTTCTTCTGATTTCTTCTCCTTGTTTGACCAACAATCTCTAGCAAAATGACCAAACTTCTTACAACAGTAACATTGTATTTTTCTTTTGTCATACTTCTCTTTTCCCCTCTGAGCATTCTTTTGTCTATCAGAGGTTGAGCTTTCTGACTTCTGACCACCATCAGATCTTCTCCTGGCTTCTGATTGCTTCTGATACCTCCTATCAGAAGTTGCTTTCAGAGCCTGCTGTTCTACTTCCTTTTCAGAGTTTCTCTCAGTCAGACGCAACTCTTGCGCTTCTAGACTGCTCTGCAGCTCTTCAATTCTCATTGTGCTCAGATCTTTGGAATGTTCTATTGCTACCACAATGTAATCAAATTGAGGAGTAAGGGATCTCAATACCTTCTCCATGATTGTTTCTTCAGAAAGAGTTTCTCCACACGCCTTCATCTCATTAGTGATCAGAATCACTCTGGAGATGTATTCAGAAACTTTCTCATTATTCTTCATGTTGAGATTCTCATATTGCTTTCTCAAGGACTGAAGCTTCACCTTCTTCACTGATGCGTCACCACCATAACATCTCACCAGAGTGTCCCATGCAGCCTTTGCTGTTGTAGAGTCTGCAATCTTCTCAAACACGTTTACATCCACACATTGATGAATGAAGAACAATGCTTTCTGATCCTTCTTCCTTACTTCTTTCTGCGCGTTTTTCTGTTCATCAGTTGCATCTGCTGCTACTGGAACATAACCATCAGTGACAAGATCCAGAACATCTTGAGCACCAAACAGTACACGCATTTGGATCATCCAACGATTCCAGTTTTTACCATCAAATACTGGAAGTTTGGTGTTCATGTTGCCGTTTCCGTTCATCTTCTACTTTGCACAATACACTCAGATTTCTCACACAGTGTTTCCCAACCCACAGAATTTTAAAATTCTGATCAGATTTTTGTTCAAGATTCAACGTGAATCTAAGAAACAAAATCAATCACACAAGACCTCACGTTCACTCGTGTTTCCCGTGTTTCCCAATGAATCTGAACCGGAGCTCTAGATACCAATTGTTGGTGCAAAGATAGAATAATGAAAATAGGAAAATATTACTAATAAGAGAATGACGGCTACAAAACATGATAATTGTTACAATGATTGTCACCCTATTTATAAGCTAAAAACTAGGGTTACTAGAATAAGATAAAATACTAAAATACCCTCTAACAAACTTAGGGGCCAAGAAAATAGTACAACTAGTACAACTAAATAAATATGAATTATTAATAATATTCTAATAAGCCCAAGGTAGAAAACGTCATTGTTAAAAAGAAGAAGGGTGAACAACCCCAAAATATTTTAACGGCTTATGAGAAGCTTTATGTGAAAAATAAAACAAGAAATGGGAGCAATAAACGGAGATCATTTTTGCCATACAAACACCAGCTATTCGGATTCTTCACCAACATGCACGGATTAAGTAGAAACCTGCACCCCTTTTAAGATCGAATTACCAACTTTTTTAATTGTTGAGGAATCATCTAATTTTGACAATGTAGATTAGTTTAATGTACATAATAATTAGATAATAAGCGTTAGGATTTATTTTTCTCTTGATAAAAAATCAAGTGCTTATACTTCCCCTCATTATAATGAGGAGAGAATGGTTTAATCTTTTATGAAATTATCCATATTTTCATGTGTGTATTATTAAAGAGTAACATTTGGTACACACGTATTTTTCTCATTTCATGTTATAATGGATAGAATCCTGAAACTGACAATAAATTTTATCTTTTGCTTTCATCAAACTCTCTCTTCATCCCATTTAAATGGAATTGTTTCTTTTTAGAGTATATTTTGTATTTTAAATTAGAAGAATTGTCAAATTCAATTTTCTATTTCAAATGACGTAATTAACAAAAATTTATATGGTATCCATAATAAATATTCGATCTTCCAACCTTATTAAAAATCTTACTAAGTCACTACCTCAAATGACCATTGTTTTAAATGAGTTTTTAACTCTTTTTTTTTTCATTGTCTTGTTTCTCAATCGGCAAATGGAGTAATATAGGGTCCACAAAAATAGATATAGAACTTCTTTGGAATTTTACTTGTTTGTGTTGCATTAGTTTTTGTTCTTTATGTCAATAGAGAAAACAATGTGAAGAGAGTTTAAATAGGTATTTAAAAGTGATCTCTTAAACAAGTAAAGATAAAAAAGACAAAAGGAGCAATATTAATTTATATCTCATATTGGATCTAGTAAATAAGTATCTTATAGTTTTCTTGATTAATACGAATTGAAGAAATATAATTCTAAGGTACATTCCATAACAATGACACACGATGCTTTTTTCCTTCTTCTATTAAAATGTTTAGCTGTAAAACTATATTTGAAGTTTAGTAAAATTTGAGACTTCAAAAAACAAAATATATTGACTTATCTCTTAAGATTCATGTAAAACAATACGGTAGATTATAAAGTTCAAGATCAAAATAGAAAAATAAAGTAATAAAATGAAAACATATTTTTAATATAATAAAATTTCATACATAAATGAAAAGTACTCTTCTCACTTTCCCTTTAAATTTCTTCCTTTCCTTTTGTTCTCTATACACTCATGCACAAGAATGTTCTAGTAAAACGACAGCAAAATGTGTTCTCTTATGTTTTCTATGCAAGAAATAAATTCAAAATGAAAACTTACCGAAAATGTAATGAGATAGAAAGATATAGGGAGATCATTGTAATGAGATAGAAATATATAGGGAGATCATTGTAATATATCATTACGAAAATATCACTCATCTCCAAGAGCAAAGTAAAACAAAACATAACACAAACTACATGTTAATATGTATCATATCTTTACCTTACTAGAACCTTGCCTAATATCATCTTACAAATGAACTAATATGCATATATTAAAATAAAAATTAATAATACATTTAATATATAAAAAGTTTCTATAATAAATCAAACAATTTTCTACTACAAAACTTAAAATGGTTATTAAGTTGCTTTTAAATTTCGGGGATGTTACAATATAAAAGATCTAAAATTGATTTGAATGTTATTTAGTTTTCACCTTAATAATTTTTCATATTAAAATTTAGTTCGTTATAAATATACTAACATGTAATCATCAACAATAGATGTATCGACATTAAGAAACTAAATAATTTTTTATTATTGCACACTAAAGGAAAATAAATAGGACCGATATGCACACTCTATTTTAACTATATTTATAGTTTTTCGAAATTTTATAAATCAATAGAAAATATGAATAATTAAAGCACGATTCGGAATTATACATCCACATGGTTTATCTCCTAATGAAAAATTAAGTATTTCCTTTTAAAATATTTTTTAAATTATACTTTCTACATAAGGACAATATTATGAATTTTAAATATCAAGTCTTTCCATCCATGGTTAATTTATGTTTTTTCAATTTTGTTTTGTTATTCTTAATTTAGAAACCAACATGAAACACGAAACCAATAAACAAACTAAATAAGTATCGACTAACAAGTAAACTAAAGCGGTTGCACTTAGCCATAAGCAGTTTAATACCGCCAAAACATATAAAAAGACAAGTAATTTTCTGAATAAGGGGCTATGATTCTAGATCCCAAATTTAAATTCCTTAATGAAAAAAATAAAATAAAATTATTTGGCCTAAAATTGTTTAGAAACCAATATAGGTATAACGTAAAATGAACTAGCAATTTCTTAATAATCTTAACACCTTTCGTGTTTAACTTTCTCCTTAAATATCCAAGCTAACCGAGTTTCATTGAACTAAAATAATATAATAACAAATTGTTGTTTATATACAAATATCTCTCATTTATCGATCACTTTCAATATTCAATTCACTTTACCACATATCTCAATCTCTCTATTGAAACAAAATGCAGAAAACAAACTCAAATATAGAGATGTTAAGGGTGCAAGCACTATCAATTCTTTGTACACCTCGCCCTTTCCATGATTTTACTTGCTTATCTCCAATTCAAGATAAACTTGATCCATTTTGTGGCATAAAAGACCAAATAAGTGACGATGGATCTTTCGGTTTTGATAACTTTGCTTTCATTCAAGATAATCCTGATTCATATTGTAGCACAAAAAACCAAATTGACAACAAAACTATTTTAGATTTTGAAGTCTTTGCTCCCGTTCAAGAAAAATCTGAATCACGTCGTAGCACCAATAGACAAATTCAAAAAAGTGATGAAGAAAATAATGAAGAACAAGAATTTAGTTTTGCATGCACTGATGTCCAAGGAATGCATATATTTGCCGAGGACATATTTGAAAGTGGAAAAATACGAGCATTACTCCCTACTTTTGACCAATCCTTTCAATTCTTCCCCACCACAAATAACAATGCTTCACATCCTCGACCTCCGCTAAAGAACATCTTTATTAAGAATCCCATAAATCAACAATCAACATTGAGTGGTATTTCTAAAAATACTCAATATGAGATATTGCAAAATATTACAACGAAGGCTTCAAGTGAGTCTTATGAGAAAAGCAACTCCTCAGGGTCATCGAATCTATGGAGATTTATACAAAATTTATATCTTCGAAGTAATAGTGACCATAAGGATTCTTTTGTTATATTGAATCCTTCAGTGCCAAAAAAGACAATCAAGCCCAAGGTAGAAAACGTCATTGTTAAAAAGAAGAAGGGTGAACAACCCCAAAATACTTTAACGGCTTATGAGAAGCTTTATGTGAAAAATAAAACAAGAAATGGGAGCAATAAACGGAGATCATTTTTGCCATACAAACACCAGCTATTCGGATTCTTCACCAACATGCACGGATTAAGTAGAAACCTGCACCCCTTTTAAGATCGAATTACCAACTTTTTTAATTGTTGAGGAATCATCTAATTTTGACAATGTAGATTAGTTTAATGTACATAATAATTAGATAATAAGCGTTAGGATTTATTTTTCTCTTGATAAAAAATCAAGTGCTTATACTTCCCCTCATTATAATGAGGAGAGAATGGTTTAATCTTTTATAAAATTATCCATATTTTCATGTGTGTATTATTAAAGAGTAATATTTGGTACACACGTATTTTTCTCATTTCATGTTATAATGGATAGAATCCTGAAACTGACAATAAATTTTATCTTTTGCTTTCATCAAACTCTCTCTTCACCCCATTTAAATGGAATTGTTTCTTTTTAGAGTATATTTTGTATTTTAAATTAGAAGAATTGTCAAATTCAATTTTCTATTTCAAATGACGTAATTAACAAAAATTTATGTGGTACCCATAATAAATATTCGATCTTCCAACCTTATTAAAAATCTTATTAAGTCACTACCTCAAATGACCATTGTTTTAAATGAGTTTTTAACTCTTTTTTTTTTCATTGTTTTGTTTCTCAACCGGCAAATGGAGTAATATAGGGTCCACAAAAATAGATATAGAACTTCTTTGGAATTTTACTTGTTTGTGTTGCATTAGTTTTTGTTCTTTATGTCAATATAGAAAACAATGTGAAGAGAGTTTAAATAGGTATTTAAAAGTGATCTCTTAAACAAGTAAAGATAAAAAAGACAAAAGGAGCAATATTAATTTATATCTCATATTGGATCTAGTAAATAAGTATCTTATAGTTTTCTTGATTAATACGAATTGAAGAAATATAATTCTAAGGTACATTCCATAACAATGACACACGATGCTTTTTTCCTTCTTCTATTAAAATGTTTAGCTGTAAAATTATATTTGAAGTTTAGTAAAATTTGAGACTTCAAAAAACAAAATATATTGACTTATCTCTTAAGATTCATGTAAAACAATACGGTAGATTATAAAGTTCAAGATCAAAATAGAAAAATAAAGTAATAAAATGAAAACATATTTTTAATATAATAAAATTTCATACATAAATGAAAAGTACTCTTCTCACTTTCCCTTTAAATATCTTCCTTTTCTTTTGTTCTCTATACACTCATGCACAAGAATGTTCTAGTAAAACGACAGCAAAATGTGTTCTCTTATGTTTTCTATGCAAGAAATAAATTCAAAATGAAAACTTACCGAAAATGTAATGAGATAGAAAGATATAGGGAGATCATTGTAATGAGATAGAAAGATATAGGGAGATCATTGTAATATATCATTACGAAAATATCACTCATCTCCAAGAGCAAAGTAAAACAAAACATAACACAAACTACATGTTAATATGTATCTGATCTTTACCTTACTAGAACCTTGCCTAATATCATCTTACAAATGAACTAATATGCATATCTAAAAATAAAAATTAATAATACATTTAATATATAAAAAGTTTCTATAATAAATCATACAATTTTCTACTACAAAACTTAAAATGGTTATTAAGTGGCTTTTAAATTTCGGGGATGTTACAATATAAAAGATCTAAAATTGATTTGAATGTTATTTAGTTTTCACCTTAATAATTTTTCATATTAAAATTTAGTTCGTTATAAATATACTAACATGTAATCATCAACAATAGATGTATCGACATTAAGAAACTAAATAATATTTTATTATTGCACACTAAAGTAAAATAAATAGGACCG
The DNA here is from genome assembly GCA_963859935.3 of Lathyrus sativus. Lineage (NCBI taxonomy): Eukaryota > Viridiplantae > Streptophyta > Magnoliopsida > Fabales > Fabaceae > Lathyrus > Lathyrus sativus. The sequence continues at coordinate 14,934,961 of OZ012739.1, read as the reverse complement.
ATATGCACACTCTATTTTAACTATATTTATAGTTTTTCGAAATTTTATAAATCAATAGAAAATATGAATAATTAAAGCACGATTCGGAATAATACATCCACATGGTTTATCTCCTAATGAAAAATTAAGTATTTCCTTTTAAAATATTTTTTAAATTATACTTTCTACATAAGGACAATATTATGAATTTTAAATATCAAGTCTTTCCATCCATGGTTAATTTATGTTTTTTCAATTTTATTTTGTTATTCTTAATTTAGAAACCAACATGAAACACGAAACCAATAAACAAACTAAATAAGTATCGACTAACAAGTAAACTAAAGCGGTTGCACTTAGCCATAAGCAGTTTAATACCGCCAAAACATATAAAAAGACAAGTAATTTTCTGAATAAGGGGCTATGATTCTAGATCCCAAATTTAAATTCCTTAATGAAAAAAAAAAATTATTTGGCCTAAAATTGTTTAGAAACCAATATAGGTATAACGTAAAATGAACTAGCAATTTCTTAATAATCTTAACACCTTTCGTGTTTAACTTTCTCCTTAAATATCCAAGCTAACCGAGTTTCATTGAACTAAAATAATATAATAACAAATTGTTGTTTATATACAAATATCTCTCATTTATCGATCACTTTCAATATTCAATTCACTTTACCACATATCTCAATCTCTCTATTGAAACAAAATGCAGAAAACAAACTCAAATATAGAGATGTTAAGGGTGCAAGCACTATCAATTCTTTGTACACCTCGCCCTTTCCATGATTTTACTTGCTTATCTCCAATTCAAGATAAACTTGATCCATTTTGAGGCATAAAAGACCAAATAAGTGACGATGGATCTTTCGGTTTTGATAACTTTGCTTTCATTCAAGATAATCCTGATTCATATTGTAGCACAAAAAACCAAATTGACAACAAAACTATTTTAGATTTTGAAGTCTTTGCTCCCGTTCAAGAAAAATCTGAATCACGTCGTAGCACCAATCAACAAATTCAAAAAAGTGATGAAGAAAATAATGAAGAACAAGAATTTAGTTTTGCATGCACTGATGTCCAAGGAATGCATATATTTGCCGAGGACATATTTGAAAGTGGAAAAATACGAGCATTACTCCCTACTTTTGACCAATCCTTTCAATTCTTCCCCACCACAAATAACAATGCTTCACATCCTCGACCTCCGCTAAAGAACATCTTTATTAAGAATCCCATAAATCAACAATCAACATTGAGTGGTATTTCTAAAGAAACTCAATATGAGATATTGCAAAATATTACAATGAAGGCTTCAAGTGAGTCTTATGAGAAAAGCAACTCCTCAGGGTCATCGAATCTATGGAGATTTAGACAAAATTTATATCTTCGAAGTAATAGTGACCATAAGGATTCTTTTGTTATATTGAATCCTTCAGTGCCAAAAAAGACAATCAAGCCCAAGGTAGAAAACGTCATTGTTAAAAAGAAGAAGGGTGAACAACCCCAAAATATTTTAACGGCTTATGAGAAGCTTTATGTGAAAAATAAAACAAGAAATGGGAGCAATAAACGGAGATCATTTTTGCCATACAAACACCAGCTATTCGGATTCTTCACCAACATGCACGGATTAAGTAGAAACCTGCACCCCTTTTAAGATCGACTTACCAACTTTTTAAATTGTTGACGAATCATCTAATTTTGACAATGTAGATTAGTTTAATGTACATAATAATTAGATAATAAGCGTTAGGATTTATTTTTCTCTTGATAAAAAATCATGCGCTTATACTTCCCCTCATTATAATGAGGAGAGAATGGTTTAATCTTTTATGAAATTATCCATATTTTCATGTGTGTATTATTAAAGAGTAACATTTGGTACACACGTATTTTTCTCATTTCATGTTATAATGGATAGAATCCTGAAACTGACAATAAATTTTATCTTTTGCTTTCATCAAACTCTCTCTTCACTCCATTTAAATGGAATTGTTTCTTTTTAGAGTATATTTTATATTTTAAATTAGAAGAATTGTCAAATTCAATTTTCTATTTGAAATGACATAATTAACAAAAATTTATGTGGTACCCATAATAAATATTCGATCTTCCAACCTTATTAAAAATCTTATTAAGTCACTACCTCAAATGACCATTGTTTTAAATGAGTTTTTAACTCTTTTTTTTCCTTCATTGTCTTGTTTCTCAACCGGCAAATGGAGTAATATAGGGTCCACAAAAATAGATATAGAACTTCTTTGGAATTTTACTTGTTTGTGTTGCATTAGTTTTTGTTCTTTATGTCAATAGAGAAAACAATGTGAAGAGAGTTTAAATAGGTATTTAAAAGTGATCTCTTAAACAAGTAAAGATAAAAAAGACAAAAGGAGCAATATTAATTTATATCTCATATTGGATCTAGTAAATAAGTATCTTATAGTTTTCTTGATTAATACGAGTTGAAGAAATATAATTCTAAGGTACATTCCATAACAATGACACACAATGCTTTTTTCCTTCTTCTATTAAAATGTTTAGCTGTAAAACTATATTTGAAGTTTAGTAAAATTTGAGACTTCAAAAAACAAAATATATTGACTTATCTCTTAAGATTCATGTAAAACAATACGGTAGATTATAAAGTTCAAGATCAAAATAGAAAAATAAAGTAATAAAATGAAAACATATTTTTAATATAATAAAATTTCATACATAAATGAAAAGTACTCTTCTCACTTTCCCTTTAAATTTCTTCCTTTCCTTTTGTTCTCTATACACTCATTCACAAGAATGTTCTAGTAAAACGACAGCAAAATATGTTCTCTTATGTTTTCTATACAAGAAATAAATTCAAAATGAAAACTTACCGAAAATGTAATGAGATAGAAAGATATAGGGAGATCATTGTAATATATCATTACGAACACATCACTCATCTCCAAGAGCAAAGTAAAACAAAACATAACACAGACTACATGTTAATATGTATCTGATCTTTACCTTACTAAAACCTTGCCTAATATCATCTTACAAATGAACTAATATGCATATCTTAACATAAAAATTAATAATACATTTAATATATAATAATTTTCTATAATAAATCAAACAATTTTCTACTACAAAACTTAAAATGTTTATTAAGTTGCTTTTAAATTTCGGGGATGTTACAATATAAAAGATCTAAAATTGATTTGAATGTTATTTAGTTTTCAACTTAATATTTTTTCATATTAAAATTTAGTTTGTTATAAATATACTAACATGTAATCATCAACAATAGATGTATCGACATTAAGAAACTAAATAATTTTTTATTATTGCACACTAAAGGAAAATAAATAGGACCGATATGCACAATCTATTTTAACTATATTTATAGTTTTTTCGAAATTTTATAAATCAATAGAAAATATGAATAATTAAAGCACGATTCGGAATAATACATCCACATGGTTTATCTCCTAATGAAAAATTAAGTATTTCCTTTTAAAATATTTTTTAAATTATACTTTTTACATAAGGACAATATTATGAATTTTAAATATCAAGTCTTTCCATCCATGGTTAATTTATGTTTTTTCAATTTTATTTTGTTATTCTTAATTTAGAAACCAACATGAAACTCGAAACCAATAAACAAACTAAATAAGTATCGACTAACAAGTAAACTGAAGCGGTTGCACTTAGCCATAAGCAGTTTAATACCGCCAAAACATATAAAAAGACAAGTAATTTTCTGAAAGAGGGGCTATGATTCTAGATCCCAAATTTAAATTCCTTAATGAAAAAAAAATAAAAATTATTTGGCCTAAAATTGTTTAGAAACCAATATAGGTATAACGTAAAACGAACTAGCAATTTCTTAATAATCTTAACACCTTTCGTGTTTAACTTTCTCCTTAAATATCCAAGCTAACCGAGTTTCATTGAACTAAAATAATATAATAACAAATTGTTGTTTATATACAAATATCTCTCATTTATCGATCACTTTCAATATTCAATTCACTTTACCACATATCTCAATCTCTCTATTGAAACAAAATGCAGAAAACAAACTCAAATATAGAGATGTTAAGGGTGCAAGCACTATCAATTCTTTGTACACCTCGCCCTTTCCATGATTTTACTTGCTTATCTCCAATTCAAGATAAACTTGATCCATTTTGTGGCATAAAAGACCAAATAAGTGACGATGGATCTTTCGGTTTTGATAACTTTGCTTTCATTCAAGATAATCCTGATTCATATTGCAGCACAAAAAACCAAATTGACAACAAAACTATTTTAGATTTTGAAGTCTTTGCTCCCGTTCAAGAAAAATCTGAATCACGTCGTAGCACCAATCAACAAATTCAAAAAAGTGATGAAGAAAATAATGAAGAACAAGAATTTAGTTTTGCATGCACTGATGTCCAAGGAATGCATATATTTGCCGAGGACATATTTGAAAGTGGAAAAATACGAGCATTAATCCCTACTTTTGACCAATCCCTTCAATTCTTCCCCACCACAAATAACAATGCTTCACATCCTCGACCTCCGCTAAAGAACATCTTTATTAAGAATCCCATAAATCAACAATCAACATTGAGTGGTATTTCTAAAGAAACTCAATATGAGATATTGCAAAATATTACAACGAAGGCTTCAAGTGAGTCTTATGAGAAAAGCAACTCCTCAGGGTCATCGAATCTATGGAGATTTAGACAAAATTTATATCTTCGAAGTAATAGTGACCATAAGGATTCTTTTGTTATATTGAATCCTTCAGTGCCAAAAAAGACAATCAAGCCCAAGGTAGAAAACCTCATTGTTAAAAAGAAGAAGGGTGAACAACCCCAAAATACTTTAACGGCTTATGAGAAGCTTTATGTGAAAAATAAAACAAGAAATGGGAGCAATAAACGGAGATCATTTTTGCCATACAAACACCAGCTATTCGGATTCTTCACCAACATGCACGGATTAAGTAGAAACCTGCACCCCTTTTAAGATTGAATTACCAACTTTTTTAATTGTTGAGGAATCATCTAATTTTGACAATGTAGATTAGTTTAATGTACATAATAATTAGATAATAAGCGTTAGGATTTATTTTTCTCTTGATAAAAAATCAAGTGCTTATACTTCCCCTCATTATAATGAGGAGAGGATTGTTTAATCTTTTATGAAATTATCCATATTTTCATGTGTGTATTATTAAAGAGTAACATTTGGTACACACGTATTTTTCTCATTTCATGTTATAATGGATAGAATCCTGAAACTGACAATAAATTTTATCTTTTGCTTTCATCAAACTCTCTCTTCACCCCATTTAAATGGAATTGTTTCTTTTTAGAGTATATTTTGTATTTTAAATTAGAAGAATTGTCAAATTCAATTTTCTATTTGAAATGACATAATTAACAAAAATTTATGTGGTACCCATAATAAATATTCGATCTTCCAACCTTATTAAAAATCTTATTAAGTCACTACCTCAAATGACCATTGTTTTAAATGAGTTTTTAACTCATTTTTTTTCATTGTCTTGTTTCTCAACCGGCAAATGGAGTAATATAGGGTCCACAAAAATAGATATAGAACTTGTTCCGGTATGGGCCCGACCTCGGCAGGCCCAATACCGCGTACGACCCAACAAGCGAATCGGGCACGCCGGGCACGTGCATCCCTCAAAGACGAGCAGGGCAGGCCGCCGAACACAAGCAACGTCCCATCAACCTTTCATCATCCACCACACCAGACGAGCAGAATCGTCCCCGGCTCACTAAAGCGCGACCATGGTCCCTCCCCTTCGCGGGGAGAACAACGCGCTCCGGAGTATCTCGCGAGCCCCCCTCTGCGGGGAGAATAATGTGCCCGGCGCACGTTCTCCACGTGCTCCCCTCCGCGGGGACATGTCACCAACCAACTGCCCATCTCCGAAAGAGCAGGTCAAACCCACTTTCCGAAGATCTAGGAGCAGTTGAACTAGGGCGAAGACCACGTCCTGGTCTTCATTACGCCACGTAAGCCCTAGCAGTCATTAGGGTTGGGCCTGGTCAGCCAGCCCATCTCAAATGACCGTTGGCCCAGCGCTGGGGTCTATCTATAAATACCCTCTTCCTCAAGAGGGTCAGGTAACTCTCTTCTTTCCCTTTTCTGTACTATTGCTTCCACTTTGCCCAACTTCTTACTTTGGCATCGAAGTGTCTTGCAGGTACACCCCCTTCTTCTCCTCATCATCGGCGAACAGGTAGCAGCCCAACAGAGTGTGGCCAGTCCGTGATCCCCTTCTGATCAGGTCAGATCAGTGGCGCCGTCTGTGGGAATCTGAAACTTCCCCGTTACTCCGAGCAGAAAACCAAAAGTTTCACCAAACCTCCACGATCATGGCTAGTCCACACCGCGACGACACTCTGCACGACCTTGCGCCCAACGTCGCCACCAACGGGAAGCAGACAGGAACGACACGTCCGACGGAAACCGACGAAAGGGACGGGCAAACTGCTTCACCGTCATCCGCGGAACGGCCCCTTCAGGCCGATCACCGCCCCTCGAGCCCGCCAACATTCCACCCCGTTCCTATCCCGGCGGGAGCAGATCCGACGGTGGCCGCTCTCTTTACGGCCATCAACCAGACGAACCAGCTGCTGTTCCAACAAAATGCGAGAATTGGAGCATTAGAACGCATCGGCCCTCCGAGGTACCCCCAGCGGGAAGACCAGAACGGAGGTTCGAGGAGTCCGTCACCTCGATCCAGAAACCGCCAACCGCGGCTGGAGAGACACCGCCCGCAGGCGACACGGGAACGCACCAGATCCCCGGCGAGACACGTTCGCGGGAGGAACCAGAACGCCGCGGCGATCCCAACCAAGGAACCCCGAGGCGAGAACTCAGGCAGGAGATCGAGAACTCGAAACCAGGGGCACACCCTGAACGACTCATCTCCCCACAGATCCCCGGCGCACAGCGACGAGGATGACTACCGTACCCCGTTATCCCGGGAGATCATGGCTGCCCCCATACCCCAGGGGATGGAGAAACCACCGACGCTGTCGACATACGACGGCACCTCCGACCCGGACGATCACCTGGAAGATATCGAGGCTATGCTCGACTACCGAAACGTCCTTGGAGCTATCAAGTGCAGACTCTTCCCGACGACTCTGAGGAAAGGCGTTATGACTTGGTACAAAAGTCTGGAGCCCGAATCAGTTACGTCATGGAGGGTCTTGAAGGACCTGTTCTCCAAACACTTTACGGCGTCCCGACGTCACCCGAAGACGGAAGCAGTCCTCGGGGCAATCATCCAAGGCCCCGACGAACCTCTCCGGAAATACATTGAAAGGTTTACTCGGGAAGCCGTGCAGGTGACAACTTCCGACGAAATGAAACGCTACCTAATGGAACAAGGCCTGCGCCACGACTCCAAATTCTACGAGGCCGTAGGCATACACCGGCCCACGTCCCTCAAAGATTTCCTCGACAGAGCCGCGCATTACATCCGATTCGAGGAAACACAGGCGGCCAACTCCGCTCGCGACACCCGAGACAGAGAGGCCCCCCGCGGGCACCGAGACGACGGAGCTTCGAGCCATCGACGAGGAGGAGACCGCCGTCGGGAAGACCGCCCCCGCGAACCCCGCGAACAACGCGAACCACGCGGCCCGGCAGGAAGATTCACAGAATACACAGCCTTGGTCGCTTCACGCGAACGCATACTGGCCGAATGCGCTAAAACCGAGTTCGTTCAGGGAGGTGTCCGTTTTCCGCGACCAACGCCGCCCAAACCCAACGTGGACAAGTCAAAATATTGCCGATTCCACAGGACCCACGGGCACGTGACGGAAGACTGCATCCATCTCAAAGATGCGATCGAAATCCTAATCAAAGACGGGCACCTGAAGCGATACACCCGAGGAGGTGAACCACCCAGGCCAGAGGCTCCGGAAGCTAAGAAAATCGAGGAACTCCCCTCTCCAGAGGACAACGGCAGGCTCCAGGTCGCGTTATGCGTCGGCCGCCTCGAGGATTGGTTTGCGAGCAGAGAATTCGGCATCCCCGAAGAACCCAACCTAATCGACGAGCCAATCCGAACAACCAGCCGATGGGAATACTTCCCCAGAGCCATGGTCATCTCTGATGGGGCCACGAGGAGTCTATCAATAGGATCTGTGAAAAGGAAATTCGACGAGCTCATCGCAAACAACTCCGGCAAAATGAGCACGCTCGACAAATTCCGAGGCCGCTCCAACCCGATCACATTTTACCTCGAGGAACTACCCGGGGGATCTCCCAATTCCAACATACCCTTGCTCATACGGGCCCGGATGGCAAACTTCGACGTCAGGCGCCTCCTCGTCGACGGCGGGAGCTCAGTTGACATCATGTACTCACATCTGTTCATAACTCTCCAGCTCGACGAATCCAACCTCTCTCCCTACGTAGGCTCCGACCTTCAGGGGTTCAACGGGACGACGACGAGACCTTGGGTATACATGGAATTGAAAGTCACCTTCGGAGAAGAGGAAACAGCCAGGGACATCAGCATCCGTTTCTTAGTCATCGAATGCCCGTCCCTCTATAACTGCATCCTGGGCAGGACGACGATAGCAGAACTCACCGTGGTGCCCTCCACTGTCCACCTGAAGATGAAGTACTACACGAGAAGAGGAGCCGTGGTAACCCTCAACGGAGACATCAAAGCCGCTCGAAGATGTTTCGAAGCCGCGCTGAAAGGCCTAGACTCCATCGCT